>JAFIDM010009631.1:352338099-352360676 GCA_023159025.1 Thereuonema tuberculata
GTGATAAAGCTCCCTGATGGTCTCCTGCGGTATTTCTTGCCAAATTTTCTCCAATTGTCGGTTTAGGTCATCCACATTCCCTGGTGGATGCAGTCGCATTCCCATCATATCCCAGACATGCTCGATTGGAGATAGATCTGGGGATCTGGCTGGCCAAGGAAGTGTTTCACAAGCTGCAAGACAGGTCATAGCAACACGTGCCGTAAATGGTCTGGCATTATCTTGCTGAAAAATAAGGCCATGGTACTGCAAAAGGAAGGGTAGCAAAACAGGTCTCAGAATGTCGTCGACATACCACTGTGCTGTATGTGCCGCTAATGACGACCAAAGGGGTCCGGCTATCAAGGGAAATGGCACCCCAGACCATAACTCCTGGTTATGGCCCTCGCCTGTGTAGCGTGCAATAGTGAAAGCAGGATCGGCACGCTGCCCTGGGCATCTCCCGACACGTCTGGGGCGATCGTCAGGACACAGTTGGAAGCGGGATTCGTCGCTAAACACTATACGTCCCCAGTCAGCATCATTCCAACCGGATCGAGCCAAGCACCACTGTAATCTGGCCCGACGGTGTGCAGACGTGAGTGGCAGGTGGCGTAGCGGTCGGTACGACCGTAGATGTCGCTCTCTGAGCCGTCTGTGAATGGTCATGGTGGACACTCGTGTGCGGGTCGCACGTCTGATGGTTGATAACGATGATTCAGGCGCTGTGACAGCTGATCTGACAATCACTCTATCCTCCCGCTCTGCTGTGGACCTAGGTCGACCGCTACCTTCATGACGCTGAAGTCTGCTATTGTCCACCCATTCCTGCCAGCATCTTCTAATCGCCGCATCACTTCGACCCATATGACGAGCGATTCTCCGATTTGCCCAACCTGCCTCGTTCAATCCAATGATACGACCTCTTTCAAACTCTGACAGTTGTATGTAATGAGCTCGAATCCTGCGGGGAGGCATTTTTTCAGTCGTTGAAAGGTATCCTAACTCGCAATGCAACAGAAATTTTGACCATGAGATTGAGAATCGCTTCACCTGCTGAGTGTGCAGTTCCGATGCGCTGTAGCTCTCGCTATTCATTCATTGGACACCAAAGTTTAATCATTTGCATGGGCGGTCCCAATGTCTTTGCATACGAAATTTCATTACAATCGGACAACTCCTTCTAGGTGGGTCGTTTTTTTTGGTAATGAGTGCATAAATCCGTTTAAAATTCCTCATATTTTATAATTCCACTTATAATTCTTTGTTACGCGTAAGAATAAATTATATGTGGAAATATAAAATATGTGGAATTTTAAAACGATTTTTTTTTCATTTTGATATAAAAAAGATCAATTATTTTTTTTATTGATTTTGTATTGTAATTTTTCAGAAGAAAACTTCACAGTATTCTAGGAAGATATCAAAGCTGTATTAAAATTTCAGGGTCTACTATTTCACTTCGCTATTTTTTTTCAATTTGAAAAAAGAACATTATCGAGAAATAATAATGATTCGATTTACTTAAAAAGAAATTTCTAAAATAATGTGTATTCTCATTAAATAAAAACATCTTCATTCTGTCATCTTTACAACAGAAACTTTCAAGCTTTAAATCTTTCATCGAGACGAATGATTATTCCGATGACTATTATATATGTATTATAAAAACGTTATTCTGTCATTCTGTGAGTTTTTCCAATTTTGTGACCAAACTATAAGAAATAGATTGGTCATGCAAATGGATAAAATGCAGATCTTTTTAAGACAAACAAAATGCTACAAAAATCTTTCGAAAAAAAGTTTTTGATTTCCAAGATGGAGGCTTTTAAAAGGTCAAATTTTGACTTTTCTCAATTTAAACGAAAAGTATAAAAGTTGAAAGAGAACATTATATTGAGAAAATGTTGGTATTTGAAAGTTCTATCGAACGATATATCAGTCATTCACAAACGTTTCTGCATTTGCAAGATACATGCAAAAATGTGTGTGGCGCAACCCCAGGTGTGTGGCGCCAACCCGCAATACACCTGACTTAAGTGGAGAAGGCCACAACGGGCTGGGAAGTCGTATATTTTCCTATCTCTATTAATTTGCTGAAATTTAATGGCCGATCTCAAGCTTCTGTCCTCATTGGATGAAAATTATGTTTGTTATGTCATTTATTTTTAAGAAACGTTATTAAATAAATTTTAGATAAATTATTTAGAATAAATCCACAAACCATTCCTAATAACTCCAGTATTTTATCGAAGCCTTCCTAAAAACAAAAATAAATTATTGTAATAACAAAAATTAAAATTAGAAAACTTGCTCTAAGATGTATTTTATTTTAAGAAGAAAAGGTGTTTTACTTGATTTTTTTTAAAGCAGGAATTGAAAAGATAAAGTTAAGATTAAAAAAACAAATTAAGATTTTTAAAAATGAGTGAAGGAGAATATTAGAGTCAGAGCATTTTTATTAAAAATTATAAAACTGTTAGCACAGGATTATTAAGCAATGAAGACTAAATTTACTTCACATTTCGAAAGATGTCAGAATTAGGATAATTATGAATTAAGGAAGCAGTCGGTCTTTAAATTTTATTTATTTATTTATTTATTTTTTAAATTAATAAAATGACTACGTAGACTCCCGTGACGTGACTTGACGTGAAATCAGATGACATATACTCCGTGACATTAAGTCAAATAATGTGACTTCAAACACACAATCAAAAATTAAAATCTTAATATACTAATTTGATTGTTTGTATGGAAATTTTTTGTGCTTTAAATGTGAACCTGTGTAGTTTTAAATTATGTTGATGAGGGGCGGTCGCACAGCAGCCCGAAAGTTCCATACTAAGGATTTTAACTTTTTATAAACTAGAATTTTATCTGACATTGTGTCTTGGCATTTTTTTAATTTAAACATGTTATCTCACACATGTTAAAAAAAATTAACATATTTATTTATTTATTTTATTTATTTATTATAAATATTTTTAAAATAGAACTTCCCGGCAGGACAGAGGACTTGCAAAACAATTTTCCTCAAATAATTTAGGCCTTATTGCAAAATTTCAGCATTTCGTTTAAGTGGCTGCAAAACTTGAGAGAATGGTTCCATTCTAAGACAAGATAATCTTAGAAAAGTTTCCACGTAAAATACCTGTACAGAAACTTACTCAGTCCATGCTTTCAAAGGAGACAAATCAACAATATAATAGAAATGATCCTCAAAACTGGAACATTCTTCACAGATAAATGAGTATTAATAGCAAAGATAACTTGTTATTCGTAAAACTAAATGTCACGGATGTTGATATGCTTTGTCAGGTCGATCGATTGCTACTTGATTACAAAGTCACATTTAATAAATATTGACTTATATAGAATCGTTTTGAGAGTTGTAGGTTTTTCTGCAATTCAAAAAATAAAAAGAAAAGATTGGAAATATCTTTGGATTTACAAAAATCCAAAACAACACAATATAAAAATAGCATTATACTGTTCTGCAATAGATGGCACTCAGAAGATTCGATGAACAATTGATTAGCCTACATTGGCTCTTTTTGGCTTCAAGAATAATATTATCTCTGTACAATTATATTAATCTAGTATATGAAGATCGCTTTTACATTGTGTTTTCCAAACAAACATTACAGCTGCAATCTCAAAAATGTAATACACTAACATAATTTATTATTATATTCTTCTGCATTATATAAGGTAATCTTAATTGAACTTGGCCTATTTAGAGTATTCTGTAGCTTAACCAATAAGCGGATTGACACTAAATTTGTAGAATTAAAATACAGACTATTCAAAGGATGCAGAAGAGGATTATGCAAAACAAAAGCTCAAAAAAGTCCCCAGGGGGCACTTTATAGCAAAATACACGGAAAAAAACCCCCAGAGAAATAGCGAAATAAACAGTAATCAACAAAAACTCAATCAAAAAGCCTTTATTCGTTCCGTGCGGGGCATGTGTGATGTTTAGCGATTTCAGGAATATCGCTCGATGTGTTCCCATCGGGAAGTTGTAAAATTTTAAGCGATGAACAGTGTGTTCAACGGCTGATCGCATCTAATTCTCCGTGATGCTTCGCACATGTAGCATAATACGGTTCTTTAAGTCTGGCAGATTTGCAACATTTCCACGATAAACCATATTCTTTAAACGGCCCCCACAACCAGAAATCACATGGATTCAGATCCGGAGAATACGATGGCCAGGCAATAAGAAATGATCGACTAATCATCCGGCAAATTGATGAAATATTGGCGCAAACAATGCTGGACGGTAAGTCCAATTTGTGAGGGCTATCTTGCATAAAAGTTGGCAACGTAAGGCATTACCGCTGTTGAAGTTGGGGTACGACGGAATTCTGCAGCATATCATGATATCTCAGGGCCTTCACAGAGTCATTAAGACAACTTTTTCGAGGAAGAATGGTTCGATGATAAATGTGGAAGTGAATCCTCACCAGACGGTCAGTTTAGGAAAGTGCAGAGAAAATTCCTGGAAAACACATGAATTTTCCTTCGCCCAAATGGAGAACTCTGGGTGTTAACTGTTTCTTTAAATACAAAAGTGCTTCATCACTCTAATTGATGTTTCACGGCCTCGACACATCAACTTCATTCTTGCAAGAGCGGCGAATGTAAAGATGAGTCTATATTCCTTGTCGGCAGCAAGCAGCTGGTGGTTGGGGTTGATCTTCTATGGAAAAAAATCCACTATGTCCACACTCTACGGTCACGTCTAACTGCCGTGACACTGCATGTGCACAACTGATTCCAGAAGATAAGTTATTGACTGTTCGACAACAGCTGTTGCAACGGCTTCAAAGACTTCTTCAGTGACGCGGCGTAAGTTCTTAGACGGCGAAATTCCCGAACAGCAGTCACAGTATTACCATGGTTTCCGTAAAAAATGTCACAATTAAAGCGTTTTTCAGTAAAGCGATAACAATCGTAGCTGATAAGAATGGTATTCTATAGTTGTAATAATTTTTTCTTACCCAGAACTCTGCTGCAATGCGGGTGCTTATACAAATGAGGTTGCTTTTTCGTTGATTGCAGCACCAAACCTTTTGCTTTCACTGAGTTTATTCGTAATGTCGATAAATGCAAAATTAAAAGGTTAAGATTCACTTTATGTTGGTTTTAGTTATTTTCCGGGCTTTTTTTTTTTTTTTTCGTGTATTTTGCTGTAAGTGCCCTCTAGAGGAACTTTTTTGAACTAGGATATTTTTTTTCTTGCATAATCCTTTTCCCCATCCTTTAAATAGTCGGTCAATCCGCTTTAGAATGCTGTGAATAGACCAAGTTTAATCACGATCACCTTATATATTTTAATACACTCTCTATCATCCCGTCCAGATGGATAACTTCTCTGAAAAGCATTACCGATCCCCGAAACTTTCCTGAAGAAACTCTTGAGATGGATAAAGGAATTCATGAAAAATTTCGCTTTCTAACAATTTCGAATTTCGCTTTTGAAATTAAGCAGAGAAACATTGCAACGTAATAAGATTACGTTAATACAAAAATTATCAAATAATTAGTAAACTCTCCTCTTTCTGTTGAAAAATCATTTCATTGTAATATCTTTTCATTTAATTAAAAAAAAAAGATTAAAGTATTCCACAACAGGTCAATTTATAGCCTTTGGAGTCGCATGAGTTAAGGCTCCCGAAGAAATGTGATCAATGCGACTAAGTTGAGGTCGGGTTGTCAGCCCGACCCTGTCCTCCTTTCGTTTAAATATAATGATAATTGTACAGTATGCTGGTTGAGTTAAAAGAACAAATAAATTATTTTTAAAACGTTATTTCTGCTGTAATCGCTTTAATATATGCAGAAGATCACCTTAACTATGAAAAGGAAATATTCCTACACGCAAAAAAAATTACTCATAATTTAAAAAAATCAATAATTCATTTAAAAAGTTAATTTAATATTTTAACATTTTAATATGCAGTTTAAGTTACTAGCAGCATAGCCCTCTAACATGAAAAAGAACACGAGTATAGACAAAAAATAATATTGATTTTTGACTAGTTAAATAAATATAGTTAATTTTTGATATTGCTACACCCTAATTTATCTCATATTAGAAAATTTACATTAAAATACAAGAAATAATTTTTAATAAAATGCTCAGAAACCAAAATTGAAAATATCTTGGGCTATGTAACTTTTGCATTATTAATTGCAAATTACCGACTACAATTTTATATCACCTACAATTAGCAATTAATAATGTATCTTATTATCCTGTCTTATAAATATATATCTTACTATTGGGTTGGCCAAAAAATTTGTTCGGCTCTAGTAACGCTTAATTGTCTTTAACGTGATTCGACCACCATTTTATTAGATCGCATTGTATCAGCTGTCATATCAACATGCATTTAAAACAAAAACTGATCAAAATTTGTGAATTTTGTGTCGCCAATTTAATATTGAAGACTGAAGAAAAAAACCATACAAGACCGCATGTTTCTTTGATGACCAGGTCAAAACTATTACAGCTCGACTGAAAAGTTCTGATTCATCCGCCCTATTCACCAGACATTGCACCTTCGGATTTCCATTTATTTCCGTCTTTACAAAATTCTCTTAATGGAAAAAATTCAATTCCCTGGAAGACATCAAAGCAACATTTTTTTGCTCAAAAAGATAAAAAGTTTTTAGAAGATGGAATTATGAGGTTGCAGAAGGTTGTGGAACAAACCGTTGAAGACGTTCTTGAATAAAATTATTGGTGAAAATGAAAAATGTGTCTTTTATTTTCACTTAAAAACCAAACGAACTTTTTGGCCAACACAATACATTAATTACTTAAAGATCTAAAATTCAAATTAATGAAAATTTTAAAAGAATAATTATTTTTCATAACTTATATGAGAGTAATTAAAAATTTTACTTACGGCATTCTTAAAAATAATAGAATAAAAGTTAAATTTCAATGTATGGAATTGAAAGAATTAAAATAAGCATACAAAATAAAAATGAACCCTTGGGAATTTCAACATAACACCTCTTATGTAATAATTTAATTTTTTGAAGGTATTGTTAATAATTAATAACATTTACTATTTTTTACAATCTGAAGTATAATTTTTATACATTTATAATTAATGAATAGAAATATATATTGCAACGCTTATAATTTGTCGGTAATTTTTATGTTTTTTTTTTCTCTTTTGTATTAAAAGTCAAGTTATTTTTTGATGTCACGGATATTAGCCCTCTTTGCATCAGAATAACGGCGTAATTTAACAAAAACAACAAAGATGACGTCAGAATGAGATCATTGTTAAAATGATATAAATTATATTTTCGTTCTCATGTGATTTAGGAAATACTAGAGAACTATTTCAGTTCTTCAATTCACAAGCCCCAAACAAGTATTTCTCAATTCCCAAAAGTTGAAGGGTTTAGCTTTGAATAACTAAGAGTAAAATATGTTGTCATAAATCCAGTTTCCAGGTAAAAGTTCAGATTGAACTGTCCTTTGTTGTTCTCAAATTGTTACCATTTTTCAATGTGTTTCAGGGTCACCTCAGTGCAAATACAACAATTCTGGATGTAAAACCTTGTGAAATCATCTGCGGAATAACAAACTCATGCTGCAAGAGTAGGTAAAGTCTAGAATGAAAGGCAATATGCTAAATAAAATTTTCTAAATTATAGGTCGGAAAAATGATCAGTTGAGCGGCTGAGATGGAATAGGAATGATCAAGAAAAGTAAAATGATGATAATAGCAATGGGTTAAATTCAAAACATGGTAATAAAGGAGATAAGACTTAGATCAGATCAGATTAGATTAGATTAGATTAGATTGAATGTGAGAGGGCAGGGAAGCCAAGAATTGCGAATTTTAGATTTATTGTATTACATCCATGGAAAGAAGGAATGACGGAGAGAATGATGAAAAAAAAAAATACGGAAATAGTGTCGGGGAAAGGGGAGAACCTCGAGAAAAGTAACCTATTACGGATCGTCCATCACCATGAAAGCCACATGAGAACCAAGCTCGGTTCTCAGAGACAAGACTTGATACACGCAAAGGATATTATCATAAAGAGAGAGAGAAAGACCTTGTTTGTTCTATCAAATGAGAGTAAATTCCAAACTTCGAAATTTAGCTAAAAAAAATATCTACATCTTTAAAAATTAATAATCTTATTAAACTTGATTTGTGAAGTTAGTTGATTCGTTTCACTAAAGATTTCAGTAACCTTTTACAGTACAGCCCCGATTATCAGCGAGCAGATGATCCGCGGTGCGGATTATCCGCGAGTGCCGCGAAAATTTTTATTAATTACGAACCTCAAAAAACCAATTTTAATCCAAGCAAACAACAGGGAAAATACAATAGGCCCTACAGTGCGAAGGTCGAAAATGACTGACAGGTTTATTGTGCATCGTAATCGTATAGGCCTTCTCGGAATTTGTGGATGAGTGGCAGGCTCTTGCTCTGCAAAAAGGTTTCTGCTGTACTGTACATATTTTAAAAGTTTTACATATTATGTTTTTTTGTATAATAAAACGTATTTATTATGCTGAAATATTTTTTTTTCATGTTTACACCTCATTTTTAGTCTTTTTTTCGGGTTATCCGCGATTTTTACTATCTGCGGTACCCTTGCCACCCAATTCCGCGGATAATTGGGGCTCTACTGTATTCAAATATTTCTTATGGTTAACTTAGAACTATTTGAATGTCACAAATATACATATTATTCTGTTTTCATTCTAATATGAGAATTCTTATCATTAAAATATCTTTAATGAACAACAATTTCATAAAAAAAAGCATTGCCTAAAGCAGCATCAATTGAATTCTGTGAACTAGAGGACTATAAGACAACTATAAGAGACTATAAGACAACAAAACCTTCAAAAAAAATGAATAAAAAATAATAATGAATTGATTTTATTTAAGTGATAAAAGATGTTTGCAGGTGTTTGAGAACTTGTTGAAAAGTATTGATAAAAGAATTGCGAAAAGTAATGGAAAAATTAATGGATGATGACTGGTTGGAACGTGATGAAATATCAGCACCTCTTACTGTCAAAACGAAAGCAATCATGTAAACAACTATTTGATGTGATGCAACTGCCCACGCAGTTTGACTATTTGCCATTTGCCTTACCAAAAGAGGCGAGTATAGTAGAGGTTTTGGCGAATAAACTCATTGCTCAAGGCACACTTAGTAAAGAAGAGGATACTATTAAAGTCCGTTTATTTATTTATTGATTAAAATCAACAATATAAGTGGAGGATGCAACTATGGAGATTATCCAAGTTGTGACAGTCATGACATTTTTATATCTCCTTGGTTGAAAAATACCTCCTTGTTATTTAGTAGACGAGCTACAAAGGTTACTACAGTTTTTGTAGACCCTTTGTAATATCATTTTTTATGGCTAAAAAAAAAAATTGAAATTTGCATGTTCTTCCATTTATGATTATCGTACTTCAGAAAATAAGCAACCTAGAAAAAATGAAATTTTAAAGGTTGGTGTAGACTATCAAAGAAAAATCTCTGTGATTTTGATATAAATGAGACCAATCGGTATGAACCTAAGGGCAAAAACTGCCAAAATACTTTGTCTTTAAAACAGAATAATCACGGTAGTTCAGAAACAGTGGATCAAATAACTGAAATTTTAGAGGGTAGGTCGCATGATTTAAAAAAAAAATATTGATCCCAATAATCCTTACTGGTTTTAGAACCAATATATCTAAAGAACTTATCGTCAAGAAAAATAAAATGTAACTTTTTTTTAATATTGTTTTCTTTACAAATCAATCTTGTCTAATTTTTAATACAATAATATAATCTTTAAAAAAAAAAAAAAACTACAACAAATGAATAGGCAAGAGATTTAACCATTATTTAATCATCATCATTAAATCATCGATTCGTTTAGCAACCAACATAGTTTACCAAAAATTGTTCGACCACAAAAATCCTAAAAACTTCTCCTTAGTCTGACCTAGGCATCCCATAAAATATCTATAGTTAATTTATTCTACACTCTAATCCTTCATTAACTAATTATAAGTCAGACATATTTATTAATATATATTTATCCAACCGTAACATTTTTTTACAGTTTTAAATAATTATTGAAAATGCCGATAATTATTTTGAATTAAAAATTAATTCTAATAATTTGTTAAATTTGTATTTGTCTATTTGACATTAACAAAACAATTAGTATTTTTGTCTGTAATTGTTAATAATTAAAGACGGTTTTAATTAATTAATTTGATTACATTGCTTACTTAATCAATGGACTTCTAACTTTTACAAAAAATCAAATCTCAGTAATTGAAGTCTTATAATTACGCTTATCAATTTCATTAATAGGAAATAGACTTATGAAGAGTATTAAAAACTCAATAAGAAATAAAAATTATAATTTTGGCTTCATATGTGCATTAAAGAATATGCGCATTAAAAAAAGAAAAATAATTTTAGCAGATATTGACATTTTAATTCGTTAGAAATGGTTAAGTGATTTAAATACTGAGTTTGAAGTTTTTCTACTTTAGTTTTGTTTATGTCTTTGGAAAAAAGTAAGCAAACTTAACAAAACTTAATATTAAAATGACTATTTGCAATGAAAACTTAGAATCTTAATATTTTAAAGTTACTTCTGTTTCTCTTGTATTTGGATTATATGATTAAAATAATTAAAATTTAATCAATGGTTTAATTAATGGATTTAAACTTACTTGGAAAGTGGCGCAAAACACAACGACTACAGCAACTAGGAGACGTGCTTGAATCATGGTTTGGAATTTCTTCACTGACTTGTTTCTACAACTGCTAACTGCAATGGAGAAGTTCTTGTCACAGATGACACTGCTTTTATAATGTTTAGTCGACGGAAATAGAAAATAACCACATCTGCAGATAAGCGTTTCAATCTACGTTAAGCGAATGAGATTGATTACGTCATCATAGCATGATGTTGTTCAATCCAACGAATTTTTTATTTTGATGTCACAAAATAGACAATTAGTAGATATCATTCAATTTATTTTTGATCCAATATGAAAAAGAAAAATTTAAAAAAAAAAAATGCTTTCCAATTAACCTAATTTTGTGAAATTTCGAGGAAAGATTCTTTTTTTTTTCCTCAAATACAATTACTTAAATATAATAATTACTAATTTTTTTATTATTTAAGAATTCGCTGATTCTTATATCGTAAAATGCATAAAAAGAATACATAGCTACAAAATTTATAAAAATAAATAAGTGAATAACTAACTACATATATAAAAGAAAAAGACAGAGAAACCTCTTAAATTTAATTCAGACATCCAAAGCATTACTTTCATGCTAACAAGTTGCGTAAATCTAAATCTCAGGATAAAGTGTGAGGGACAAAGAGAATTTTGTTCCAAAAATCAATGACTGTTTATCAATTATGATTCAAAGTGGTTGATTCGCTAGGAGGGTGCGGGGCCTCGGGCAAGATGAATATTGCGGGACCTTTGACAATCCTATTTTAACAAACAAAAAAATAAAGACAATCCTATTTTATTCCCTTTCTTCTAACCTGGCGCGGGGCCTAGGGCGACCGCCCTGTTCGCCCCCTAACACCGGCTCTGATTCGCGCTTTAGACACAAGTATATCATTTCCTACCATTTAAAAGTTAAAATAGACGAATATATATTCAAAACCGAGTAAATGAAGAGACACCTCTTCATTTTACTGAAAATTATAAGTTAGGAAATTAGGAATATCAAAGATTCTGAGCGGACTTTCTCAGTATTTATGGAAAATCTACATAGAAACTTCTTCCTGCTTCTATGATCGCAAACAAATTTCAGTATATGATTTTTTTTTGATTTTTTTTGTAATAACGCAAAAGCGATAGAGGCTAAGCTGCGTCAAGATCAAGATATGAAAATGAGGAAGGGAAGAGTAAAGTAATCAGAAGAAAGAAAGGTAAGATCCAAGTCTTGCCCGGATTTGAATCCAAGTTCAGCCATATCAGCATCATGGCTTAATAACCTCACAAATTACAATAGTTAGGATTTACGGCTCTAGTGTTAATCACTGTTTATGAGTTTTAATCCCATTGTTTATTGCATTGGCATTGACATTGCCTTTGAATAATAAGTTATTATATAAAGCACTTAAATATTCCTGACAATAGGAACCTTCATATATTTTTTTTTCCTGCTAAAAAGTTTTTTAATAAACAAAAAAAAATAAAAAATAAAAATATAGATCTTATATTTTTTGTATGCAATTTCTTTAGCACAGCTTTAGAATTGTAGATATATATTTAATGTAGTTTTAAAAAATACAGACGAAAAGTATATACGAGTATATTTAACAAAGTATTATCACATACAAGGGAAGAATCATTCAGTGAGGAAGGGAGGGGTAAATGGGATTTTGAAAACCAGATGCACATTATTAGATGCACAAAAAAAAGTGTGAGTTTTTAATTATTCTTTCAAGTTCGCATTTAAGTGCATTTTTCTTAGTCGAAAATTCGAACAAATCGCTGGAAAAAAAAGTTATTAAGTCACTTTTCATTGGTTAAAAAATGATATTCATATGCATATAAAAATGTCTTCTTTTCTGCAAAATTTAGAAATTCTTACTGTTCATTATCTTGTTTGTATAACATTATCATCACCATCTATATATATAGTTTTCCATTTCCGTGTGTGTATCCCTCTGTGTGTAACGCAACAGATCAGAAAGCTGCCTGGCAAGTCTCACATCTATTGAAATGCAGATGTAGTAATGTCAGATGATCCAAGTGATGAACGAAACTATCCATCGTTTCTTCACACTCATAATTCACGGCTTGTCACCTCATCACCTGAGCGTGAAGAAAGGATCAATTGTGATGTTCCTCCACAATCTCAATCCAAAGAAAGGACTCTGTAATGGCACACGATTGGTCGTTAAGCAGTGTCATTGCAATTTAACCACGGCAAATGTTCTTTCGGAAAGGAGCAGAGTTGATATCGTCACCATTCCCAAGATCGATTTTGAACTGAATGATGTCGATTTGCCATTGAAATTGCGGCGCCATCAGTTCCCAGTAATGCTCGCATCAAGCCTTCCAATAAACAGATGCATTTATGTTCTTAGAAATGCATTCATATTAATTTTCTATCCGTCATAAAACACTGTCTGACAAGAGAAAATGAAACACCATGAAAAAATGGTCAAAAACAGATCAAACTGTATGCGTAGATAACCAACAGGTGCTGACAAATGATTTAGTTTTCAGATAAAGACAAGGCTCCAGTGGCCTAAAATACAGGATGGTCAATAAGAAGTGGGACCTCCATTTGGGCGATACATTGTTGAACCAAAGTGGCATCGATTCGATGAGTATCCGAATAATGTCCTGGGGTATCGTAGACCATGCGGTGTCGATCCCAGTCCACAGTTCATCTTCATTTCGTGGGAGTGGGAGGGTATTCAACCGACGTCCAATCGTGTCCCACAGATTCTCGATTGGTGAGAGATCGGGAGATAGGGCTGGCCAAGGAAGCATCTGCACACCTTGCAAAGCATGTAGGCTGATCCGAGCTGTAAGTGGCCAGGCGTTATCCTTCAAACATTTGGTTTGGGACGCCCTACAGATATGGTAGTGCCAGGGGCCGCAGCACCTCGTCAACACAGCGGCGTGTCGTTAATGTACCGTAACGCGTACTACAGGTGAGCGGCTGTTGGCGCTGATACCATTTCAAACCACGACGGGCAAATGCTCTAGTTGAAATAATAATAATAACTACAAATTTATCTTATAATCAGATTCTTTTTTAAGTTAAAATTTTGTTTCATGAGATCAAACTAAAATTTATGATTTTATTATAAACAACTAAAAACTCCTTTAAAGATTTTACTTTTTTCATGATCAATAAAATTTTCAATACAATGTGATTGTTAATATATTAGTGATTAATTACACTACAGGAATTCATTTTAAGCTAATAGGGGCTTTTAATATTTGAAGCTTTTCTATAAAAAGAAGTGAAGGGGACTTTCATCTGTGAACTTATCTCTTTCTGCAGATTTAAGTACATTTAATTCAGTTTTTAGAAAGTTACAAGGCCAATGTAAAATTATATATAAAAAAGTTATTTTTATTAGTAAATAAACATTTTAAGAAAAACATGTAAGGTTTTTAAAAAGCTTCACTAAGTGTAATTTTTGCATTTATTTATTTAAAGTTCTGCTTCTTCTTTGATTCCTTCTGCACTGTTTCTTGTTCCGTTCAAAGATAGACATTTGAACTTAATGGAAGAATAGCGATGAACTCTTAGATGAATCCCGAATAACGGATGGATAAGCAAAGCAAGAGAATCAGCCTTTCTTTATCTGTATTTGCACTACAGCGATTGCATCTGAGTAACCGCGGAAGAAGTGCAAATGAAATAACATTTTAAATTTGAAAATTAAATTAAATTGGAAACTGTTAGAATCTAGATTGGACTAAGACTTACCTGTAGATAATAATAATAAAAAAAAACAAGTAAATAAGAAGAAGATTTATTAAGTGTATCACTCGAAAAGAGTACAACAGTAAAATAAAGTTAAATATACAGGGTATCCCAGGAGGAAAGGTTAATATTTTGGGAGGTGATGATATCGGCCTTTTTAAACAAAAAAGTTCCTATGAATGAGTGTCCTATTCCGAATGGTTTCCGAGATAATTGAAATTTGACACACAATTGTCACTGCTCCTGCTGGCCGTTGTTTTCCTTCTCTTCCACGCACGACGCCAAAATCTCCAAACCTAACGCCCTTGGATTTCTGCTTTGGAGCTGAATGAAGAGTGAAGCGTACAGACGTAGAGTGAATACATGAGACGAATTGCTCGTTCACATAACGGATGCTTTTGCGAGCATAAAGGAACGCTACCATGAACTCAGACAAGCAACTCTTCATGTTATTCTCACAAGAGTTGAGAAATGCATGATATTGGCTGTTGGATTTTTTGAGTCTATTATAAACTGTAAGAAATGTGTAACTTGGCCAATAAATATCAGAAACAGTATGTGGTTTCTTTTTTAAATGTGTTTTCTTCTGGAGGGATCCACAGCCGGTTGTGACAGTGGTTTCCCTTATCACTTTTGCACTATCTGAGCATTTCGTATGGTGAGAGGGGTTTGGCTGATGAGTCCACAATAAGGACGAAACGGCCGTTCCAAACTCTCACCGATGAAAGATCAGATATTTTTCATTTCTGTGTCATTTCTGTATGCTTTTACAGTATGTAGTATCCCTTTGCTGTCATTCATTTTGAAACTGTAATTCGAATATCTCTATCTCGGAAACCCTTCGATGTAGGACACTCGTTCATATGAACTTTTTTTGCTTAAAATGACCGATGCTATCATCTCCCAAAATATTGACCGTTCCTCCTGGGACACCCTGTATATTAAGAATTAAACACAAAAACAGTATAAAAAGAAAGGTTAAAAAATACAATGTTGGTTTTTACCCTGATTTACGAGATTTTACAGAATTTATAAAATTTTGGAAATAGACAATTGAAGGTTTTTGCATTAAGTTAGTTGAGGGATATGACCATTTGATATCTTGTAAAGATAATTCCAGAGTGAAGAGAAGACGATGTTTTTCATTATTTGTTAGCATGATGAATAATTTCTTGTTTACCAAAAATAAATAAATAAATAAATAGATAAGTAAATAAATACTCTAAAAGATAACTTTCTTTATAAAAAGCGCATGAAAGGACGTGATATATGGAAAATTTAAATGCTGAAAATGAAGAAAATTGCTCAAATTTGTCCTTAAAATTTATCGTTGATTAAAAAAAAAAATCAGTTAAAAGCAGATTTAAAAGTTAGTTAGTTGGTTGAAAGCATTTTGTATTTTTGAAACTCCAGATGTTGATTACAGCCTCATCATTTCCAATTATCGAATCACTTTCAAAAGGGTTTACTATTACGAAATTATCCAATTGCACAACTAAATTACCAAGCATTCAAAAAAGAAAAGCTCGTACGTGAGCTATGTTTTCAAAAGCTGTACATAAAAAACAATTCTCATCAACCAGATACGCGACGAAGCAAAATCCACACGCAAACAACGAATTATTCAAAGTCAAATGTTGTAATCCTAAAATTCCTAATGTCTTTTGGATTTTTCTTTTTTTTTATATATATATAATTATTAATTTTTATTCTGTGCCATTAGTTTCGTTTAGAAAGTATAATTACCGTTCTTTTCTAGAATTTTTCAGATGGAAAGGCATTTCTTCATTTCTTCAAAGATTTTACTAAACTTTACAGACATTAAATGTCTACCCTTACTACCCTTATCTCGGCTTCATTAAAAGTAAAAGCCGGAAGTGCTGACAGGGGATTCTCAATGGAAATTTTTTTTCTGGTTTCTTTTTCTTCAAATTAATCTTGCGTTTTCCCCGTCAAATGAGTAACGAAATTACTCCTTTGTCTCGTCGATGGTTACGATGGGACAAAATAGGACTGGCCTTAGTACCACTGAGCGTCGATCGTTTCAACGTATCCACTGATGTTAATGTAGTTTCGAAACAAACAGGAACCATTACAAACAGACTTATAAAGTGAAAATGCACAAGGAATATTAGAATTAGATTTCTTTACTATTTTCTCCGTGAAAATTAACCTTATAAGGAACATTTTCAGTTTTTTAAAAAATATATACTCTCTTTACAGTGATTTTTTTAAAAGATTTAAAAGACAACGGAGTCCTCTTAAGCCTATTATTTAAAATTAAATGGATTTTTTGTATTACGATAAAAAAAGATTAACAGCTCCTGAAACTCCTTCAGGAAGTTAGAAAGAAATTTTCGATTACTTTGAAAGATTCGAAAGATTTGATTAGAAGGGTTGTCAGCTCTACTATAATGGAAAGTGATAAAGTAAGAACAGATAGTTAACGTTCTAACTTACGAAAACCACATAATGGGTTGTAACAAAGTACAATGTAACAAATCAAATATGGATCCCACTTCTTATAACATAAACCTGCACTAAAATTTAGTTTCTTAGGACATATATTTGTAAATTTACCTTGATCACAAACGGAACTTATGCGTATTTCAAATTGATCTTTAGTTTTTTTAAGGTTATTTTCTCTCTTCTTGTGACGCATGACAAGGGACATGACAAACTCCACGAATTCCACAACAACTACATTTTAAGAGCGTAAGAAAACAATATATAAATGAAGTTTATTTATTTACAAGAGCCTCTTGTAAAGTAAAATTATACGTTTTGAATATATTCATTCAATAAATGTCTTTTGTGAAGCTTTTGTTTTAACTGAACATTTCCTTCTAAACATTTTTTCAATTATAATTAAATTTTCAATTAAAAGCAATTATCATTTAATTACTCAAAAAGTTAACTAAAATATTAGGTACAGACATCGTCATTATGTAAGCTAAACCTGAAAGCAATATTATTTCAGGAAATATAATTATTTTATAGCGACCCATTTTTGGGAGCTGTTGCGTTTATCCTGTCCGTATCTGTCCCCCACTAAGATGTCCCGAACGGAAGGTTGGATCGACAAACGGAGTTCAGAGGCCCAAACACTTTAGGAATAGGGTACTTTTAGGGGCCAACACCCCCACCCCCATGTTCGAGATATTTGACATTGTTTTCATTGGATTTCCGCTGTTAGCTTAAATGTTAGAAAAGCAACATCTCCTTTCAGTTGTCAGCTACAGCTTGATGAGTAAAGTCTCGGACTCATATGCTGGATGTTGGAGGTTTGAACCCGTATAAAGGCCTATACTGTTGGTTTTTTTTTTTTCTCCTAATCTTTTTTTCTCAATGTCCGCATAGCTTTCTTTTTTCTTATTTTCCTAACTTTTTTTGTTGTTTTTCCTTACGTTAACATACTTTCTTTTTTTTTTATTATTATTTTTAATTTTTTTTTATTGTTATGGATCGCTCTTAAATTTATATTTTAGAACAAAATTAAATTCACTTCTTTTGATTTTATTACGTAAGTTATGTCATTACAGGAATGTATTATTTTTTAAAAATTGCCTTTTTTTTAATAAGAAGTAGAGCAATTTATACTTGTACAATAAAATAAATACGGAGAAAAAATTATTTGCTTTTTTAATTAAATAAAAAAGATATCCAGTTATAATATCCGATAATAGGGCATAAAAAATAACAATCGCTGTGTGTTTCAATACAGCATCTGTTCTTTTATGAAACAATGAGAAATATTTATTTTTAAATCGTGGTTTTAGAGCAAATAAAACAGAAAAAAAAAACCTTCTGCTTTGATCAAAGGCTGAACAGAAGCTTTATCTTAGTAATAGATATTTTATCTCTTAACAACGGGTTTCTTTCACAGCTAGGTTGTAGAATAAATCTTAGTAACATATAGAAAATGAATGTAAATATTGATTTTTACTTAGTTGCTAGAGAGGTCGTGAAACTATAGGTAGAATTATGTATTAAGTTCGAAGATAAAAAGCAAAGGAAATTCAGTCTTCTTCAGCCTCCTACGGACCTCAAAGTAAATTACATCATTAGGAAATAATGGAAAAAAGAGAATAGAAAATGGAAAGAAATAAAATCAAGGTGTTAATTGTCTTGCAACTTATTTTTTTCTCTTTCTTTTGCCTTTTATTTGAACTGCTATCAGCGCCGAAGCAACTCTACTGGCGCCTGGTGAGAAGTAGTTTTGCCTCCGCCTCTTTTACCTTTTTATTGATGTAACGCACATATAATAAAAATCAAAACAAATTAATATATTGTTTTCTAAGAATTGCTGTCTTCATTAAATTAAAAATTATCCATTTTATAAGGAGCTATGATCTCGAAAGTGCCTCCATTGATATGGAGCCTGGTGCGGGAATACCACTCACACCATCCTGACTATTGTATTTCTCTGATTGTGATCTTGATTGCATGTGTTTGAATTTAATACGCTTCAGTTTGTTTTAATGCCCGAAAATTTCGTGTTCGGAAATGGTTATTAATCCTCTTGGTGTTCACTTATAGCTAATGATATATTTTTTACCTCAAACAAATGGACTGATCTCCTGCATTCCATCAATCTTATAAACATTTTCGGCTGCCCAAGAGACAGCCGAAAAGACTTCAGTAAGTTATTATTTGGGTTTGGAACCACAATTCAAGCACTCGTTTCAACTGTTTTTCTTGCAATTTGCGTTAAGGAGATATTTTATAAGATTTCTACTGTTGTGTAGTATTTATATCGCTTACTAAATTTGAATAAATTCACTTTTATTATTTTCTACATGCGATCATTTTTGCATTATTTTATTTTAATTTTATGTGTTAGTGATACGGGCAATGTAGTTTCCGAAACATCTCAGTTCAGGACGCCTTTGGACAAAGAAATCCGGATTACCGTCTTCCGCAGTCTAAAAGTTCGTTTTCTCCAAATTTTAAATATCCTAAAAAAGATGGAGCAAAGTTTGAGAATCATTCAATTGAAATTTAATCATCACAATCCATCCATCCAGCCATAGTATTCTGTCCGGAGACAGGTCCAATTCTATGGAATTCGCATGGAATTCCCAGAAATGCCTGGGGAAAGATACTGAGGTGGTTTCCTGTTGCCTGCCCCAGGACGCCATTAAGGAATGACGTCAGACCGAAGAGAAAGCGAAGAAGAGGCGAACAACACAGGAAAGGAAATTGAAACAGCCAAGCCAATGCCGGGATTCGAACCCAGGTACTGGCACACTGGCCACCACGGCAGACCGCCGCCGAGACCGCACGGCTAATCATCACAATATGACTTATTATTAAAAATTTTTATGAATAACAAAATTGTTAATAGTAAATAAAATTATTTTCACAATTGGCAAAACATATGTGTACGCTTTTGTTTATGCTTGGGTGAGGAGAACGGTGGAAAATAATCATAACTATTATTCAATATTTTTATTATCCAAGGAAATTATTGAATAATAGACATGATTATTTTTCACCGTTCTCCTCGCCCAAGTATAAATAAAAGCGTAGGCTACACATATTTTGCCAATTGTGAAAATAAGTATAAACAATTTAATAAATATAAAAAATTTTTACGTGTACTTTGGATATTTTAATTGAGTTTAATAAATATAAATATATTATTTATATTTATTTTCACGATTGATAAAACACATGTATGTGTTTAGTTGTTTTGAATTAAAAGAGGATTTTATACGTTTTATAATTCTGTACAGTGAGCGGGACAGTAGCTGAGAGGGAGTCTTCTGCGCATGCGCACCCTTTCAGAACGCTTCGGAATCCGAACAAAATTGCTCGACGAGCGAAAAATCTTATTTCTTATCGTATATCTTATTTTCTGCTTAAAATATTAGTCGTATAGTCAACGTGAAGGTCTTTTAAAAGAAACTCATTTATTGTTATAATTATTTATTTAATTTATACTTTTCTAATTAAATTCTTATGTTTGTGTATGTCATTTTTATCTGCTTTCAGATATTCATAATGTAAATCTAAAGTACTTTTCACAGAAAATTAAAAAAAAAATTAAAAAAAAAAGCAGCATAGTCGATATTAACATATTGAAGAAAAAAACCAAATAGATTCTGTGTCTACTACGATAATATACAAATGGACTATGGGGCTTCTCTTATATTCATTAATACAGTGAATTCTGATTAAATAACCCAAAATCGGAAAGGAAAGGGGCGACACATACTCAATTCAGTGTATTTTATTAAAGCATTTAATGTGAGGTTTAATCATAAAAGGAAGATTCAATCGCGAATTGAACTGAATATTGGAATAAAGGGTGAACTCAAAGAGTGAATCGTCATACACATTCACGCCTGTTGTCATTTCTCAATAAGTCATTCGTTTTATTAAGGTCAATCATTGAACTTTTTGATCAGTTTTCGTAATTTTTATTTTGTAGTAGCTGTACCCGGCATGCGTTGCAATGCCACTCAAAGAAAGAAAGAAAGTATTTGTGTTTTAATTCTGTTTACTGAAGTGCTTTTGGATACACAATATTTTTTTGTTTTTCCGTCTGATGCCTACACGAATAAATCAGGAAGTTTTCCGACGCGTGAACAGACCACATACAGTTGTCCATGTGTGAAGCATGGATATTCCAAATTTAATCCACACACTTGTAGCGATTTTCCCTGTGCTTTGTTGATGGTCATTGCAAATGCGAGTCGCACCGGAAACTGCAAACGTTGAAATCGGAAATACAATCATTTGTTGAAACGACTCGCGCATCAGATATTATAAAATGGTTCTACTAATTCAAAAACTTTCGCGGGCGTGCGCACAACAACTCACCAAAGTTTCATCGCAATCTGATGAATGGTATAGGAACCATACGGGACAAACAAACAAAGAAACATTTAATTTTATATATTAAGATTGAAATGTGTTGGGACTAAAACCGAATAATAAAACATCAAGTCTTAAAGAATATTTATTATTTCTTTCTCATATAATAACAAGGTATTATTTATTTGTTTGTTTGTTTGTTATTTTAATAAGTACCTGGAGCTGAAACCACTTAATGATCCTTTAAAAAAATATAGAAATAAATAAAAAAATTCAGAATTATCATAGTGAACGATAGAAGGTAAAGGAAAATAGTTTAAAAAGAAAATTAGATGTGTATTGAAAAGTATCCTATTCCTATTTTAGTAAACACAAATAAAAAAAAAAAACAACGCCAACTTTTTTCCAATAAAAGTAATTTCAAACAGTTCATAAAACTTTTTTAATTATTTAGCTAGAAAATTTTTGTTTTAAACACAGTAGCTCTTAGTAGCCTTCAATATGTAATTTAAAATAATATTACGTATAATAAAATTCAAAATACATATTCCTATTTTAGCAACATTTTTAATTAAACTACGAAATTTAATGTATATCAGTGCGTGGTTGGATAATTTAAAACGACACAATTTGGCTCATTATTTAAGAATAAAAATCTGGTTAGATCTATACATTGAAATTTTAATAAGACGAGTTTTTCGTATGATCAACTTTAAAGTTAAAGTGTAAAGGTATATTACCTTTACAAGCAACAAAGCTTTTAACATATCTCTACAATAAGTCTAAAATATTAATAAAAAGGTTGTGTAAGGAATAAAAATGAATAGAAACGCATACAAATAAAAACCATTGAGCTGCTTTTGGAATTTCTGGTACCGGAAATCCAAGACAGCCTGTTTCAGGATCCAACCATCTTCAGTTGGATTTATCCAGTATCTGCAGTTCAGTGAAAACAAAGAAACACAAACAAAAGACACGTAAACAAAACAACGATCCTTCATATAAAGAACCATTAACAAGAAAATAAAAGCTTGTTTAGTTCAGAACAATAGTATTTGAATCCCCTCGGTGCGGGTTCCTGTACGTGGTGAGGGGACCACCCATGGAGGGTTCTCTTTTCCATGAGCTACTCTCCATGGGTCCTAAACGCCCGCCCCCGAATCCAAGGTGGAAGGCATCGTGCCGATGGATGTGTGGCACTACGGGGTTATTATAGTGTCATGAACTATCCCTGTGGAAAAAAAAAAGATTGCCTGGCAACAAATCACAGTATT
>JAFIDM010009631.1:352386004-352399835 GCA_023159025.1 Thereuonema tuberculata
GAGCAACTCCTTATTGACTCTGTAATCCTGCGCCAGGCACGCGCGAAAAATAGGAGCTTACATATCGCATACATCGATTACAAGAAGGCATTTGATTCTGTCCCTCATTCCTGGCTCCTACACACTCTTCATATCTACAAAATACACCCCAAGATCTCTGCATTCTTAGCTGCCACGATGAAGAGTTGGAACACAACATTACACCTACGCACCTCTAACACCTCCATCACTACAGATCCCATTCCCATAAGGAGAGGTATTTTCCAGGGAGACTCCTTGAGTCCTCTTTGGTTCTGCCTCGCCTTGAATCCACTGAGCCATATACTAGATAACACAAAACACGGTTATAGGCTTACCACAGGCACTGTGACACCATATAAAATCACACACTTACTCTACATGGATGACATTAAACTCTATGCCACAAACAATGCACAACTTACTAATTTACTACAAGCCACCACACAGTTCACCAAAGACATTGGGATGGAATTTGGAATTGACAAATGCCGCAAGTTACACATAATACGTGGGAAGACTTCGAATTTGGAGGGTTTTGAACTGGACCATGGGTTGGCCATCCAATCCATGGAAGAGGGAGAGACGTACAAGTACCTGGGCTTCCAGCAAGCGCGCGTCATTGACAACGCAAACATCAAAAATGCACTGAAGAACACATACCTTGCTCGAGTTCACAAAATCCTCAAAACACAACTCAACGCCAGAAATAAAATTAAAGCTATCAACACTTTTGCCGTTCCCACACTAACATATTCGTTCGGCATAATTCCATGGACAAACACCGAACTCGAAGCACTACAACGCGCAACACGCACTACATTCACGAAACACAACATGCACCACCCCAAGTCCGCTACGGAAAGGATGACTCTTCCCCGCAAGGAGGGAGGCCGAGGACTCATCAACCTCATCACCCTACACGAAAAACAAGTACATACACTTAGGGAACATTTCCACCAAAGAGCAGAAGACTCCTCACTTCACTCAGCCATTGTCAAGGCTGACACACACCTCACACCCCTGAACCTCGAAAACTCTTCTCCAACACTCACCACCCCTGACACCCACACTCAGCAGCTGCGTGAATCATGGGCTCGTAAGGAACTCCATGGCAGACATCATCACGAACTCAGCCAGCCTCATGTCGACATGGAAGCGTCGAACAGATGGCTGACGAGTAGTGAGCTGTTTGGGGAGACCGAAGGGTTCATGATCGCAATACAGGACCAAGTCATCTCCACACGCAACTACAAGAAACACATTCTACACGATGCAAACACACATGACGACAAATGCAGGAAATGCCACACTACGCATGAGACGATCGACCACGTAATATCAGGCTGTCCCCTTCTCTCTCAAACAGACTACCTCCACCGACATAATCAGGTAGCATCGATCGTTCATCAACAACTAGCACACAAACATTCACTTATTAAGAGCACGGTCCCGTACTACAAGTACATACCACAAAGCGTATTAGAATCACCCTCATATAAACTATACTGGGACCGCCCCATTCACACAGACAAAACCATACATCACAACAGACCAGACATCACACTTGTTGATAAGGTCAACAAACAGACCTATCTAATTGATATTGCAGTGCCTATCAGCAAGAACATGCAGAAAACTCACGCAGACAAGATCAGTAAATACACTGATCTAGCACACGAGCTCCAGAAGCAGTGGAGGCAGGATCGAGTACGTGTTGTACCCATCGTTCTGTCTGCCACTGGTCTGGTGCCTCACACATTGCACCACAGTCTCAGCACACTAGGACTTCACAAAAACACTTATGCACAACTGCAGAAGGCTGTGGTACTCAACACTACACGCATAGTTAGGAAATTTATGGACACAAGCACACATCCCTAATCATTCTTGCACACATCTTTACACTTGGCAGTATGTGCTTTGGTCCTTGACCCGCCATATTGTTTTTGCTGGGGAAACCCAAGGTTTGAAACATACAAACATAATAATAATAATAATGTATGTGCTTTGGTCCTTGACCCGCCATATTGTCTTAGCTGGGGAAACCCATGGTCTGAAACTTTTTCGATAATAATAAACATTCACTTATTAAGAACACGGTCTCGTACTACAAGTACAAATCACCAAAGGCACACTAGGACTTCACATAAACACATATGCACAACTCCAGAAGGCGGTGGTTCTCCACACAATACGCATAGTGGGAAAATTTATGGACACAACTACACATCCCTAAGCATTTTGCAGACTTTTACACACTTGGCAATATGTGCTTTGGTCCTTGACCCGCCATGTTGTCTTTGCTGAGGAAACCCAAGGTTTGAATCTTTTACATAATAGTAATATGTATGTACAGGAAATCCGTCTACATAACAAATCTGAAGGCCATTATTTTTTTCACTTATTTGAAAGGTAGAGGCTATAAAAAAATTAACTTGCCTTTGTATAAAGGAAAGAACGGTATTTCTGCTAGTCTATAATATAAAAGGGGAATTTGTGGACGTTTGTTTCTATTCAAAATGTTTAGCATACTTCTCTATATGTTGAAAACATGAAATTTGTCTACACTATGGAACCTATCCATATGCCAATGTAAAAAGTATAAAAATAATCTTTTTTTTTTTTTTTTTTTTTTTTGGAGTGGGGCAAATGCATATGAAGTGTGTGGTGCCAACCCTTAATACACCTGAATTAAGCGGAAAAGATCACATCGGGCTGGGAAGTCATATATTCTCCGATCTCAATATTAATTTGCTAAATAAATAAAGGGCTAAACGCACTTCTCCGACTTCCGTTATGTTTCCGTAACGTAATTGCTTTAGTGACTTAGTTACGTATTCAGGGTCACCAAAATTGAGTCTCATAAGACGTAACGTAGATCTTCAAATCGAGGAACATAGCCGTAATATTTATATAACATATGCTCGTCGATTTGAAGATCTCCCTTACGTCTTACGAGGCTCAATTCTGGTGACCCTGAAAACCTAACTACATTACTAAAGCAATTACGTTACGGAAACATAACGGAAAACTGAGAAATGCGTTTAGCCCTTAAAACGGTTTTTACGTTAAATATGGAAGGGTTCCAGAGCACTAAGAACAGCTGTTTCGTGCTTATTAGCGATGCTCAGCAAGAAGAAGTCATCAGTCAACGAGAGGTCTGAGGACAAACATTTGGCTTCATTTATTGAACTTTTTCAAGGATTATTTCCATAAAAGTATATACTGTTGTAAAAAAAAAAAAAAATCATTATTAAAAAAGATGTTGAAATGATACCACGCATGCTAACATAACGGGTTTACGTGCACCGCATAACATTGATATCAAAAATAAAGCCATATACCTGATTAAGCACTAAACAATTTATAAACATAAAGTAGATTACAACGTTTCAGTGCCGAGAGCCAGCCTCACTTGAGAAGGCTGTCTCTCGGCAGTGAAACGTTGTAATCTACTTTATGTTTATAAATTGTTTAGTGCTTAATCAGGTGTATGGCTTTATTTTTGATATCAATGATACCATGCATGTTGCACGTCATTGTATTATACATGATTCGCAATAAGTAGACTATTTTTAGTTACTCTTCATTGCTGTAATTTATTATTGCAATGGAACCTCAGAACATTAAAGAAGAATTTTTGAGATATTGTCAAATATGATTTTAATCAGCATGTATTGCGATTATTATTACTTACTTAGTATTTCTATTAATAGTAATATTTTAAAGATATTAAATTGCAGTGTTACCAAAATCAGAGGTTCTCTCATATGAAGGTTTTGGTTGTTAACGAAGGGAAAAAAAGATCGTCAGAGGGAAATCTAGAGGCATTCGATTTGGAATTTAGTATTTTCAGTCGTATTAAAGATTTTTCATACTAGTTGATATCAGTAGCTGTTGATATCAGTAACTGAAAGAGGGACGCGACTTTGAGAATTTTAAGAAAATCCGATGCGTTTTTGCGGTTGAACGATTGAATTTCTTAAGATCTAAAAAAATCTGGAGGATTTTTTTAGATGTGTTTTGGGAACCATTAGAGGAATTTCAGGTTTTTGAGTTTGGAACTCTGCTAAACAATAGCTTGGAAAATTAGAGATTCAAGAAGCAAATACAAAATCAATAACAGAGTTTCAAAAATTACTTTAATAGTATTAGAACTAGATTATCAAATCAAATGCTATTGTAACCTTGATCTGCTGTTAAATCGGATGGATTGCTCAATTGTTAACATGTTTCATTCCCTGAAATTAAGTTATCAATCAAAATAATTTTACAATGACCTTAATTAAGTATTATTAAAAAAAAACCAAATTGGTCTTTCCAGCCTAATTGGTCCTCAGGTTGATAGTGTAGTCCAACATTTTAAACTCAAAAGGATTAAGGTTATATCAGTTAATACTCTGCTATTAAATATTTTTAAAAAAATGTCTAAAAAATAAGTAGAACTATATATAATAAATTGAAAGATTTAAATTTTGCAATTTTAAGTATTGCAAATAATATTTTCAATTTTGCAATATTGAGTAATAATGTTTACTGATACTTGAGTGTGGCTCCGGTAGTCCTTTGATTTAGGTGTTCCCTCACAGGCTGCGAACTGGAGGAACCCTGAATCACTTTCCGGCGGTGTTCGGAGATTTTTTTTCAACGGTTATTTATCCTCCAGACGGACGGTAGGATTCATCTAGTCTCTGTCAAAGGGTACATAATTTTTTTTCTGTATTTACTTGGTTTCTTATACGGAAGTTAAGGCGGGTAGGTGTCGGCCTGACCATCCAACCAACAACAACAACAAAACAACAAAAACCACTCTTTAGCGAAAGGATACTTCACTTCGATTAGCACTCAATGGATGTTTGTGATTGCCTCGCTATTTCCTCTAACAATACCAAAAACTTTGCTAAGATCTATTTGATTTAAAGGAAAAATTAAGCCATGATGGTTCTTAATTTTAGAAAATATATCCTAAAAAGTTCTTAAGCTTGTCTGTTTAACTATCGACTTCTTTCAAACTTTTTCTTGAAGCCCCAGCAGCAAACGATATCAATCTCCAGCGACAGTCACCTTACAAGATTCACGATCATGCAAAGAAAAGAAAAAATTTACGTCAATAAATTTACTAAATATCATATTCACCTTTATTTTTTTGATGATTTTGATGATGATTTCAGCTCCGCAAACCTATAGATTTATCAGCCTGCACTCATACCTTTGATTTTATTTTGAAAACAAAATGAGTTTCGTCATCTGTCTTCACTAACAGATTAACGTTCACTTTCACATTTAACTTCATCGTAAGATGATGTCAGCATCTTTATGGCAGCAAAGCGAATTTCTGTCAGGAAATTTCCATAAAGTTGTTACAATCCGATTGAGCTTTTTTAACAGGCAAATTCTTCATCCTTTTTTCTCAAGATTATTAATATCAATTTTTGGTTAAATCCAAGCAATAGACCTGAGGTCGTAAACACATGTTACGTAGTGGAGGCTTCCTAAGTCCGTTATCAGTAGAGTTGTATTTAGGAATGTTATTAAAATTTCCCGACAGATCATGAAAGGCATATATTTAGTAATAAAATAGTAAACATCATTTTTTTAAGAACATAACGAGAATTATAACTTGCGGGTAAATACAAATCGCTATTCGTTAAGGGAAAAAAAAAATTCAAGATGTGTTTCTTGTCTTGCAGCTAACTCTATCGTTACGCGAGGTTTGATTGCATCGGAATAGAGATATTTGGGCGACTTTATTTCAATTGATTTTGTAAATTTGAACAAAACTGTATGCATTTTTAATACGCTTTTTTTGAATTTTGAAAAAAAAAAACTACTATGTATTTATCATTAATCTAGTTAAAAATTGGAATTTATATTATAGACGATGTAATGTTTGCGTTTAAAAATGTCTCACGTGTGAATTCCTGTGAAGAAATTTGAGTGTGAAGTTGACAAAAAAATTCACGCAGAAAAACATTTGATGAGAAATTATTCTTATTACAATTATTATAAATATTGATAATAATTAATTGCTGGCAAATAATAACTATTCACTTGATACAGCGTTAAGGAAGAGTTCTGAAGAATTATTAGAGAGTTCAGAAACTCCGTAATAGTAGGCCTATATATTCAGTACTTTAATGTACTGCCGCGTGTTCAGATTAGACACAGCTTCGTTCTGTTTCAACGAAGCAGCTTTGAAGGGAGTCTTTACTTTTAATTTATTGAAATAAACGAAATGTTTATAAAATGAAAAAAAAATGAAAAAAAAGAAAAAAAGCTAGTGAATATGAAGACTATTAACAGTGAAATAAAATGGCTGTAAGTTTAATACAATAGTAATTTCTACTTAATCATTTGTAGATAACCCATCTAAGATTTAACAACTTACAACTCTCTTCAGACAACAAATCCATATATGCTCTTTTTATATTTTTTTATTGAATAATTTCTCAATGTTTCTTTTTTTTTATAGCAAAAAAAAAAGCTAAAAACTACAAAAGGTTTTTGATCTTATGTTAAAATTAAATAGTTAAGTGTTGTAAATTGAGGCCACACGATTCTAAAAACATCTGAGGTTAAAGAATTTATGCAACTATTGCCTTTTATTAATGTTATTTTTAATTTTATTCCATTAAATTCCGAGATTTTAATGTACATTAACTGTCACATTATTTTAAAACTTGTCATTTCACGTTAAAACAAACTGCAGACTTTGCCCTAATTTAAAAAAAAAATAATTTTCAACAAAATAATTGCAGTGAAAATACAATCTTTTAAAAATATTTTGATGGAAACCATGATGAGTAAAAGCTCATAAAAGCTTATTAATTAGCTTTCATTAACAAAATCTATGAAGTATACATGTCTAGTATTTAACTCAGACTATGATACCGGTAGATATTTAAACATTGATTTTTAGCAGCCCCTAGCTTACAGCTTGTCTGTAAAACCGCTAGGGGACGGCTCTTGCTTTTATCTTGTCTGAATGTCACACTTTGTAGCGGCCAAACGGTTAGAGATATTCGAATGAAACCTTTAGCATTGTGTTCAGCATCAAAAAGTAGGTCCCCACGTACAAAAATTCGGATCTCTAGGACCACTCCCTGACCCCCCCCCCCCGGCGTTTTCTGTCTTTTAAAAGCGTTTTTGAAAGAAAGAAAACGCCTTGGGAGGGGGGGGGGTGAAGGAATGGTCCTAGAGGTCTAATTTTTTACATGTGGTCACCTACTTTTTGATGCTGAACAGAATGGTGAAGGTATCATTCGAATATCTCTAACCGTTTGGCCGCTACAGAGTGTGCCATCCAGACAGCATAAAATCAATGTTAGCGGCCCCTAGGTTACAGCTTGCCTATAAAACATAGGGGATCGAAACCTTCACCATTGTGTTCAGCATCAAAACATAGGTGACCACGTCCAAAAAAATCAGACCTCTAGGACCACTCCCTGACCGGAAGTTGGGGGGTCAAAAGTGATCGCTTCCGATAAAGTGTTGTTTATAATAGTTTGTTATAAAATTGTGCATATTATGGGGCCGCTTTGCTTTTGACACTGTCTAAAAGCATTAATTATCTTGTTTTTTTTGTCATTGATATCCTGATCCCTATAAAGATATACTGAAAACCGTTTATTAGTCTTTTAAACTATTTAACTTTTCAGTTTTTAGTAGACTTTTAAGCTATTTACTGTTTAAAGATAAATGTTTTACTTCTTGTTTTATTCTACTAAAATATTCTGCAATATTCGAATGAACTATTTTTTAATTTTTTCATTCTAAATTTTAATTTATTCTTTAGAACTCCTTTTCTGAATAGAATGGAAGGATTAATGATCTTTTCGACCATTAAGATTCCTAATGATCTCAGTTCGATGTCAAATAGATCGATTATAAGTTTGAAACTTTTCAGTGCGAAAGGATTAGAGTTTTTGGATTATCCATAAATCTATTTATTTGATAAAATTGAAAAAATATAAAATTATTTATGGCTATGGTAAAATTGAGTTTTAACTTTAGGAGCTACTCTAGTAATCTAGTAGAGCTCAATATACAGTCTACATAGCTTCGTTTCTCAAAACATAAGCTTCAGACTTTTGAAAAAATAATTTAAATAACATATTTTTTAATATAGAAGCAATTTAATAATTTAAATAACATTTTTTAATTTAGAAACAAGTAATTAATTTAGGAAAAAAAGCAAAGCAAATGCTAATTTTATGCTAGTTTATTTAATAACCATTATCAAGCAACATCGTCAAAAGATCTTAAGTTTTATCTGAAGCTAATCAATGTTCTAATTAATAATTTAATTTTTATTATTTAATTTCTCCCGTAGGTTGTTTATCCTGTTTTGCAAAAGTTCCTTTTAACTATGACATGGTTTATAATGCGATGTTATCATCTTGTGTGTCCTTCAAAGTAACGAGAAATCCAAATTGTCATTTCAGGAACTATTGTCAGCCTTAGTTGAAACTCCAATGGTTGTTGTAATTTAAAATGTCGCTCAAAACTTCATTTTTTTTGTCAAGCGCAATCAGTTGCTGATTTAGTCGAGAATTTGTTGCCTTGGTATTCCGTGCAATTTCATTTTCTCTTAAAAGTTGCAGCTCAAAAACCAAAGACTTCTTACATTTAGGTGCAATCATGAAGCTTAAATCGGAAAACAGGGAATGATAATATTTTATTCACTACCGTTATTCGATTGAAAACAGGAGCTTTTTAATTTAATTTTTAATTTTAATTGTACGCATTTCCAAAATACCATCTGGATTTTCAATTTCAAATATTATTAACAGTCTCTGCAACGCTAATGTTTTTATAGGCTCTAATCCAATCACATGTGTAATTTCTATAATTACTAACGAATTCAGAAGCCAAGAATATTTTCATTTGTATTAAAATAAATCATAATTAATCATTACAATTTTCATTAAAATGATTCACTAATGCATATAGATAATAAAAACGGATTCAAAGCAATTTGAAAGATAAATCAGTTAAAACCCAAAATATTACATTTTGGAACCTGAAGGTTCACTTTAAATATAAAATACACACAGCTCGCATTAAATAGTTTTAAACTATTAAAATTTCGCCTTTCTTTTTAGTAACAGTAATTTTTTAGTAACTGTGATGAAAAACTGATAGAAAAGCAAAACAAAACACTAAACGAATGATAGATGGACCGGTCAACCGAATCCTTTTTATAAGAATGTAAAGATTTAGCTTTTTCATACAACAGTTCTTTTCGACAATTAAACTATTTATCGTAATTATTATCAGAATTAGATTAGAAAGTGTCAGTCTTTTAATCTAAGACATTTCTTCTTGCATTTTAATTTAAGTGATTGTCCTATGAGGTAACTTCAGTAATTGGAAGGTTCAGATAAAGAAATGATCGCATTTTCTCCCTGGCTCTACCATATCAGTAGCACACGCTTTTAAATGAAAAGAAAAAAAGCGGACTAATTGAAACGATTACAACAGATATTAAAAATCTGTTTTATGATGATGACTTGGAGATCATAACTGAAAGTGCGCTGAAAGAAAAAAATTATTTCAGAGATAGGAAAAAAAAAAGAATAATGTTTTAAAATGCTTTGAATAAACACATGTGCAAGTGTTTTCCAACAGGACATTTTCATTACTCTTGAATTATTAATTTATAACTGGAACAATTCATCAGATGCAATCGTCTGCTGTTAATCTATTTGTCACTCGTATCTGACGTACTATTCAGCTCAGAATCTCAAGTATAAATAGTCAAGTTCCTACTATTCATCCATTTCGTTTAAAATTGGGATCATGGAGTTAACTTACGGAAGCTTAACATCAGGAACAATGCTGCTCTACACAGTTACCCTCCTTTTATGTGTTCAGACTATTCAGGTAAGTGGATACTTTAATTTATGAAACTGGATAAGGCGATTCATTATATTTATTTTTAAGAAAAATTAGAAATTTCTTTTTTTTTTTTTTCAATTTTTATCATTGAAGTTACATTTTAGTTAGATGACCAATTGTCATTTAGAAAACTCAAGAAACTTTACATGTAAATTAAATATTTATATCTAATTGTGCATTTTTCTGAAAACAATGAAAAAATTGCAACATTCTGAAGTCCGTTGTTCAAAGGATAAAATTTATTTCCTGGATTTCAGAGAGAGAAATGCACTACATGAATCATAACTGATAGATAAGTTCTCTTCCGCCTCCTCCACTTCTACCATCACAGAGAAATTATTTCTCTGAACGACTGGCGAGTGTTATGGAAGGCTTTTGGATGTTGTTCAGTTAATATGCAGGGCTGCTTGTTAAGCAAATCATTATCATACGAAGTAAAATTAAAATTTCAAGTAACCAGCACTGTTTAAGTTTGATATGATTATGTTTCCCCATCCAGTTATCGAAAAAGAAAAAAAAAAAAAGTTAAAGTTTCTATTAGACTTAAGAGTTAAATCGGTAACCTGTTCATTCTTGAAAATAATCAAATCTCAAACGTAACAGTAACTATTAATTTAAATAATAACAATAATATTCATATTTACTGATAATTTGAAATACATTTTTGACTTTTAATTCATTCGCAATTTTTTTATATTAGCCCTACTAAAGGTATACTAAGAGAAATATAATAAAGTTATTAATTTAGCAGAAACGGGTAGTCCTCATTGTACAATATGGACTTTCTTATCTTAAACTTATCGGAAAATATAGCTCAAGTTTTAAATATGCTATAAAACTATTGTATTTGAAGCCAGATTTAAAGAAAATAGAAAACAGTTAAAAAGGAATAAATTAAAAAGTATGTCGAATAACATACTTTTTAAATTATTCCTTTTTAACTATTTTTTTTTTACTTCATTAAATTAGGCCAACTCATTATGTCCTAGTCATCATTATTTAATTTAGTCTGAACATTTTTAAACAAAGCATTTACAAGATATTTTTTTTCCAAACAAAAAGTTCCATAAAAATATTTAATTTTTTTTTTTTTTTTAAGAAAGATAAACCAGCAATTTTGTAACTTACGTTGAGATAGAATTGATTGCACAAATCAATCTCTAGCTTTGGTTATTATTAAGAAATTCTAAAACAAGAATAAGTATAGGAAGAAATCCTTTTACGAACATTAGATATTATAATAGTCTACATTTTCGAATAGGCCTAAGTCCTTTATCCTAATTATTTCAAACAATACATCTATGTCCTCCTATTTTTATTACCACAATCACTATACACTATTTAAAAATATTCCTGTAACGTTTTTAATCTTACTAGAATATAAATTTCGGAATTCTTGTTTGAGAGTTCAAAATAAGATGGAAGTTGACCTGTGAAAGAGTTATCCAGCTTCTAATATCCAGTTTTTCGTATACTCACGTGATTTCCCGTTTTTTTCTTAAAATTTCACTGGAAGATGGGAAGGAGGAAATTATGCAGTGAAAATTAGCTTAAAGAAATATCAAGTACGAAAGAATGTCAACATTGTAGGAGGAAATAACTAATAGAAATATTTGTTTGCTAAACTGCATTTTTTATATATATATAAAAAATTTATATTTCAGAAACGTCCTAATTTTTGATAAACTGTCCTACCTCCTTCTGTTAATTTTCAGTAGACTATTCTACCTCTTTCGGTTAATTTTGCATTAGACTGTTCTACCTCCTTCTGGATCATTTGGACCATTTTGTATGGGCCTGCCATTTCAGTAACAAAATTCGAACTCGCTTCTTTTCTTGCTCCTCCTGTTCAGTCGCTTTTAATGCTACTTCTAAGACTAAATCTTCACAGCAATTTGTTCTTTTTGCTCTAGTATATTTTTTTTTTTCATTCATCATAAAAACCATTGATTTCAACATTCGCTATAGATAATAAGTTGATTAAGTTAATTAAGTAAATTATTACTTCTGATGGATGTTAATTATTTTTTTCTTTTTCATTTGCGGATTTATTCTATTACCAAACCTAATCAAAAACTTACACTTAACTGTATGTAAAGCTATTTAAATACATTTATCTATTTAGACAATTAGTTTTTTTAATAGAATCGATGCTTTTTTCTTTGCAATAAATTTTTTAGCAAATGCTATTACAATCAGAATTATCTACAGACTAGTAATTCTTTTATATTTACAATATCTAAAATGAAAACTAAGTAATCTTTATTTAATGCTTAAATATACTCTTTCATCGCTTATAAAAGATTTTTATTATGATAAAAATCCAAAAACAATTTATTTAGATAGGCAGTGAAGAAAAATTTCAGACTTTTTATATAAGTATCAGTAATACCAACTTCTTTTTAAGAAAATAAGACTTGGAACTAAGGACTTAGCTGATTAGATCATTTCAATAAAATTTCGGTTCTTTTTTTATTTTTTTTATTACTTTTATTGAATTTATTTTCGTCGTGTTAGGATTGAACTAAAGCAATCCCATCAACAGGTTCGAATACATTAGGTTAAACAAAAAAAAGAATAACATACAAAAATCAGATTATAAAACAAAGTAAATGGTAGATCACTGATTTGATGCATACAAGAGTTATAGATAAAATAAAACACAACAAAAATTATCATTATTTAAAAAGACAGTTTTTTTTTATCCTATTAAACCATAGGATTAACATTAGTTATTAACGAAATCTTAAGAAATCTTTTTAATGAAGATATTTTCTCAATTTTATTTATGTTTTTTATACCTATTTTATTGATTAAGTCCTGCAAAATTTTATTCAAGTTACATTCTTCATAACTATTATATATTTGCGGACAAGAGTGTGTGTGTGCCAAAATGTTTGGGTAATATGTAGGCATTTGTTTTCTCGGATGTATTACTAATAACTTAGTCTTATTATCATTTATTTTGAGTTTGTTATCATGCACCCACATTTGTATTTTATTAAAATCTTCTTGTAATTTATATTCAGCATTATGTAGGTTTTTATCATTCTTTAATAAAATGATATCATCTGCATATATAAACATGTTACAATATTTAATATAATTAAACAAATCATTAATATAAAGTATAAAAAACAAAGGTCCAAGGTTTGAACCCTGAGGTATCCCTAAATTGCATTTTTTCTTTATACTATTTTTATTCATAATTGATACATAAATTTTTCTATTTCCGAAATAATCTTTAAGAATTTCAAGTAAAACACCTCTAATCCCTAATTTTTGTAATTTCTTAATCAAAAGATCATGATTAATTAAATCAAAAGCTTTACTCAAGTCAATTGACAAAAGTAATGAATAATTATTTAGGTTTAAATTATTATTTATATTTTCACTTAAAATTTGTAACAGATTAATAGTACCCTTATTTTTTTGATAGGCAAATTGATTTGTATTTAGTATATTATTATTATTTAATTTTTTTTATTTTATTATATAAATAGTTTTCAATAATTTTATTAATGACTGGTTGTAATGCAATTGGTCTATAATTTTCTAGAGCCTTAGAATTATTGTTTTTAAATATTGGTATAATTTTAGCAATTTTTAATTTATCAGGGTAGAGTTTAATCTCAATGATTTTATTAATCAATGAAGAAATCAAATATGAAAAAATATCAGAATTTTTTTTATAGTTTTAATTGAGATTCCATCAATACTTACAGAGTTAGTATTTTTCATATTTTTATAATGTAAGTTATCTCAGCAATGTCCGGTTTTTCAATGACCATTGTATTTGTAATATTTCCCATAGTCTCTTCATTATTGAGTAAATCTATCCCACAAGTGATATCAGGTTCTAAATTTATTTTAGTAAAATAACAACAGAATTTATTTGCCAGTTTGATTT
>JAFIDM010009631.1:352404785-352428482 GCA_023159025.1 Thereuonema tuberculata
GAATGTTTAATCCATCTATGACTGGAATGTCTAATCCTGGTATGTCTGCAATGCCAAGCATGTCTGGATCGGGAATGTCCAATCCATCTATAAATGGAATGTCTAATCCTGGTATGTCTACAATGCCAAGCATGTCTGGAACAGGAATGCCCAATTCTGGTATGCCTGGATCGGGAATGACTAATCCGTCTATGACTGGAATGTCTGCTATGCCCAGTATGTCTATGACTGGAATGTCTAATTCTGGTATGTCTGCAATGCCAAGCATGTCTGGAACTGGAATGCCAAATTCTCGTTTGCCTGGATCAGGAATGTTTAATCCATCTATGAGTGGAATGTTTAATCCTGGTATGTCTGCAATGCCTAGTACTTCTGGATCGGGAACGACCAATCCTGGCATGTCTGCAATGCCAAGCATGTCTGGAACAGGAATGCCTAATTCTGAAATTCCTGGATCGGGAATGTTTAATCCGTCTATGGCATTAATGTCCAGTCCTGGTGCGTCTGTTTTGCCGATTACGTCTGGAATGTCGAATCCGTCAACGATTGGCATGTCTACAGGAATGTTACCAATGATGAACATGACTGAGATGGGAATGTCCAATCCAGGAATGTTAAGTGCTGGAGTAAGTATTGTAATGATTCTTTTATGTTCTTAGTATATAAAATTATGGTTTTACCTTTAGTGTTATTTACATTTACAGTGTCAATTACAGTATTTTATTTTACAAAAAAATGTTTAAAAAAAAGTAAAAATAAAATATGATTTTAAAAATTGAAATTATTTAATCAAATTATTTAAATAATTTTAATTTTAATTTTTTTAAAAGATCAACTGAAGAAGCTTCGTAGCTGTAAAGTAAATGCTTATTACTTTAAAATAAAAAAAATAAATTTAAATTCTATGCTAAACTTAACTATGGTTTGCCGATTAAAATTTTTTTTATAATTTTTTAAATATGAGGAAGAGTATTTCCGAATTAAACAGCTGAATTTATTAATATCCGCATCATTAAACATTACAAAAATATTAAGAAAAATTTCTGACCTGAGAGCAGAATTAACTTTAGCTCGAGAACATTAAATGTAACATCAAATTTGTAGTTGTTTGATGTAATAGGAGCCACTGAGAGAATAAGATCATCTCATTGTTCAACAGTTTCGATAGTCATTGGTTAAAATCAATCCAGAAATTTAATGGTAATATCTTAACTTATCTGCATTAATTGCGTTTCTTCCACAATTTTAATATAATCTAAGAAATTAGAAATGTATTTTTTTATGAGAGCTGAGTTAATTCCAAACTACATTTACCTATTATTTTTAAGGAAAAATCAGACTATAAGTTACTTTAAATTCTAATATTAGCTTAAACAATGAATTCTACTTTTACTTTGATAATACAAGATCTTCTACGTTTCAAGATGCAGGAATTTCCCCAAGAATGCATTAAAGCAATAATAATAATAATAATAATAATAATAATAATAATAATAATAATAATAACAGCTTCTTATTGATGCGCTAATCCTGCGGCAGGCGCGCTCGAAGAATATAAATTTACACATCACAGACATTGACTACAAGAAGACATTTGACTCGGTCCCACATTCCTGTCTCCTACATACTCTTCATCTCTGCAAAATTCATCCAAGATCTCGGCATTCTTGGATGCCACGATGAAGAGTTGGAATACAACACTACATTTGCGCAGCTCCATCATTACTCTTCCCATTCCTATAAGGAGAAGTATCTTCCGGGAAGATTTCTTGAGTTCTCTTTAGTTCTGCCTCGCCTTGAATCCGTTAAGCCACGTACTAGACACACAGAACACGGATATAGGCTTACCGAAGATACTCTGACACAATATAAAATCACACATTTATTCTAAATGGATGATATTAAACTCAACGCCACAACCAACTCACAACTTACTAATTTATACAAGTCACCACACAGTTCATCCTAGACATTAGAATGGAATTTGGAATCAACAAATACCGCAAGCTACATATAACACACGGGAAGACTTCGAATTTAGAGGATTTTTGAACTGTATTGTGGGTTGGCCATCTAATCCATGGAAGACGGAGAAACCTATAAGCACCTGGGCTTCCAGCAATCGAGCGTCACTGACAACGCAAACATCAAAACACACTCAAGAACACTACAGTGCTCGCGTTCACATCCTAAAAACACAACCTCAACGCCAAAAATAAAATTAAAGCCATTAACACTTTTGCCGTCCCCACACCAATGTACTCCTTTGGCATAATCCTCTGGACAAACACCGTACTCGAAGCACTAAAATGTACAACATGCATTACATTTGTGAAATACAATATGCACCATCCTAAGTCTGCGACGGAAAGGATGACACTCTCTCGCAAGGAGGTAGCCCGAGAACTCACCATTCTCATTACCTTATACGAAGAACAGACATCGCCACGAACTCAGTCAGCCTTATGTCGACAACAAAGCGTCGAAGAGGGTTGACAAGTGGCGAGCTGTTCGGGGAGACACGATTACATGATGCGATACAGGACCAAGTTGTCCCCACACGAACTACAAGAAACATTTTCTATATTATGCAAACACGCACGGCGATACATGTAGGAAGTGCCACACTACACATTGGACGATCCACCATAATGCTAGGCGAATACGTAGCAATCTGCGGCAATATTGTGGGACAATATTGCCCCTTTTTATTGCTGACAACCGTTGTCAGTTCAGATCACGCGCGAACACGTAGTTTTTCCGCAACGAATATTGCCGTGACAATTAATGGTTACGGCGCTTCTCACTAGGGCGAGCCAAAGAGAGCGTGTTTCCGTACAGAATTGCTATAGTATTAAATGCCGTCCCCCTGTAGAAATCAATTACAATTCTTTCATTATCAATCGACAAAATGTTGTTGTTGGAATTATCTGTTTTGGGCCGATCCATTTTGCTGATTTTAATCCTTGTTTCTCAAACAAAATGGCCGGCGTGAGTGACTGAAATGCCGATTTTGAAGCCCCGCCTCCTTTGACGTCACCATTGTCACGTGATTTCATCCGTTCATGTGATTCGCTATTGTTCCAGCAATACGTTGCGACAACTGAAATTGCTCCTTTTTTTCCGACAATCTCAATTGTCTTGAAATGGGCAATCTTGGACAATATTGTTCATTTTTATTGCTGCAAACGGTTGTCAGCAATGAAAAGGGGCAATATTGTGTGACAATATTGCCTCATATTGCTACGTGTTCGCCTACCCTAATATTAGGCTTCCCACTTCTCTCCTAGACAGATTATCTCCACGACACAATCAGGTAGCGTCGATCGTCCATCAAAAGCTAGCACACAAACACTCACTTATTTATTAAGAACATTGTCCCGTAGTACAAGTGCATACCACAAAGGATGTCACTCACACATAAGTTGTACTAGAACCGCCCCAATAGCACAGACAAAACCATACACCATAACAGACCTGACATAATACTTATTGATAAGGTTAACAAACAGACATATCACATATTGCAATGCCTATCAGCAAGAACATGCAGAAAACTCACTCAGACAAGATCAGTAAATACACAGATTTAGCACAGGAATTCTAGAAGCAGTGGAGGCAGGACCGGGAACATGTTGTACCCATCGTCCTGTCCGCCAGTCGGGGTGCCTTACAGACTGCACCACAGCCTCAACACACTAGGCCTTCGCAAAAACACTTGTGTACAACTTCAAACGGCTGAAGTACTCAACACAACACGCTTAGTTAGGAAATTCATGGACACAACCTCACATCCCTAACATCCCTCTCCCCATTTGCACACTTTTTTACACTTGGCAATGTGTCCTTGTCCCGCTATGTTGCCTTAACTGGAGAAAACCAGGTACTGGAACATTTATAAAATAATAATAATAAAACAGCCTAACTTTTACAATTCAATGAAAGTAAAAATTGTGAATTTTTAAATCTGAAATGTGAATTTATGATGAACATAAAGATTTAACATACCACTAATTAACATAAAGGAATAAAGAAATGACAGAAAAATTAAAAAATATCTTAGAGCTCTCACCGATGAAAGCCGAGAGATTTTTTTAATTTTTGTCATTTCTTTATTCCTTTATGTGAATTTATGATTTTTATGAACTGCTCATAAACAAATTCAGTTATCGAATGCAACTCTATTTCACATGGTGAAGTGTTTGAAAGTTATAATTTATCTCTGTTTCATAAAATAATGTAATTTCTCCAACTGCATAGATTTTTTAGTTTTAAAAGCCTGTCATATTTCTGTCTACTGTAACTAATGCTATTAATAAACAGAAATATGGAACCTCTCAACTTTAAAATAATAACAAAAATTACACATTAAAAATAAAATCGCCAATTAATCGAGAAACAGCTGTTTTGGAATATCATCTTTTAGTAAGCACTAATGTGTAACTAATGCTATTTCACGTTGATTGTTGCAATAAACCGCGAAGTTTTTAAATTTCATTTTTCAGTGTATCTTAGCACCAAATTAATTAACCTTTGGTCAAAAAAATGAGGAAATCAGGCACGAATTAAATTAATATTAATTTACATTTCATTATCGAGACTAATAAAAATATGCTGCAAATACAAAAACAACGAACAACAAAGATGTAAAAGCGAATGAAGCTTTAAAAAAGGATCGTCTGTTGTTGTATCTGTTTCAGATAGTGGAATAATTTCAAAATTAAAAGAAATTCAACCTTTAAAAAGTTTCTGCAATTTAGAAGACCATTAATAAAAATATTAGTTCTTTAATATTAAAGTTTTTTCTTCTCAAATTTTTTAATTAAACTTGAAGAACTCATTCTGTTTTGGAAATGAGAAATAAGAAAAAATACTCAACAAATTCAAATTCAAAGTTTTTATCAGCTGCCATTACTGTAGTTCTTTACTAATTTCTTCACTTTTTTAAACATTATTTAATGCTTTTTAAAAAAATTTTAAGACAATTCTTCTATCTACAAAGAAAGAATCTAAATCTTATCAAACTGCAAATTGCAGCAGAAAATTACTTCTTTTGTAAAATAAGAAATAAAATTGGAAAAATTTCATTAAAAAAACAATAATTTCTCTTTAATTTCTTTAAGTTATCATCTTTGCCAAATTCAGTAATGCCACCTGGAACAGCTATGATGCCACCAGGAACGATGCAACCGGGGATGATGCCATCAGCCATGATTTCAACAACGACGATGGAACCAGTAACGACGATGGAACCAGTAACGACTCCATCAACGACGATGGAACCAGTAACGACTCCATCAACGACGATGGAACCAGTAACGACGATGGAACCAGTAACGACTCCATCAACGACGATGGAACCAGTAACGATGATGGAACCAGCAACGATGGCACCAGAAACGATGCAACCCGGAGCGATGCTACCAGGAACAATGCAACCCGGAGCGATGCTACCAGGAACAATGCAACCAGGACCAGCCCCGATGCCTCCAGGAGGATCATCAAATCCTGGTTCTCCGGTAGGGTCATCTAAAAAACTTTTTTCCAAAGCGCTAAGCATTTCGCTTTAATTTTCTTAAATACAACAAAGAAATAAAATTGTAGCAAGTTTTTGCTGAATTAGAATTCAGCAAAAATTAAAAACTCTTCCGAAGTTCAAAAAAAAAAACAAAAAAAAAAAACCGAGAAATATTTACCTTGTTGAGTAGATTATTGAAAAGTTCTTGTTTATTGAGGAGCAGAAATATTTTTAAAATTAACTGTTCAAGCCAAAACTTAATGCATTAAGAGAAGAAATATAAACAAAAGATTTAACGTGCCAGAAATTAATATAAAGCATAAAGAAATGACACAGAACTAAAAAGTATCTGAGCTTTCTTTGGCGAGACTTTGGGACGAACCGGTTCGTCCTTTTTAGGAACTCATCAGCCAACCCACTTGAAACGGTCCGTCTCAAACTCACCGATGAAAGCTCAGATTTTTTCAGTTCTGCGTCATTTCTTTATGCTTTATAGAAGACATACAGTTATCTTATTAGGAAATTACTAATATTGAATAAATAAAATAATATTGAGTAAGTATTAACTCTTAACTTTATAAACTGCTTGAAATTTATAGTGAGTTGATTTCTTCCAAAATAACTTTACTAATATATAATGCTCGGAGAATATTTTGAATGTGAGTGAAATCTTTGACAGATTCAGTTTTATCTGTCACATTACCTAACTTCTTTTTGTTTTAGATCGAGACCATTTATACTATATACAGTAAATGCAGTTGTGTAATACAACTAACTATTTTGATATTCTTTAGTTTCTTTTTTCTCTATTTGGATTCCAGAAATATTACAACATAGTTAAATTAGTTATTTTATATATGAAAATTGAATTTCTAAATATTTATTAATTATACATTTTTTTTATTAAGACCGGAAACCCAGGCAGTTCATCGCCTACAGTAAGTTGACTTAAAGTATTAATTTTAATGGGAAACTTAAGCAATACTAAAATTTTGTATGGAATTTTCTACAATGATAAAATTATTTTAAATTATTCTTGTTTCCTGTTGCTGGTCCTTTGGAAATTTCTTGGTAGGGATGTCGCTAATGGACTATGAAGAAGAATAGTAATGGATTAACAGTAAAAAAACTAGGCTGGAGTTTCTAGTATAATGCTCCATATAATAAACACACTAGCAGTATTATATAGTGTTTTATAGAAATTATATTGAGTAATATTAATTTATAAAACAACAAGTGAAATTTTGCAAGGGAAAGGAATGCTGAGTCTGAAGAGAATATTACTGGCAAATGAATAAATGAGAGATTTTTCGAGAAATCGAAATAATTTCAAAAATGTTATCACAGAATTTAGTAGAAAGTTGATTATTATAAATGCAACTTTTCTTTGTTAGAGAAATACTGATAACACAATTGTTTTAAAAGTACATCTTTTGAAATTTCATGCAAATAATAATGATTCCAAATGATCTATATAATCCAAAATGAGGACCAGTCTTATTTCGCCCAATCGTCCATTCGGGCCCGCGCTCTTTAAGGGTCTCGCGCTTCTTAGGATCAATTAAAATTGGGAATTTATTAAAAAAAAATCATGCTTTAATTTTACAATAAACAAAAATTTTGTTCTAAAAAGACAGCGGAAGAAACATATTATCTAGGTAATTCAAGCGAAGATGTACGACTGAAACTGCATTCATTCGCCAATTTCTAACCAATTGGTCGGTTGCTGGGCGATAAATTGGCAGATCCAGCCAAGGGACCATGAAATACTTTATTATTTTTGTAAACTTTAAAGTGAAACGGTAGAGCTTTCTGTGGCTCTTTCTTCATCAACAAAACTTTTGTATTGGATTAGGGGAGACCGGGGCAGAGCGGTCCACTTTTTTTTGTGGAATTTTTTTCTTTTTTTTGTTAAGAGATTTTCCATTGCATTTATTTTTGTCAGAATCGGGAACTATTCAAGAACGTAAATACTTGATTTCATTTCATTATATTCATAAATAAAATTGGTATTAATTCGCAAAGCAAAAATGGTAGAGTGGTCCAACCTGCCCCGACCACGGGGCAGGCTGGACCACCCCATGGGTCACGTTGGTCCGGGTAAGAATAACAACATTTAAAGTAAGTTTTTTATTGAATATAAAATAACGTGCCATTTAGGATATCATGAAATAAAGTTTAACTTAACATAGACTACCTAAGGTATTACATATTCAAGTGAAAATTTAAAATAATCATTATGCAGTTGAAAGTCGTAAATGAATAATATCAAATAGGATTACATTGAATTAATTAATCACTTTCACTAGAGAAATCTTCTTTGCAGTTGAGGCATTCGTAAAATAAATCCCGAATATCAATGGCTACGCAGGAACTATGGGCCCATCTCTTGCACTGCGTACATTGAATCCACTCCTGCCATGGTTTGCTTTTTTTAAATATTCTTCAAACAGGAGAGCCACACAGCATCTTCATCATCTTCATCATCACTAATCATCTGTAATTGTTTCCTCTTTATCCCCTTGCTTTGCTTCTATTTGTTTTTTTGTTTATGTTGCTTTTAGAGACTGTTGGCCGAGTCATGTTTTTCGTTGCTACTCTTTCTTTTCTTTCCTTAGATTTTCGTTGCTCTTCTAGCAGAGCTTTTTTTACTGGCGTATCCGTCAGTATTGCCGTTGACCTTTTTTGTTCTCTATTAAGATTATTAAGATTATATTGTTACTTATGCCATTTTTTAATGCTTTCTAATGTAACAAAGTGTGTATAGAATTTATATTTAATTTAGAGTTTCACTTACTGAAAAATGCGTTAGTTCACTTAGGGATGTAATTGTGTGTGTTTTAGAATATGCTCCCTCTCCTGAAATGTTTAGACTGATTGGGTGTACTTTTTGCCCGTGTGTTTCAGATTCATCAACTGATCTGATTTTTCCCGCCAGAGTGTACTTAACTTTTCTCCTTTTTATTCCCATGAGAAAACGAAACAGATAAAACCACGTGATCACTCAATCAACGCAAAACTGTTTTTTCGAAGTTTTTCTTTTTCTTTCGCACATATTGTTTTCTAAATAAGCTCAAACAATTAAAATAACATTTAACCATGAAATATCACAATAATAATATACAAGACTTTACCAAATACAAAAATTCAAATACATAATTACAACAATACAATTATTAAAAATCAAAATATATTCCCTCAGATTTTAATCGTGTCATGATTTTAATCGTGTCATGTTGCCAATTCCACAACGTGACAGTTTGCATAGTTTTTAATTAGAATTTAATAACAGTTAAATGTGTAAATGACTATTTTCGAAGATTAAGATGCCTTGGCACGAAGTCTTCCCCTATTACGGTACTTGCTGAGAGGAATTACTAAAGGGGTAATATCCTTTAATAATATAGGCTACACACAATATATAATAGCCTACGTAAAAAAATATACAAAAAAATATAATATATAATAATATAATACAATATAATATAATAGGCCTAATAAATATATAATATAGAAAAAAAATATAATGTTTAGTGCCAAAATATTTTATTGTAAAAACAGCGGGGCAGAGTGGACCACTGGTCCAATGTGCCCCGTGTCGTTCGGTCCACTCTGCCCCATCGCCATTTTGGCGTTTCCTTCAGTTGTAACTATCGACTACTTTAAGTATTCAATTCATACTATAGCTTAAAATGATCTATAGATTACCACCTTCAATATGAATATTACGGTTATGTTATTCAATGCATCGCTGAACGGCAATATTAAAGTAAAAACAACACTAAACATTTACTTACCTAGACAAAAACAAAACAATCGATCACCTCACTGTCCCCAATAAGCCGAATTCACTGACCCTTTTGTGGTAGCAGCGCCACAATAGCACCAACCTTCTTTCCGATTTTTGGCGCATTCTAGCGTCTACACGAATTACTAAAGTCAACGGTCCACTCTACCCCTAGGTCCACTTGGCCCCGGTCTCCCCTACTAACTACAGCCAAGCTGATTTTTGAGCAAGTCTTGGTTAATACAAATAAATATACAGATGAATTGGAAATAGTACCTTTTCAAAACAAAAGGTTGTGGAAGAGAAAGATCCAAATCAATTGTGAAATCATTGATCAGAGCTGAAGCAAATGTATTTAGCGCATGATGCGAAAAAAGTATTGACTTTGTTCCTTTTTATTGATATTAAGATCATGTAATATGTTTTATAGCAAATGAATTAAGGTATTATTTTGGATAAATTGTTTTCTTATTAAACAGAAAGTTGTCCATCGTTTATAAGAATAAGGTCTCGACGGCGCCCTTAGTGTTACAATGTCTGATGAGGAGGTACCTTGGTGAGGATCTGCAGTTGCTGAATCAATCATTGACCGAAAAGAAACATTTAAAATACAATATTTTAATGAGGTTATGGAAAAGTATAAAAAGGCTCTGGAGTCGCATTTCGAACAATTGGAAAAAACCATTGAAATCTATTTGACTTTTTTGTGACAATTTCAAGAAATTGAAAGACAAGATGTAGAGAGTTATGATGTAGTTTGCAGCCTCATGCAGAAAAATGAACCTTTCAATTCCGCGATAAAACCGAATTGGTCAAATGCTACTGACAGAAATTTCACTAAAGCACTAAAGCCAAATTCTTTCTGCTCTGTACTTTTAGAAAGCCTGTAAGATTTGTATTTCCTCTCAAAACGAGAGAAGTACTACTTTTCCGAACGTTACATAAAAAACAAAACAAAACAGTTTAATGGTATAGGGCCTACATAGGATCTTGGAATTGCGGGAAGTACGTCTTACGGTGATTCCTGACCAAAGGGTATAAGAGATCGGTTGGTCAGGCTTTCAGTTTAATCCCGAGGAAAGATACATGGTATGTATTCTCAGAGGGCTGGATGGACTCTAGGATCCAAATGGAGAGGAATTCAGCATCGACAAATCGCCAACTTTCACCGGAATCGGGAAATGAACTCGGTTCTTCCAATCCGCAGGCAAGCATTTGCATCTTTGTTACTGGGCACATGACTGGGTTTATCGCTCTTCGGTTATATTCACAATTCTATTGATGATATATATTATAATATGTAGATATATTTTAATGAAAATATGCGTTTTTTTCACCCTCCCTTTTTCCGTGTTCGAATATGACATAATATCTGTTTTGCTTACCCTCTATTTATGGAAACGATTTCAATCAGGTTCCGCTTTTGATTGGACCAAAATAAGAACGTTATTTCTAGAATAGGTAGGGTACGTCAATTTCGATAGAGAGCAGAACTGCATAAAGTACTAACAGATTAAACATGAAGACTTTGTGATTAAGTGGTTCAACAATAATATACTTGTACACTTACATAAATGCGGTTATAAAAAAATAAAGCAGATTAAATGCATCATTTGTAATTACGAAATAAACGTTTTACTTTGACTCTATGAAGACATTATTTCCTCATGGGCAGTATATCTTTAGTAGTCTACTACGGAATCTGAACATTTAATAATCCCTACAACAATTTCCAATATTTGATAGATTATTAAGTATTGGGAATTAACACTAGTTACTCAAAAATTGCTAACGAAGAATATGAAAAGTCATAAATGGGAAAGTTACTTAAAAAGAAAAAAAGAAAAAAGGAAATTTGATATCAAGATAAATTGCTAGGTAATTAAGAAGTTATAATTACTTACAAGAAAAATATATGAACTTACTGAAAAATAAATGTAGCTTTATTTATTCCAAAATGGCTAAAAAAAAAAAACACCAAAAACAAAACAAAACAAAAAAAAAGTTATGAAAACTAAAAATAAATCTTACTTTTTTTTGTATATCGCGCAAGCTATTACTAGAACCTAAAGAACTACATTTCATCAGCGCTAATCTAAAATCTAGCTTAAAATGTAGAATCTAAAGAAGTCGAGTTAACGAAAGCTTTTTCCGAATCTCACTATTCGATCTAGAGTATGCAATGTAAACGCTCTACCAGAATTACCTCGACTTCAGAATTACTCTCTTACAAACTACCTTAACGAAGGTTAACAAACAAGTAACCTTTACTAGTAACGACCTTACGCATAACACAATAATTTCCTTGCCTACAAAAATTGACTATTAAGATTATTAACTTAAAGTATTCAAAATTGAAATTCAAACTATGTTAAAATTAAGCTCAAAATTTTGAAATATGTAATGTAATCCTTTTAATACTATCTTAGGATAATTTAAATACGAAATGCATTATTATTGAGGACATAAAACATTGTCAAATTACATATTTGAATGAAAGATTCCTAAATCAAATCGAATTTAGAATTAGAAATCCAGATGTGGAATCATAAAACATCGATGAATTTATTATTTTGGTTTATTTATAAGTGTCTGAAAAAAAAATGAAAATGAGAAAAAAAATATTAATAATGTTTTTAATTTTTCTAGGAAATTAAAAATGTATAAAATAAATGCAGTTGTATAATACAACTATTTTGAAATTCTTTAGTTTCTTTTTTTCTCTGTTTGGATTTCAGAAATACTACAACATACATAAATTACACTTATTTTATATATGAAAAGTGAATTTCTAAATATATATTAATTATATCTATTTTTTTTTATTAAGATCGGAAACCCAGGCGGTTCATCGCCTACAGTAAGTTGACTTAAAGTATTAATTTTAATGGGAAACTCAAGCAATACTAAAATTTTGTATGAAATTTTCTACAATGATAAAATTATATTAAATTATTTTTGTTTCCTGTTGCTGGTCGTAATATCTTCGGAAATTTCTTGATAGGGAAGTCGCTAATGGACTATAAAGAAGAAAAGTAATGAATTATCAGTAACAAATCTAGAGTTTCTAGCAAAATGCTGCATATAATAAACACACTAGAAGTATTACGTAGTGTTTTATAGAAATTATATTGAGTAATATTAATTTATAAAACAACAAGGGAAATTTTGTAAGGGAAAGGAATGCTGAGTCTGAAGAGAATATTACTGGCAAATGAATAAATGAGAGATTTTTCGAGCACCCGAAATAATTTCAAAAATGTTATCACAGAATTTAGTAGAATGTTGATTATTATAAATGCAACTTTTCTTTGAAAGAGGTCAAATACTGATAATACAATTGTTGATGAATCGATGAATTTATTATTTTGGTTAGAGTATTTATAAGTGTCTGAAAGAATGAAAATGAGTAAAAAAGAATATTAATAACGTTTTTAAGGTTTCTAGGAAATTAAAAATGATAACAATCTATATCAATTCATAGTTATTTATTTATACTTACAAATTTCTTTCTTTAGAGCGGTGGAATGTCAATGCCAACATAATCTGTACCAAGTCAGTCAGAAACGGGAATGAAGTTATTACAAGTAAGTACTTATTTTTTTCTTTAATGATAAAAATCAAATGGGAAAGAAAAAGAAAGTAAGTTTAAAACTAAACAAATTACCGTATTGTCTGGCGTATAAGACGACTTTTTAAACCAGGAAAATCTTCTCAAAAGTCGGGGGTCGTCTTATACGCCGGGTGCTGAAACTTATACGGCGAGTATATCCCAACTCTATATTTTAATTGGAAAAATTGGGGGTCGTCTTATACGCCGGACAATACGGTAAGATAATCTTGTGTCAGCTCATTTTCGAAGAATTAAACGTTAGGTAAAAAAACAAACATAAATTATCTCGAAAGCATTTTAATTTACCTCTTAAATAAGGTTATATAGTAATATTATATTTTTATTTTAAGCTTGAAATGTGAATTAAAATATAAACTGAAATAAATTGTTTTTAGATAGTATGTAGATTATCGTGTGCTTGCTTTATTTAAAGCAAATAATACCAGCGGAAAAAAAAGATATTTATAATGAATTTTCTTAGGTTAATCATTTGATACTCATAACTTCCCAGACACGCAAGCAGTTGTGTAGTGAATTGGGTGAACAAAACAATCATTAGAGGTTCCAAAGATGCTACTAAAATTTGCAACATACTACGAAATTTCATATTTTTATTTCTTGTTTTTTTATTGGTCTCTGTAGTATCGAAATGAGCACTTTTGCCATTCAAAATTATCCTTTCATATCTTACTTTTCCCCCATTTATCATTTATTATTTCTGGACTTTGTAATGAGTTCAGTAGGATCATCAAACAAGAATTAAAAAGGAAAAAAAAATATAGTTTTAGAAACGCAATAACTGAACTGAAGATTATAAATATTAAGTTTTTTCCCTGTAGAAATGGTGTTAAAACAATCTCACTATTATTCTATTAACCGGTTTTTGATTGCTGTATTGTACAAAAGAGTAGTTTGTTTTTTTTCCTTCAAAAGCATGGAATTTTAGTGACAGATTCACAGAATTGGTGATGTCATCATTGTGTAACTTTAGAAAACATTGTTTCCCATGAACGCTTTTTCGTTTTGTCTTGTTTCGAAATTTTTTCGAGCACCCGAAATATTTGAAACGAAATTGTTTCGTTATTTAAGACATTTCTGGAATTTCTTAGGAATTGACAAAATTCTTCTTATTTTCTTGTTCTTGTTAATTTTATTAAAAGCTTTAAATTTCAGAAAATGAAAGTTTGACTTTGTGTTGGAAACCTGATGGTTTCTTTTCTTTTCTTCTGACCATTAAGAAAATAATATTATGATAAACCCTTAAAAGATTGTTGATATCAATATTCTGGCAACTTTTAGAACATTTTTTATCCTTATAAATTTATGTACACCATTTACTAATTTTAATAGACCTATTATTCCAAATTTACAATGATTGTTACATAAAGCTAATTCATTACCATAACTTTTTTCTGTTATTTATAATTTTTTTTTTCTGTTTAGAACAACACCGATTTTGAGGAAGCAAGTGTGAAAAATTCTGTTAATGAAGATTGTAAAAATAATTCGTACTCAATAACTGTAAAAATATAAAAAAAAGATATTAAAATGTACATTGATTTTAAAATGGTAGTTGATTTAAATAATTATATAAATAAATAAAAATAAATAAATAAAAGATTGTAATTATGCGAAAAGCGTAGATTATTAAAAACAAAGATTATTGACAATTTTTAAATAAATTAGTTGTAATAAATTTAAAATCTATAGTGAAAACTCATTAGCAACTTGTAGATTTTCTTTAGAAGAAGTAAGACTAAATCGACATTTAATTATAATAAAATTCATTTTTACATGTAAACTTTTTTTTTATGTCATTTGTTTTGAATAAATAAGAATATATTTCAACATTTCTTTAAGGAATGATTTTTGAGAGACTTCAATTTGATAATAAATCGTACATGAATTAAAATCGTACATGATTTAGTAAAAATAAAATAAATAACAACTTTATAAATAAATAAAAAATAAATAACAACTTTATCAGTGGCGAGCGGTGACAATGTTCAGAGGGACCAGCTGTAAGGGGACTATCACGGCACTATTTAACAAACCTACACAGAAAACAAATTATATAAAATGTTAAAGACTAAGGTATTCTTTCTAACAAGAAAGGAGATACGGAAGCTTTTTACCATAGAACGCCGGAGCGTGTGTAAATGTTAAAGTGTCGAGAGGAACAGGAGTCTCCTGCGGCTGAGAGAGGGAGGGATAGAATGCCGGTTGTGAGTCCAACTCTATAGGCGCTGAGGAGAAGAACAGCTAGCTGAGTCTTACTATTGACCACATGCCACTGAAAATAATTTATATAATAGAAAATACGAGTGTGAAAGTACCTTTGTTCCCAAATAGTAAAATGTTTTATTTCTTTAAAATGCATATAGAAAAAACAACAAATGAATTTGGTTTTAATGTTGATACATTATATTTTTAAGTAAAAGACAATTAGAAATAAGACTTGATTTTAGAAATATTGGTTTTTGTTGCGTTTTATAATGTCATAAAATGTAACTTACATATTCATAATGTTTTTTTTTTACCATCTCCACCATTTTTTATTTACAAATATAATTCAAGGCGAGTACTGTAAAATGAATGACTTTTTTGCAACAAATGACTATTTTTGGAAGGGAAAACTATTAAATAAAAAAGAAAAGAAAAAATAGAAATATTTTCTAATTTGATTTTCTCTGATTTGAGTACTTTCAAAATACTCGAAAAATGCTGTAAAAAAGTTTTTAAAATATATTCTAAAATTTTTGTTTTGCTGTATTTTAAATTCTAAAATAGTTTAAAACTTACTTTCTAAATACGTTCTAAAATTTTTTTTTCTAGGAAATCTGGAGAACCAAAGCAAATAAAAACATAGATATTAATAATAGCAAAACATATTTCGTCCATTAAGGTTTTTAAAGCAATTTAAAAAGAATGTCGCATGCAATAGATAATTGAGATGGTATGGATGGAGTGTATATTATCTTGCGCCCCACCTTTTTCGTTATACTTTTTATACTTATTATTTTATACTTCTTAGTCTGTCTTAAAAACGTGGTATATTAAAAAAATATTTTGCTTTAATAATAATTTTCTGCTTTTTAGTCTTGTGTGTATGAAATTTTTCAATCGATTTTAAACATTTAACATGAATTTAAATTTTAAAACACGATAAAAAATGTGTTAATGTTAAAAGAAAAAAAAAGTCGCTGCCTTGCAATGCACGGCATTCAGCGCCAAGCGGCCATTTGCAGAAACACTCACAGCAGACGCACCGTGCGGCACCGACCTGTTATCCGAAGAATTAGAAGTTAGTTTAAAATCAATTGCAAAATTTGTACCGAACAAAGAGATAGAGGAGAAAGCGAGCTAATAAAAACATGTTAAAAATATACAAAGTGGAAAAAACCTTTAATTCGTTATAAGTTCACAAGAAGTTCTTTTCAACGAGAATTCAATCAGGGAATGAAACAAAACTGAAAATGAAACGCGTGAAGTCTTTTTCTAACGTAAAAAATAAGGCAACAATAACAAAAAATAAATAAATACAATTTTCAGATAGGCCGACAAAAATGCAAAATGAAAGTAGCAATATATTACCCTCTTAACCTCCATCCTCAATAATAAGTAATCGATCAGTGGCAATAGATTTAGTATATGTTTAGAGATCATATGCGTTAAGTTTCAAAAACACTATAATGGAGACCAGTTATCTGTGTAAAAACTAATAATAAAAAAAAATTTAAAACGCTTCTTTTTCAACATTGCATCTCAACCTTACAAATGAACAAGATAATTAGCGTAGTGAAGATGATTGTGAATGAATTGGCATCGGTAAAAAAAAAAATGTTCGACGATCGATTGTGTCTATGTGTAATACTGGCCGAAAAACCGCTTACTTGTATCCTACGGTCTCTTATGTAATATTAATCGCGCTTTGCTTTAATATGATATCAACTGATAGTATTCCTTGATTAAGTTGCGGCTTGTAATGTCAGAAGGATCTTAGCAAAGGTGATCTATTAAAAAAAAAAATAAAGTAAAATAAAAAGCCAATCAAATGTGCAACTGAGATTTCAGAATTTATTGTAAAAAAAAAATTCATTATGAAATAGGCATAAAAAATCTAACGGTCTAAAATAATGGAGTTTAAATTTTGTTTTAATATTGTTGTTTGACTTATGGTCCTCTCAAAAGCTCATAAAATATGGATCTCCGTAACTACAATTCTCAGAAAGAAGACCTTAAAAAAGCTAATTTTCAGAAAGCGGAAAATTTAAAATATTTATGTATGATTTTTTGTTAAGTGATGACGAAACTCTTATGGTGGTTTGTCGTATAGGTTAATAATAATAAGTAGTAATGAAGATAAAGCAGATGAAAAAGAGGAGAAATAATAAAAAAAAAGCCATAAAAACAATAAAAGTGGGAATTGAAATCAATTAACCTTTAAAAAGCTATGGGAAATCATAAAAGTAAAAAAAAAAATGGAAATATACTACTATCTTGAATTTAATTTTATTTCCTAAACAAAATAAAAATAAAATAATTAAATAAAATAATTTAGTTTTTAAATTAATACATTATGCTTAAAATTTTTGCCTTTATAAACTTTTAAGCTCTGCCAATTTTTTTTATTCAGATTATCATTATATTCATTTCAAATATTTTTTTTTTCAAATCTGCCTAAATTGTAGACATTACTTTCGAGTAAAACAACATCTGATTAAGATTGTTTTGGAAATTCACCTTCAAAACAAACATAGTCTATCAACATTTAGATTAACTTAAAAAGGATAATTCAATCAACAATTTCCTGTTCTCTAAGACAATGGAAAGCAATACTTCGGATGACATAAAAGTACCACAGAGACAAATACGTGAGCTTTCACTTAAGGCCAATGCATAAAATATTTAGTTGACAACCTCTACGATCAGAGCTCCGAGTTTGAATTTTGGACTGTAAAGTTATTATTTTATTACAATGCAATATTTTTTTTTCATTTTTTTCACTGTTTATTAGAATGTATAAATTTACAGCAACTTTCAATCAAACACTGACATGAAATTGTAGTGTCGTATTGATTCATCATAATAAATGATAGGTATTTCAGGACAAAGTTACAATGCGAGGCATCAAATCAAAGAAAAACAAGGTAGCGATAGAGATTGGTAAACCAATCACAATGCTTCGCAACGGCTTCTGATACATGAATGAAGAAATTTATTCAAAAGTTAATACAAAACGCCTACTTATAAATAAGCGGAGTGAAAAGTCGGTTGTGTGCAAATTAAAATATATTTTAACGAAGACATTTTAACATCTTCGACTAAATTAGAACCACTTCTACAAGAATTTAATCTTAAGATCGTCTTACCTTCAAGAAGCACCACCAGATATGGAGCGTCTCTCGACGCAGTCTATTCTAACGTAAAGGTGACTCAATCTGTACTCACTATTTATATGGAATAATCGTCATTCTTACCTCAAACCTTATTAATAGATTGAATTGAATAACTTTTGAATATTTTTTTTCATTAACGTATAAGTAGCCGTTGCGAAGTATTGTGATTGGTTTACTAATCGCTATCGCTATCTTGGAGCCCGACCAGCTAGAGACACAAACTCTACGGCTCTGAACTACTCTTGACAAGATCTTTTCAACGACACCCTAATCAAGTCTCTAGCCCTCGTGGTTGAGTTGAGTTAATATCTGTCTGTACAGACAGACAGACAAACTGGGGATATAAGGCTTCACGGTATCAGAAGCCCAAAAAAATGTTAATGTATTAACATAATAACAATTTCATTTAATTTAAAATTAAAAAAAAAAAAGAGATATCTTAAAAATTCTATATATCATTGCGAAACTTAAGATTGTATTTATTTTTACTTTTGTTGAATTTTCAGATTTAAAGCAATATTTCTTGGCTTTCTTTTTTTTAATCAGATTCATTAACAGCAGTAGTTCGTTCAACACTAGTATAATAAATTCTAATTACTATTATTGAGTATTTCATTATTTCAAATCACGATCATTCCACCAATTTTTGAAAAATTAATAACTAACCAAGGAATTAATAACTTCATTATTGTTTAATGTCAAATTTACGATTTTACTGAATCGATATGAAAATAACAGTATATAATTTTATCGTACGGAAAAGAAATGATAATTTAGGGGTACAATATTTTAATCGAATTTCGTCGCTTAAAATTAACCTGAAATTATTACTCCAAAAAGTAAGTAAATATTGATACAAAGAAAAATGAAATTTGCAAAATTTAATTTCACTTAATTTTAGATGCAATCACCGGTAATTTAGATGTAATCAATAATGGTTTTTTTTTAAATTGGCAATTTCAATCAATAGAATCTTAATTTAAATCTTGGAGACGTTGTTATAGTCTTCTCCTATACAAAGGACTACATGACTCAATGAGCTGTTGTTGTAGAATATCTTTGCCATAGCTATAATCTAGAAATGGCCAAACGTGCTTATTCATTATGATCCCGCCTTAAGACTTATGTTTCAATTAAGTTTTTACCGATAAATATTTATAAAGCTTGAAAATTTTTTATATATCTTTTAGATTTTTTTATATGCCGTTTACATACCAGAAGAACTGATACATTTCGCGAGTCCCAAATTAAATGTCAGCCGTCATCCCTGCTGTAATCTCTGCGATTATTAGTTAGTAGCCTCATTTTAAATCATGAGAGCAATCTGCACCAGGAAAATTACATCATTTAATTTCTCATAATAAATTAGTGGGTCATTTCATTGGTGCTTATAAACTTAATGAAATTTTGCTTTAATGGTCGCTAAATATACCAGAGGTTTCACAATCCAAACAAACATTGATTTTGTTTTCTAAGCAATTGAGATCATCAAAATCATTGTAATATTGCTTTAAATAGAAACATCAGCTTTTTTTTCCTGTACTTAAAGCTCAGTTGGCTTAAAATAAAATATAGCAAAATTCCGAACTATTGTTGACGTATCATGAAGACATAAACTGCTTGAAAAATAACCGAATAAAAATATAATGAGCATTATTAATATTGGTATCAAACATGTGTACAAATGTTTTCAAACAATGAACATTTTCATTATAGTTTTAAATGGAGTAATTACCTCAAACATTGACGTAGTTCCATTAAATCGGAATCAACAAACAAAGTATTGGCTTCTGTGCAACAACCATTTACCCACAAAGATTACAGCCATGCAGTTACTTGGTTTGAGTCGTACTTCAAGCAGTATGATTTACTACTTTTTTACTTTTCTTCTATTTGCGAAAAATAGTCAAGTAAGTTTTTAATGCATTATAACTTAGTGCGTGTCTCTCGTAATTTGCCGCATTTCACTTTTCATCAAAGACAAAAACAAACTACAGTGTTCTACACAATGTTTTAATTTCAGAAAAGAATTTTGCAGTATTAGGAATAGAGCGGAAATTGCATCAACTTAAAAATCTCTATTTGGTTTTTATACGCTTATTTCGTTTTTAATTTTTTTTTTCTGCTTTGTTTACCAGTTCTAAGAGGTATACTTACATCAAGAATACTTGTAGTAAAGGTGCCGATAGATTAATATAAATGATTAATTAAGTGAAATTAAGTTAAGATTAAAGAGTTTTTTTTCATCAATTATATCTGATACAAACTGATTTTTTTTTATGCATTTAATGTTTTGAATTTTCATAAATTATGTATTTCCAATTAAATTGACTAAATAATTTGTAATTAATTTGGTTTTCCAATCTCTGACCAAAATTATTTTTTAATTTATTAATATTGAAAATTTTTAGCCGATTGTATCTACTTATTATTCTGTCATTAAAATTGTTTTTACCCTGTCTACTTCAAAGATATTTTTCAAAATTATTTTGTAAATGAATCTATCTTTAATGGTTATGATCTTATACTGTTTTCTAATATTATTTTTTCCCAATAAGGATTTTTTTAATGAAATTAATATAAAAATTACTGAGAATTTTTAGTTTTAACTTAGTATTATTTTTTAAATAGTTGTTTATTTAGAAATATCCAACATTTTAAGCCGAAATCAAGCACCAAATCAATTAAAGATTTGAAAATAATTAGTATCTGTTTAAAGGAGAATAATGTTTTATGTGGAAAATGAGATATGTATACATGTGTCATTTTTTAATTTCAAAGTTATTACATATTCTATTATTACATATTACCTATTCTACTAAACAATGAATTTTTCTAGAGAAAACAGGCTAATGTAGCACCACGTAATTATTTACCGTTCCAGGTTACTTAAAAATAATTTGACTTTCAATCAGTAGTTTTCAAACATTACACTATCATTCCGGCGTGGTCTTGTGTGCAAGGCGGCGGCCTCGCATGAAACAGATATCGGAATCTGGGTTCAAATCCGGGCGTGGGCAAGCTTGCATGCTTTCTTTCCAATGTTGTCTGCTCCTTCGTCTGTCTCTTCTTTCGCCGTCTCTGGCATATTGGGTTCGTCTTCTAATGTGGGTTGGCGATAGGAAGGGCATCCGGCAGTAAAATCCTTGCCAAAAATCGAATATTGAGCAAGCGACTTTGCTCATCAGCGACCCCACAAGGAAAAGTGGAAAAATCTGAAGTTAAAAAACAAACAAAAAAAAACCCCACTATCATTCATCCTCAATGATATCAGTATAAAATAATGGTCCTACTTCTGATATTCAAGAACACAAACTCCAGAAAATTGAACATACCGATAAACAAAAGTTTGTTTTTCTAATACAATTTTTTAAGGGATTTGTTTTGTCACTTTCGTAGCAAATTTCTCCACAGAATTAAAAAGAAAAGATTGATTATTCGTAATCGTTACTGCAAATGCCCAGATTCTATCAAATCTTCATCGATTCAGAAGTTACAATCAATAGAATGTTTAATACAATGGTTAGAGAACATTACTAATGGAAGAAAACATTTCTTAGGGAAATATTACGACTCGAATTTAAAAATCGGATACATTCAATTTTGGAATCAATATTGTAGTGGACATAAATTTCTTTATAATAGTAAAACATAATAATTATCTTGATTTTGTAAAAACTTTTTTTTTTAAAAAAAAATCTTTAATACAATGGCTTTAATAGTTTAAATTATACAGTTTTGTTTTCATCAATTTTTCGACACTTTTTTATTTATTAAATAAATCTTATTTGTCGAAATAGAATTTAACGAAATAGATTTTCTGCGATAAAATAATGTTCAGTTATCGAATAACAAAATTTATCAGAAATCCTTAAAACAAATATTTAATGACGTGTAAAACCAAATGTAATAATTATGAAAGAATTATCCTGAAATCAGATTAATCTTTGCAATTGTACTCATGTTGTAGCTGCACTATAAACAAACATCTTGCCAAATTTAAGGAAATCTTCTATTTCTGAGTGATGCGAGTTCAAACAGAATAATGAACAAGAAGAAGAAGAGAAGAAAATATCTATTCGAAAATTTGCTTTGTAAATAAATGTATTTTTAATTTTACATTTATTTTATGTTATTGAGAAGATGATGATGATTAATAATAATTATATATCTAGAAGGAGTGTGAAGAAGAAGAATTACGGTATGTACATTTAGAAAAGATAAATGTTCAAGTCGACTTCTGTAACCATTATCACTTAAGTCGATTTGTTAAAAATTGCGGGTGTAGATGTCAAAAAATATTATAAGTTTCAGTTGCCAATTCTCGTAAAGCTACTTAAAACAAAGATATCAGTGCAATAAGATTCTTTGTAAATTGTCTGTTCTGCGATTCGAAAATGAATGAAGCGAACATTTAAAATTGTAATATGACTCTAATAATACGATCTTTAATACTGCTGTAAAGTATCTTTTGGAATATTAAATGTATGATATCAATTGTTACTTTAAGATAAACTGAATCACCCCTAACTGATAGGAAATGGATTAGTCTATTTCTCAGAAGGGAATCAAAATTGGCAAAAACTTTTGAAGATATTGACAAATATTGACAGCAGTGAACTTAATGTAGTGCTAATGTGGCATTGTTAAAATAGGTTTCACATTAAAAATTTTAATTAAAAACAATTAAATATATATTAAAAAAAGCAAGCCGCGCCGGCGTGGCCGAGCGGTTCTAGACGGCGGTCTGCCGTGTGGCCAGTGTGCCAGCGTCTGAGTTCGAATCCCGACAGTGGTATGCTTTTTTTCTTTCTTCTTCTGTGTTTCGTCGTTTCGTCCATTTCGCCCTGGGACTTACTCTCTCAGGGTTATCCTCCCAAGCGGTGACTTCCCTTCACGCTTCTCGATTGCCTAGCCTTGTTCTGACGTTGTCAGGTGGGCTAGTGCATGGTCCGTTGGGGCCCATTCGCAAATAATAATAATAATAATAATTATATATATATATATATATACTCATGGACAAAAAAATTAGCGCACCAAGAAGGAGTCGTCAAAATGAAACGAAAATTTACATACGTAATGACTACTTTGATATAAGTAAATGATAAGAAAATCAAAGAAAAAGGATAATTTATTTCAGAGAAAAAGGCAAAAGAACGGAGGAGTTAATACTCCGTTGGACCCCCTCTAGCGCGAATGCACGATGCGATACGATCGGGCATTGAGTCATACAAGTTCTGTATGATGTCTTGAGACATTTCGTTCCATATTTGCTGTAACCTTGCCTCTAGTTCGTTCAAACTCGTGGGATGCCCAACTCGTCGTCCCAAATGATCCCAGATATGCTCGATTGGAGACAAATCTGGGGATCGGGCAGGCC
>JAFIDM010009631.1:352437677-352457148 GCA_023159025.1 Thereuonema tuberculata
CATAGGCTGCGTCTTTCTGATTCATTTTATCGAGGGTGGCAGGTTAGTGCTGATGATCCCGTAGAAGGGTGAAGCAGCTGTTCCCTAATCCACCCCGCAAAATGAATCGGAAAAGACAATTGTTTTTGTTTATTCTGTGCTGGGCATAACAGACATTTTAAGTGAAATTTGTCAGCACGTGAACCCTTTCTTTTGCTTAAATGCAGCTGTGTTTTTTGTTTCTCTATTTTGTGTCTTTGTTATTTATTCCTATTCGCCTACTAGTTGTAGGGAATATTTCCAATACTGCCTCTCGGCTTTTTGGAAATTCTGTTTATTGCCTTTTCGTTTTTGGGAGGTCACAGCCAGTTTGGCTGTTGAATTTACCATATGCTGCGCCTTTCTGATTCATTTTATCGTGGGTGGCAGGTTAGGGCTGATGATCCCGTAGAAGGTTAAAACAGCTGTTCCCTAATCCACCACGTAAAATGAAATCGGAAAAGGCAATTGTTTTTGTTCATTCTGTGCTGGGCTTAACATACATTTTCAGGGAAATTTGTCAGCACGTTAACCATTTCTTTTGCTGAAATGTAGCCGTGTTTTCTGTTTCTCTTTTTTATGTCTTTGTTATTTATTCCTATTCGCCTACTAGTTGTAGGGAATATTTCCAATACTGCCTCTCAGCTTTTTGGAAATTCTGTTTATTGCCTTTTCGTTTTTGGGAGGTCACAGCCAGTTTGGCTGTTGAATTTACCACAGACTGCGCCTTTCTGATTCATTTTATCGTGGATGGCTGGTTAGGGCTGATGATCCCGTAGAAGGGTGAAACAGCTGTTCCCTAATCCACCACGTAAAATGAATCGGAAAAGGCAATTGTTTTTGTTTATTCTGTGCTGGGCTTAACATACATTTTCAGTGAAATTTGTCAGCACGTTAACCCTTTCTTTTGCTGAAATCTAGCCGTGTTTTTTGTTTCTCTTTTTTGTGTCTTTCTTATTTATTCCTATTCGCCTACTAGTTGTAGGGAATATTTCCAATACTGCCTCTCGGCGTTTTGGATATTTTGTTTATTGCCTTTTCGCCTTTGGGAGGTCACAGACAGGCTGGCTGTTGACTTTACCATAGGCTGTGCCTTTGTGATTCATTTTATCGAGGGTGGCAGGTTAGGGCTGATGATCCCGTAGAAGGGTGAAACAGCTGTTCCCTAATCCACCACGTAAAATGAATCGGAAAAGTCAATTGTTTTTGTTTATTCTGTGCTGGGCGTAATAGACATTTTCAGTGAAATTTGTCAGCACGTTAACCCTTTCTTTTGCTTAAATGCAGCCGTGTATTTTGTTTCTCTTTTTTGTGTCTCTTATTTATTCCTATTCGCCTACTAGTTGTAGGGAATATTTCCAATACTGCCTCTCGGCTTTTTGGAAATTTTGTTTATTGCCTTTTCGCCTTTGGGAGGTCACAGCCAGGTTGGCTGTTGACTTTACCATAGGCTGCGCCTTTCCGATTCATTTTATCGAGGGTGGCAGTTTAGAGCTGATGATCGCGTAGAAGGGTGAAACAGCTGTTCCCTAATCCACCCCGTAAAATGAACCGGAAAAGGCAATTGTTTTTGTTTATTCTGTGCTGGGCTTAACAGACATTTTCAGTGAAATTTGTCAGCACGTTAACCCTTTCTTTTGCGCAATTTAAATTATTTTAATGAAAACATTTCATTTCTTCATATTAAGAAAGAGTACTTTATACGTTAACAATTAAAAAATATTTCCAAATAAGAAACTTATTTATAAAATTATATTTAAATTTAGAAACGACAAAAGCAAAGAGATAATTTTCAACCTCTTTTATTAAGTATATTTTATTTTAATTATATAAATATATTTTATTTTATTAAGTCAATGATGCCACCAGGAGGATCCTCAAATCCATCAATGGTATGTGTAATCTAAACATTTAACTTTGTTTATATAATTTTTAAAAAACTCATTGCATTTTAAGAATTTTGGGCCAATATATTAATCTCTATCGGAATTTAAATTACTTTAACGAAAAAAGTTCATTTCTTCATTTTAAGGAAGAGTACTTTAAAACGTCAACAATTAAAAAAATATTTTTAAATAAGTAACTTACATTTGAAATTATATGTAAATTAAAAACGACAAAAGTAAGGAGATTATTTTAAATTCTTATTTTATTAAGCCAATGATGGCACCAGGAGGATCCTCAAATCCAACTCCAGCTGTAAGTCTGATGTGAATTCAGTAGTGTTCAAAGAAACTGCATCACTCATTAAAGAATTTTTTTTTGCCATGTAAATCGAAGCTTGGAATAATTTGGTAGCATTTCCAAACTAATATGATTGGCAATCAGAAGTCGTGATGGAATTTAGGAGTTATTTAATCAATTGTTTTTTTTCCACTACAGAGGCGTCTGCTACTAGACTTGCAGTCATTTCGTGGTTGCTTTACCATGGCAGTTATATTCAATTGATGCCTAGTGTGTTGCTTTAAAGGAGGAAGGATTTTGATTGCGAAGTATTGATATGTGTGTATTATAATTAGTCGACAGTCAGTAAATTTCTTTCCTAAGTGAATAGTACTAGGTCGATAGGAAAAAAGGGGGAGTGCATTTCGTATCGCGAAGTAGCTCGCCTGCATTTTATTAAAGATTTCTAAAATATGAAAGGTTATTAGACAGTATTGAAAGGAAAAATTGCTTCCAATAATTAGAAGTCATTTTATGGTGGCAAGTAACTATCTTTCAGAAGTTCTTGTCACAGACTGCAAGCAGGCACTTTAAAAGTTACTATAGCTTTACTTCTGCGATAGAAATTCTACAGTTAATGCTCTTTCATTTATAACAAATGATTAGCATAAAGATCTATTAGAATTATTAACAGCTAGGAAACAGTACTGACATTAACCCTATAGAAAACTGTTGGCATCATTTAGAAATTGCCGCCCAGAAACGTAAAAGTACAGACCCACTCAGAAAACTTGAACTATGAAGTACTACTGTCAGAACTTAAATTTGTGAATATCTTAACCATGTGCTGCCGTCATCAAGGCCGAAGGTGGTTCCACAAAATATTAGAAGTTTAAACTTTTACTTCCTTTTTTTCTATTTGATATAATAAGCTGAAGCAACGGAAGGTCTACTGATTAACTTTCTGTCTTAATTTTTTGGAGTGAAAAAAATTGTTAAAAACGTTCCTTTTTATATTTTTATAATATTCCTTTTATATTTTTATAAAAGAAACTATAAAATAATTACAAGAAGAGAGCATACCCTGTGTATTGCGAAAATTAATGCAGTTTTGTGAGTTGAAAAGTACTTCAAAGCTTATATGGTTCGAGTCTCGTGGGGAAATAGGTTTTTTTTTTTGGTTAATTCCATTTTTACTTCCATTTTCCTTTTTTATTCCTTCTTTCTTACAGTAAAAATCCTTTATATAAAATTCACTTAGTTAAGTATTAAATTTAAAGCACTAATATAAAAACGTATATTTTACTGAAAAAAAATACAATTAAAGTAATTTTAATTCAGAAAACACTATAAAAAGCTTTAGATTAAAGATATAATTACTTAGTTAAGTAATTATATAAATGCTGTATTTTATTTTTATAATTTTTTTTTTAATTAAAAAGCAAAGTTAACGAGAATATTATTTATTTATTTCTTATTTGTATGTTAGATTTCTGTCTGATATTCACAACATAACCGGGAAAAAAAGAAATTACATTATCATAAAGAAAGAAGGAAACAAAACACACACACAGAAAAAAGAAAAGATTAAAAAAAAAAAAAAATTCTCTCGAGGTGACTCGAACCTAGTAACTTTAGATCTGAAGGCGAAGATTTAATTGTTAAGCCTCTAAAATACTGCCTTTATAGAAAGACAGCAGTAATTTTATAAGCTAATAGGCCTACTGGAAAATCAAGGAAAACAAAGTTAAATATCTCATAATTCGTAGAGGGTTGCCCCGAAAGCTTTATATATATTGTTGAGATACTTTGATCTCCCAAAAGATTTTGAATATACAGAGTGTACCGTCTCGTTGTTAGTTATGCTTTTACCATTAATAACTTACTGAAAAAAACAACAACTTTTTTTTCAATAATGAGGATGAAATGGAGGACAATAATTGAGGACTTGATAGCTCGCGGTGCGAAACATTTTTGGTTCCATTTGTGCCTCCCTTGGTAATAGGCCTAACTTTTTTTTTTTTCCTTTTTTTCCTTTTTAAGAGTGTTCCTTGTAATTACGTAATTTGTAACTACCGAAAGCCTGAGAACTATGAAATTGCTGTGCTATGCAGCTACTTTGAAACTACTGTGTTTAACTTTGTATACATAATTTAAAAAAAAAAAATCAATGCATTTCAACAAGGTTGGACGATAAATCCAAATTTAAATTACTTCAGTAAATAAAATTCATTTATTCATTTTAAGGAAAAAGTAATTTGCGTCTTAACAATCACAAAATAATTCCAAATAAATAGCTTACATTTGAAATTATATCAAAATCTAGAAAACTGCAAAAGTAAGAGTTTGTTTTGACTTTGTTTTATTAAGGCAAATGGAATGATGCCACCAATCATTATATTCGTTTACAATCAAATTTGAATTGTTTTACTGAAACATTTTCATTTCTTTATTTTAATAAAGAGCTATTTAAATCTTAAAAATAAAAAAAATAAAAATATTAAAGTGATTATTTTTATTTCTCATTTTCTTAAACTAAATGGAAAGATGTCACCAGTTTCAAATCCATCTCCCACAGTAACTCTTAACTAAAATACATTTTATAATAAATTATTTAAAATTATTAAATTTATTTTAGATCGTAAATTTATTTTATTTATTAGTGCAATGGAAAAAAAACCCCGAATATATTCAAACAAAGTTGTATCTACGAAATATGAATGAATGAAATTTATGAAAATTAACGTAAATACGAAAATAAAATAAACATTTGTAATGAAATTTCAAATCAATTAATGAAAATAAAATCCTAATTCACGTAGTGAGAGTATGATATTCTAATTTATTTTTCCCCTACTAAGATAAGAATTATTATAAGACATTTCCAAATTAAGAATTAAAATTAATTTCTTTTTTTTTTTTTTTACTTAATTAAGCCAATTGGAATGATGCCACCAGGACAGTCTTCAAATCCATCTCAAACTGTAAGTTTGATCTAAATATTTAGGTTGCTAAATATTATTTATCAAGTGAATATAATTTTGTGCTAAAAGCACAAATTTAAGGGCGATCCATAATAATACAAAAAATTTAAAAATAATAATAAAAAAAGGAAGTAGTCTACATTAAAAAAATGTTAGGAAAAAAATTAAAAACATTAGAAAAATAAAAAAAAACAAAAACAAAAGCAAAACACGCGGAATTTGAGAAAATAAGATTAAAAAAAAAAGAGATATACGTATTCGAACCGACAACCTGCAGTATTTCAGTATGTTGATAATCATCAAACTATCGCTGACAACTGAAATAAGATGATTGCATTTCTAACATTTAAGCTAATACAAGAAATCTAATGAAAACAATACCAAATGCCTCAAAAATGGGGGGGAGGGGAGTTGGCCCCTGAAAATACCCTATTGCCTCTGAACATGACTGTGAAATCCGTTTGTCGATCCGACCTTCCATTCGGGAGTTGTTAGCGGTGGATAGACACAGAAGGACGGACGGACAGGACAAATGCAATAGCTACCGATTCCGGTCGCTATCAGTTAGCTCCCAAATGGGTCGCTAAAAAAGGAATCGCTGCATTTAAACACTGTTGGACAATATACACTAATTTAAATCCAAATCGAAATTAATTCGTTGAATAAATTTCATTTCTTTATTTTACAAAGAATAATTTAAATCTTAACAATCATACAATTCCAAAGATATTTAGAAAAGTCCTAACTAAAATATTTTATTTATTAATGCAATTAAAAAAAAATCTTTTCAAACAAATTTGTATTAATAAAATGTATCAGTGAATGAAAAATCAACCATTTTCAGAATTAAAGTACAAACATCAATGAATAAATCTCTAAGGTATTCCTGTAGAATCTACATTAATAAAATCTTTTATTTCTCTGTCTGCCTGTCTGGCGCAATTTCCTTTGAGAATGGAAAACAGAAATAATTTTTACAATGAGACCTCCCCCTTGACGGCAATCGAACCTACAACTTTCTTTATGTTGTTTTTTTGAGTTATGTTTCCTTTCCCTTCCCCTCATCAATAACGAATGTATTCAACCTGTTTTTTGAATCTCAAGATTGTTTATTTATTTCCGATCCGTCTATTTATTTTTAATTCGAAAATGACAATTAGAACTATACTTGCCGAAACTTGCAATATTTTAAATATAAAATTCTTACTTAACCAAATTCTACGTGATATAGAAAAATAAGCGCGTGTACACGGGGGATGGCCTAGTATAAGAAAAAAAACATCAGTAATTAGTTAGGATGTATATTATAGGAACATCAATTTAGAATACAATCATTTCTTCTGTCATTATTTTGTTAAATATTAAGAGCTTCATTAAAAGCTTTAAATCTGCAATAATTCAATTGAACAATTCAATAAGTTAATCACAAAGATTTGAGGTAAGGTTACAAGGACTGAGACACTTAAACCAATGACGTTTAAACTACTACACGTTTAGATAATTGTGCTAAATAACTAGTAAGCAATTATAGTTCATCAACTGCGACTATATAATGATTTATTGAAGATTCTACCTATGAGAGGTGATATTCCACCTCTAAACAGTTCTCGAGTATTTTTTTGGAAAGCACCAAAAATACACACACAGCTATATCAAAGTTTGTGAGTTTGGTAAGCAGATAAAGAAAAAACTCTGACAAAGGCTAGGATTCTTCATAAATTAAATGAACATAAATGAAATTAAGTGACTTATTCATGTTTAAATTTTTATTTTCTTCAGAGTAGTAGGATGCCTGGATCATCAGGAACTGCACCAACTCAATAGGAACAAGAATTCCTGTGTCAAATAGATCACTGAAATAAGTGCAATCTATCTGCAAGTAAGTTAATATAAAATCAAAAGTCAATATAAAATCAAAGGAAATGATTTGTTATATGTCATATTCTTTGATTCCTAAGCTTAATACTAGGAAAAAATTAGATATTAGGGTCCTGACTCAAGCAACTGCAGGCGATTGCAAAGCTTTTATTTCTTTTATATATTTTTCCAATGCACCTAAAATTCTGAAAATTAAAAATGAACTTGTGACGCATCTGGGATTTCAATTTTCTTGTTTTTAATTTCGAAAATATTCTGCAATTAATTAAATTAAAATTCAAAAACAGTTTTTTGGGTGTTTTTGAGGTATTACTCGGTATTTTCAACTCAAAAAAATTTGACGAAAACCTGAAATGATAAAAAAATTTGTAATATAATGTTTTGTATTTTAAAATATTTGTTATTAGTGCAATAATTAATTTGTTAAAAAATAATTTAATCTCATACAATTTAAACAAAAAAAGTTTTTAAAATACAAAACATTATTTTACAAATTTTTTATCATTTCAGGATTTCGTCAAATTTTTCGTCAAATTTTTTTGAGTTAAAAATACCGAGTAATACCTCAAAAACACCCAAAAAATTGACTGTTTTTGATTTTTATTTTAAATAATTGCAGAATATTTTGAAAATTAAAAACAAGAAAACTGAAATTCCAGATGCTTTACAAGTTCATTTTTAATTTTTCAGAATTTTAGTTGCATTGGAAAAAGAAATGTATAAAAGAAAAGGTCTGCAATCGTCTGAAGTTGCTTGAGTCAGGATCTTAGGTAAAATAATTATACCGAAGTTTGAGACCTTGTTATTAACAGGGACTTCTCCTGGCTGATGATCGCCAACGAGCGTGAATTCCAGGATGTCACTTGTGAATAACTTGGTCTCATCCATTGTTATTTTTTAAAACTGAACTTTATTAATTTGTATCACGATTTTATAGTTTTTAATTTGGATTAGAGTTTATTAAATTTATAAGAAAGAGTTTATATTTCATAAATAAATAAAATTTATGAAAATTATTTATAAAATTATATAATGAAATTTATGTCACTTTAATTAAACGGAAGCTGAAATTTCTATGTATAATTTACTTGGGGCAGGAAAACATTTAAAGCGGAAAAAATAATGTTTTATTATTGCATTTTTCTTTAATTAATCATTTGTTATTGAATGTTATTATTTTGAAGTTTAATTCAATGTCTTTTATCCACTTTTCTTGTGCTTTACAATATACAGTAAATAAATAAATTCCAATAAAAATCTTTGTTAAATTCCAGTAGAGCTCTTAATTACAGTAGATCAATTAACATTTTTAATTTAAACTACAAACGCAATTACAATGATTGTTGAATAAAATTACTTCCTTTTCATCTTTTGTTTTTAGATGTATGATTTTTCTTTTCCGATTAGAAGAGTAGGATTTTCAAGATTCAAGTCTGAAATCAAAGTTTCCAAATATGTCTTACAAGCATTTCGAATGTAGTGTAAAGTACAACCGATAAAACAGCATATCAGTAAATAAGTACAAAAATAAATATTGTAATGTCGCTAAAAGATTATACTTTAAAAAGATTATTATGAATTTGTAGATAAGTTTGTTGTTAAAGTTATTAGACTTACACTTAATTAGAATCTAAGACTTTCCTTTAAGACTATAATTAAGTCTTATCAATTACACTTAACTCTATGTTGACTCTTTTTACTACCTCATGTATTCACAGAATAAAAGATAATTTCAACATATTTCCTTTTTGTACAAAGGAAATAACTTTTTATTACTTGTAACCTTTTGAATCATTTCCAAATAAAGTTAATTGTAAATTATGTTTGAGTTTAAGTTTAATGTTTTTATTTTTTTTTAAATCGATACAAAAAAACTGAGACTAGAAATAAATTTATTTTATCTTAAATAACTAAGGATTTCTAAATAACAATATGTAAAAAAATAGAAAATAAAAGTATACTAAGGAGGTTGAAGCCAAACAAGGTAAACAAACTGATAAAAAGTAAAAAAAAAAATGAATTTCCGGACAGCTAATAAAGGGTTTTGTAAAGAAAAAAATGACGAAGACAACATATATATGGAAATAATGAATAGTAGAAGTAAATATAAATATTAATTGTAAGCACATACTTGTATAAATTTATATATTTCTAATGAGTACATACAGTATAAAAGAATAACCAATTAAAGACGGGCCAGGATAACACAAAATATAAATGAAGGAAGAAAATATTGAAAGGTGAGAGAAGAAAAATTCGGAAATTAAAATTGGGCAGCTAAGGGAGAAGGAAAATTTGCAGCCAAATAAGGTAAAATAATGATTTAACGAATGAAAAGCTGATAAAAAAGCAAGATAAAAAGATTTTTTTTTTTATATATATTTGGTTACGCTTTTATTTATTTTGTTAGATTGTGCATTTGGCTAGATATTCAATCAAATTCTATTCCTTTATTCACATCAGGTTTTTTTTTTTTTTCTCTTTCTGGACTTTTTGAAAATTGTTGAAAAAATTATCTATAAATTGCTACTAAATCCTTAATAGACAAGAGTGTAATTTTTAGGTCTATCTGTATAAAATAAAAGTATACTAAGGAGGTTGAAGCCAAACAAGGTAAACAAACTGATAAAAAGTAAAAAAAAAATATATTTTTAATTTTATTTTAATTTAATTTAATTTAATTTAAATTATTTTAATTTTATTTTCATTTATTTTAATTCTCCGAAATGAATGTTCGTCTTAAGGAAACCCTTAAGTGAAATAGAATACGTCCGATTTTTAGATCGGCCGTCCGATTTTCGGATCCATGTGCAATGCGCTTTTTTCGATGTTTTCCCTCGGAGAAGTATTTAGCCAAATTTTATTAATTTATAAATAACAAGCCTTTCAAATAACTTAATTCGTATAAGATATTAATACAGAAATAGAGATTGCTAGTGACAATTATTAGCCTAAAACGTCTGCTATAAGTGCAAGATTTATTTGGATAAATGAAGGGAAATTCGGAACTAAGTTTGCTGTTAGTTTCTAAGTAATATTAGGATCCTTCAATAACTAAATAATTTATTTCACCAGGTAATATGAACTATGAAAATAACCGTAATATTATTTAACACTTACTCAACCCTAGATAAATTGTTATTGACTTGCTTTACACAAAGTTAACAAAAGGGTTATGTTATCGTAAATATTTGTTGTAAATTCCTAGTAATTCATTATTAATAATAAATTGATGTTTTAGTGTTTACATTAATTTTGTTTCGTATTTGAAGTCATAATAAGTGGTTTTACGGGTATATTGGGCTTGAATTATTTTTGGATTTCATGCCACTTCGTATTTGATGGGTATTGAAAGGAGTCAAATGATCACAATACAAACTTCGAAGAAATCTACATTATGTTAAATCCATAAAAAGAAATCACACAGACTAATGAAACTTACAATAACCAATAACATAAATAAAATGAATGAGCGTAAAATAGCAAAAAAATTCTTGTCAGCGAGATCTCTGGCCAATAAAAAATTTTAATAATGAAAAGGAAATCAATGGGATTAATGCATATCATTTTCTTGGGTTAAACATAAAGATCTCTATGCTTCTGATGTCTACGAAATTTAGAGAATAAGTAGAGTTTATATAAAAAAAAGGAATCGGTAATAATCTATGTTGTAAAGAAAAGATATTGGCATTAAACTACAAAAGCGATGTTACAGGAAATTTTTGAAATCGTTCAAATCATTTTTGCTTACCCTGTATAATTAAGAATAAAAGTAGGAAAAAAAAAAAAATTGCTATTTACGCTCTTCTTCGACAGTCCCTCAACAACCATACGACTAATATTGAAAACAATTTGCACATTGAGAGGGCTAATAGAATAGGTATTTTAATAATAATGATAAAGAAAAGCCTAGCATCGATTGGTCCCTTGACGAAATTTTTTTCCCGTAAACATCTCTTCATTGCTCTCTAAGACCCCTCTCAATGAAGACTCTTCACTTTGTTTTAGCCTTGCTCTCAACCTGCTGACATTTAATTTGTTGCTTATTATATTGGTAGAAGTAGGGAACTTAAACAAGGAACCTTTAAGTCAATCTATCGGTATTAAAATTAAAATTCAATCAAACATAGATAGTACAACTAAATGTTTCAATGTCAGATATTTGGTTTACAAGTTCGAAATCCAGTTCTTAAAAAAAAAAAAAAAAAAAAAAAAAGTCTACTAAAAAACCTTAAAACCAAATGAGATTAAAATTTTAATGAGTGTTAAATAGTGTGGTTTAAATCTCAACAAAGCAATTTAAAATACTGTAGTGCATTATTGTTTATGTTACGATCCTCTCAAACTGCTTCATACAGCTAAAATTAAGAAAACAAATCGGAAAAAATTTTAAATATAAAATATAAATCAAACGTAAAACTAATTCACTTTCAAAAAATATAAATGAAGAGCTTTTGAATTTCTATTTCTTTTTTTTAATAATTGTAATGCTTACTAGATAGTGTACAGTATGGATCGGTAATAAAACTAACAATGGAGTCAAAATAGAAATGTGGAACAGAGGAACAAACGAGAAGTCAATTAACCTAATTAAAAAAAAAACCTTGGATAAAATGAAAAGATAAAAATAAATATTAAAAAATAAAAACTGAAACAAAGGAAAATTAAAAATAAAATAAACGAGTCCATGAGTGTTATTTTTTTTTTTTTAATTTTTCAATTGCTCATGACTTTATTTTATTTTATTCATTCTTCGCATGAATTTTTTTGTGGTAAGTTTAAAAATTTAAAAAATACTGTACTTAATGTTAACATCTAGGAATTTTAAACTCCTGCTAACACTTGTGAGTGGTTTTGTTAAATATTTTAATTTCTTTTTATCTTAATTCACTGCCAGTAAGACTTTTAAGCAAGAAAAAATAATAGATTTGATTTTCCTGCTCATTTCCGAGGTAGACAAAACACATTCCAATGAAACTTTAGCATTCTTTAGGAGTTTAACGTTTATAATAAAGAGCAGCTACAATTTTTACTCAAGGAATTAGCCAAATTAATTCGTATACAAACTCTATTGACTTCGTATATATTTCTCAATAACAGTTCTCTTAGAGCTTTTAATGCTTCACTTCTTACAATGACAACATTTTGTATCGGATGTTAAAATACTGCGGTGAGAAAATTAAAAGGATGATGGCGGAGGTATTAAGTAACAAGCCTTCGAAATCAAACGTTCACAATCTCATTGGATTGTAAATTACTTTTCCTTACAATAAAAAAATTACTTTTCTTTATTTTATTGTTAATCGATTATAAGTAAATTTTAAATATATTTCAATAGATAATTTTCGAGTCATCTTCATTATACTATATTTAATCATATTTCCAAGGTTTAATAACTTTTCTTTCTCGATACAATTAGATAATCTGATTTAGAATATATGAAAAGAAAAGAGATGAAATTCTAATTTTGATTTTTTTAAAATCACATCAAACGAAAAACAAATTCGTTGTTTAAAATATCACACTATAGGCATACATAGCCCTTGGGATCGCAAGATGTAAGGCTGGGGCATTCCGTGATAACGAAACAACGTTGAGATCAGGTGGTCAGTCGATATCCGTTCGTAGTTAACCCCCGAAAAGAAAACTCAAGTAAATCACTTGCCCGCATCTTCCTTTAAAATTTGTCTAAATTTATCATGAAAAGTAAATAAAAACCAAAAAAAAAAGAAAAATTAAGAAAAGAATAAATCTGAAATAACAATTCTGTGAAGTTAAGGAATTTAAATTTTGCTTATTTTTTGGTTAGGATTTGTTCGGGTGGATGTCCCGTTCTCGGGAGCGAGACCCGGGATACTAACCTCTCGCACCTTCTGAGTCTGTCATCGGTGGAGTTTGACTGGCTGATGAGTCCTAAAAAGGACGAAACGATCCGTCCCAGTCTCTTCCCGATAACAACTCAGGATGCGAATCCTAGCTTGTAACGTTGTGCCTTCGTTTGTTTACTTATTTCTTTGAATCATTCTTTGAATCATCGGGCACGTTAAACTTCTTTTCATTAAGGAATTTAACTTCAGAATTAATCCCTTAAACACCCCTGTAAAATCATAGCTTGGAGGCAGGAATTACAATCCGCCCCTTTAGGTCTGAAAAAGGAATAAATCGAGCTTTAGGGATTCTTTTTTTTTTTGTTTTTATTAGAGAACGACTGTCATTTTTCTTTGTAATTCGCTGTACATAGAAACGAAGAAACATTTTGTTTTGGGGGTGAAGGCGAGGATCTTTCTAGCACCTTCCACCCTATTCCCACATTCATAGTTCCTAGGCACATTAGTGTGGAAGAGTTTTAATTATCGTAATTGGTACTTAAATAGCAAATATATATATATTTTTTTTTAAATGCGGGAAACTTTGAATATTTCTTCCATTCCCAACCAGTTACTAATTACCAGTAAGGACTATTTAAGTGGAAAAAAAAAAAAAAGGTCCACTTACACCAAAACATTACTTTATTCAATTTCTTATTATACAAATAGTGTTTGCCGTTGAATTGATGTTTTTATCCTTAAAAAAAGGGGGTTAATTGATCGCCAACAAAAGATGTACAATAATGTTTGTATGGTTTCAGTTCTTTATAATGTTATACCTTGTAATCTCTACCAATGCTACTTTAAATGAAACGTCGATAAGATCTGGAGGAAATTATTTTCACTAAAATAAACTGTGGATTTAATTAAAAAAGCAAAATTACGAGCTTCTGTTGTTCTATTGTTGAAGAAATAAACTGCTGGTAAATTACTGAATGTAATAAATGAACTTATATTAATATTTGGAAGAAACACTTGCACAAATGTTTGCCAACAACGGACAAACCAGGGCTGTATTGAATAGAGTAATTATCACAAGCAATGACGTGTTTTAATTAAATACGAAACAAAAAAAACAACCTTTAAATAGTGTTGACTTCTGTCCATCCTCCATTAATTTAGAGCCATGGAATTCAGTTGGAGTCGTACTTCAAGGACTATGTTGTGCTACTTTTTCACTTTTCTTCTGCTTGCGGAAACTATTCAAGTAAGTGGCATTTTTAAATTATTAGAAATAATTCGATATCTGAGCAGAATTACAGCAAATAAACATGGATAAACACAGTCGAGTTAAACTTTCAAAAAATAGTATACTTTTATTTATTTTGCCATAGGTCTTGCAGTATCAGGAATGTATAAAATACTAACGACAAAATCTCTGTTTTTGTTTGTTAGGCTTATTTGATTTTTACATTTTACACGAAATTTTCAATTCTGGCAATATTTACTTTCAAACTAAAATTTGAAGGAAGCAGACTAAAGTAGTTAAATAATTATTTACCGACAGTACTTTTAGCTTTCAATCAGTAGTTCTAAAGGATTTAAAATTTAACAATCAGTAATTCTCAATTTTCTCTTTGGTATTATTCAAAAAACGCTCTCCTCAAATTCATTATCTGCGTATAAGTGATCTTATATATTTTCACGAAATAACATTACTATGAAAACAAAATAAAATTACTTTTTTTCAAAGTAATATAACAGTGCTTAAATATTACTAAATATAACAGTGCAAAAAAAAAAATATATTGTTGTTATGATAAGAAAAATTGTTAAATTGTGAATGATCACTGTATAGCAGAGCCATTAAAGAAATTTTAAATTATTGAATCACAAATACTAATAAAAAATTATAATATCATTCGAAAACGAACAATCAATATTCATACTTCCAATTTGGAAGTATGGATAAAATGGATAAAAATCCACACAAAAAAAAGTGCTATGAATTGTCTAAATCCTACTAATCTTAATCAGTAAGACTTAAGAAATTTAATAAGATTGAAATCCAAGAAATTCACTTATCCTGTAAGAGAGAGATAGGAAATTTTTCCTATGATGCTATTTCTATGGAATTAATCTGATCTACTTAATGGAAACACCTCCACAGAAAGCATTCAAAGAAGTTTTAAACAGAAAAAAAAACCGCCTCAATTCCGATAATATGAATGCCGCCTTTCAAAAGTTATTACAGATAAAAAGTTATATACAAATATATTATCATTTGAATTTTATTATCTCCTTATCAAATTCAAGCTCAAGAAATATATAAGTGATCTTATGTATATTTTCACGAAAGAACATTACTTACGTCACATTGCACATACACAGATAGACTATGTATATGTATATAGGCTAGGATGCAATAGTATAGTATATTGCAATAGTACAGTATAATTGTAAATTACTATGCAATAACTATTATCAAATAGTTAAAGTTAAAGTTGCGATCAGGCCCAGAGGACCGCGCAATGCAGCTGGAGGGTAGGCTCCAGTGTTCAGAACCTACGGGACAAAGTTGAGGATGGAGGGTCGGCCCGTCGCTCGCCCGCCTTTAACTCCCGGGAAAGAAACCCGGTACCCATTCTAGAGAGGGTTGGGAAGACCCTAGGGCCCGTTTGGAGGAGAAAGAAGCGTGGAAAAATTCCCGTCCTCCGCCGAGGCCGGGAATCGATCCCGCCACCTCCAACCCGCAGCCAAGCGCATTTACCCACTCGGCTACCGGGCCCACAACTATTATCAAATAAGGACCAAAATGTTGAACTATCAAAAATTTAAAAAAATAATTCAATAATCTACCGCTGCCTTAGGTCTCGACCCAAATTAGATCAGGGGAGGGGGGGGGAGAGGTCTGACATATGGTAGCGAGAAGATATTAAGAAAAATGTTTAAAAAGAAATAATTCTTTAAAATAAAATAATAATATAACAACAAGTTTAACGTGCGGAAAATAATATAAATATTAAATAAAATGTAAATTAAATTACAGTAAAACCTCGTTAAGTCGTCACCCGGATAAGTCGTCGCTCCGTTTAAGTCGTCGTTTCCCTTTGGTCCCGACAAGGTCTCATACACAATAATGTAAAATAACCCTCCTTTATCCGTCACCAAATTTAATTCTACTCCGGATAACTCGTCACCCTCAAAAAGGTCCAAAAGCATCTTTCTTCTCCATTTTGCATGCCATCGTGTTGTCTTTTCAGCCCCGCCCCTTCACTTTAAGAAAGCCAAGCCTTTACGGGGAAGTTTCGACCATGTCTGTCACTTCATTCCTTTCCTACCCCTTCGGAGGATTTGGGTTCTTGGAATCTCGCTGCAAATCATTCAAAGCACATTTCTCACTGCGACTCTGTGAGCGTAGACGTTTTTCTTGACCACTCCTGAGTGTGACTTCATTTCAGAGCTAGTAATCCCCGGTATAAGGGCTGTTTTTTCTCTTGCAATTTCGTGGTTCGATTACGTTTTTAACATGCCAGGGAAACGAAAACTTACCTCGTTATCTTTTAAAGAAAAAAAGATTTAATTACACTTTTTGAAAAATCAAATGTTTCGAAAACAGCTTTTGCCAAAGAACACCATATTCCCAGGACTACATTAAACGATATTCTTTCATCGAAACAATTAATTGAAGAAGCTGACTGCAAAGACAAAAGAAAGAGAATGAGGAAATCGAAGTCGGACGAGATCGAGGAGGTTTTAGTTCGATGGCTAAAACAAATCCAGATCGCAAAATGTGCCGATTTCTGCCATGATTCTCAAAGAAAAAGCCATGGAAATTGCTAAGGAGTTGAACATTGAAGATTTTGGCAGCAGCAATGGTTGGCTGGAAAGTTTCAAAGACAGACATTGCCTTTTTTTTTCAAAAAGTGTTTTTTTTTTTCATTTTCCACTCTTGCTTTAGCATGAATTGATTTCTGAAAATCTTGTTTTTCTCACAGAATCCAACAGCAATTCATGAAAATACTGTATTTCAGTGTTTTTTTGTTTTGTTTCTCAAAAATTCCCACTCCGCCTAAGTCGTCTAAAATGTTTGGTCCCTTGAGTGACGACTTAACGAGGTTTTACTGTAATATAATTAAATTTTAAATTAAATTAATGTAATATAATTAAATATTAAATAATATAATACAGTGGAACCCCGCCATTCGTCCACCTCGCTACTCGTACAACTCGTTATTCGTCCAACTTTTTCAAGTAAAATTGAACTCGCCATTCGTAAGCTTGCTCGCGATTCGGACAGCGGGACCTTGTTACTGGCCGCGCCACGCGGTCGCTTCAGTTCAGTCTCGTGCCAGCCTCCGTACGCTATGCATCATCCACGCAAGCTTCGTGAAACTTCGTGCTATTTTATTGATATTTTTATTAAAATAGTGCAGCCATGGGTCCAAAAAAGGTTACTGATTCAACCAAGCCTAAAAGGAAAGCAGTGAGAACGACAATTGAATTGAAAAAAGAACTCGTTGCGAAGTTTGAAAGTGGAGCTCGTGTCTCTGACCTGGCAACTCAGTATGGCATGGCGAAATCAACCATATCGTCTATACTGAAAAAGAAAGACATAATAAGAGAGCAGGCCCGGATTTCCGCCTAGGCCTAAAAGACCCGGGCCTAGGGGCCCAGCCAGCCGAGGGGCCCCGCCGTATTGGATTTTTTTTGGTGGTTGAATTGGAGATTTCGTTTCTTTTTTTTTTTTGGTTGTTGAAAGGGAGATTCCGTATTTTTTTTTGGTTGTAGATTTTCGGGATGGGGGGGGGGGCAAATATCAAGTGTCTAGGGGCCCTGGGTTTTCCAGTCCGGGGCTTGGGGGGGGGGCTAGGGGCCCTGGGTCTTTAAATCGGGGCCTGTAAGAGAGGCCTATATATTTATTGTTTTCATAGTTTTTATATATTTTACGCTTAAAATATTATTACAAAGGTTTAAATAAGCATTCATCTCTGGGTTCTGGAACGGATTAATCCAATTTACATTATATCTTATGTGAAAAAATGATTCGCCATTCGTACAAATCGCAATTCGAACTGCCTCCTGGAACGGATTGTGTACGAATAGCGGGGTTCCACTGTATAAAGGTTGGAAACGGCTGACTTAACGTCATGTTTAAAAGTCTACATTTATTATGGACTTATCAAAAGTTTTGGTGTATGGAAGCCCATGTTACGACTTGCACAGAATGTAGGACCCACATTCCCAATGGAATATGTCTTCACTCACGGACAACTGTATGTTGCAATGTCTAGAGTCATAAGTTTTCAGAATTTAGTTATCTGCACTCGAAAGAACAGTCATAATCAATTCGTCGCCAAGAATATCGTATACAAGCTATGATAGAACCGAAGTAAACTTCATCTAATATTCATCTCAACATATCTCTTCTTCAAAAATCTATATCGATCAAATAATACACGGGAGATGACCTAGTAACTTTTAAATAAAGTAATTTCTTTTTCCTGGCCATCTGATAAATTTAACTTTATTCGATAATCAATAAATAAAACAATAATATTCTGTAGTGTTTGTGTTATGATTATTAGGCTAATATGAGCTCATTTAAAATAAGTAATTTCTAAAATTCTTAGGAATACTGTATAGTGTTTTTTTTTTTCATACATGTATTAAATATTTTTGGTATTTAAAAAGGCAGATCAATTTTATGTAATAATAGATTCAGTTTTCAATATAATTTTGTAGTAATAAAAATGCATCAAAATTTTTTTGAAGTACCAAAATATCGTTCATCAATCTTATTTCCTGATACTAAAAATATGAAAAATTAAAATTTAAATGAAAAATTTTTAATAAAAATTCTTAAAAATCATTGATATTGCTTCTTGTTTTTAATTTAAGTATAATTTGAATTACTGTATAATCAAAATAACTTTTTGAACGTTCTTAGGGAAACAATATTGCAATTACTCCTGCTACGGGCCAAACTGATTTCGGTGCATCATCAAGTGGTATGCCGAGTACGTCAACGCTGCCAAGTATGACAGGAACAGGAATGTCCAATCCTGGAATGTCTGCAATGCCAAGTATGTCTAGAATAGGAATGTCCAATTCTGGCATGTCTTCGATGCCAAGCATGTCTGGAACGGGAATGTCCAATCCATCTACGACGTCAATGTCCGGAATGTCTGCAATGCCAAGCATGTCTAAAATAGGAATGTCCAATTCGGGCATGTCTTCGATGCCAAGCATGTCTGGAACTGGAATGTCCAATCCATCTACGACGTTAATGTCTGGAATGTCTGCAATGCCAAGTATGTCTGGAACAGGAAAGTCTAATTCTGGGATGTCTTCGATGCCAAGCATGTCTGGAACAGGAATGTCCAATCCTGGAATGTCTGCAATGCCAAGTATGTCAGGAGTAGGAATGTCCAATCCAGCTACGATATCAATGTCTGGAATGTCTGCAATGCCAAGCATGTCTGGAACAGGAATGTCCAATCCATCCATGATGTCAATGTCTGGAATGTCTGCAATGCCAAGCATGTCTAAAATAGGAATGTCCAATTCGGGCATGTCTTCGATGCCAAGCATGTCTGGAAGTGGAATGTCCAATCCATC
>JAFIDM010009631.1:352457158-352478734 GCA_023159025.1 Thereuonema tuberculata
TTAATGTCTGGAATGTCTGCAATGCCAAGTATGTCTGGAACAGGAATGTCCAATTCTGGGATGTCTTCGATGCCAAGCATGTCTGGAACTGGAATGTCCAATCCATCTATGATGTCAATGTCTGGAATGTCTGCAATGCCAAGCATGTCTAAAATAGGAATGTCCAATTCGGGGACGTCTTCGATGCCAAGCATGTCTGGATCTGGAATGTCCAATCCATCTACGACGTTAATGTCTGGAATGCCAAGCATGTCTAAAATAGGAATGTCCAATTCCGGCATGTCTTCGATGCCAAGCATGTCTGGAACAGGAATGTTCAATCCATCTATGACCTCAATGTCTGGAATGTCGGCAATGCCAAGTATGTCTGGAACAGGAATGTCCAATCCTGGTATGTCCGGATTTGGTCAGGGTCGCTGAGAGCCATCTGGGATTAGTAGTAGAACTACTATTTCCTAAATAGTAGAACTACTATTTGTGCCCTTTCTCTCCATAATCTTTAATAATTATATTTATTTTCAAGAAATATTTGTATGACTGTTTTTAAAAACAATGATGAAATTTTTTCAGCTCCTGACTGATAAATTTATTTGCCGTTTGATTTGTAAAGGGATATGAATAAAAGTTAAGTAAGAAAAAAGTAAGCGTTTTTTTAATAATGGTGAACCATTTTAAAAGTATAAAAGTAAAAAAAAAACTTATTTAAAAACAATAACAAAACAGTAAGGCAGTGGCGTATATAGAATATATTTTCGGGGGAGGCCCAAGATTAATATAATTAAGTAGACACCCTATGGAAACCTATCTGTTTAACCAAAAAAAAAAAATCTTTGGGAGGACATACCTTTATTATTTCGGGGGGGGGGGCCTGGGCCAAAAAATCTATTCAACCAAAAAAAATAGCAATGAAAACCAAAAAAAAAAAAAAAAAACGTTGGCAGGACATATCTTCATTATTTCGGGGGGAGCCCGGGCCCCCTCGGCCCCCCCCCTCTTATATACGCCCCTGCAGTAAGGCCTATGTATTTTATCACTGATATTTGCGGTGTGAACAAATTATTTTTAACTAGCTTTAAAGCTCGGCTTTGCCTGGTCTTTATTTCAAAAATATCAGCGGTTTGTTGAAATTTGAAAATTAAACAACGCAGTGGAAATTATTCATTTATTAATTCAAAAAAATCTAAGTGAATCTAAGATATAATTTACAAAATAACATAAGTGATCACCTTCTTCATCAAACCGACGGAATATATAGTAATAATAATAATAATAGTAATAATATTCAAAACTGTTTCAAAAATGACGGCAGCAGGGAAATAATAACTATTAAAAAGTAAAGCCAGTAATTTTCCCAAGAAATAGAAAGAGGAATTTTCCCAAAAATAAAATTACAATCCTTTTATAACAATTTTTGTTTTATGAAAAATGAATAAATGATTACAAATGAGCCTCATAGGCCAATATTTTCACAGGAAAAGTCTGATATGCAGTAATAATAAAAAAAAATGTAATAATCAGAAAAAAATTGAGGGAAAAACATTGCATTTTGAAGAATAGGTTTATGTAAGGAATGGATACTTTTACACATTATCATGCAAAATTGCTGTTAAAAAAATGAGCATATGTCAAAGAAACATTAATTTCCATCTAAATCCATTAACATTATTCCAGACAATTTAAGAAACCCATTTAAATATTCTCTAGAAACACAAAATTACTTAAATCGATAAGAAAACAAATTGAGTCGGAAATAATAAAATGAGATAATAAAAAATGAAAGAAATGCAATAGTATCTTGCATTTTGAAGAATAGGGTTCTGCAATACTATCGAATATCATGTAAGATTACCGTTAAAGAAATTATGAGATGGCAAAGAAAGATAATTTTTAGCCGAAAACCATTAAATTAAAAAAAAAAAAACAACCACAACATTGAAATATCCTTTGAAAATACTAAATTCTTATAAATTTTATCAGAAATCTATTACAACAAAAAAAAATGAATTGAAAATCTCTTAATAGGAAAAATAATACGATACAGTATTATAAATTAGTTAACACGTTATTGTCCGATAATACGGCTGTAAAAAGTTGGATGGATGATAAAAAAAAGACAGATTTGGATAAGATCCGAAGAAATGTGATGTGTATGAGTTCGAAAGTTAGCCTATGTAGTGCACAGTGCGGTCACTATGCAAAATTTGATACAGATTGATCAACCGGGTAAGAAATGTACAGGAACATACATACAGACATTCGATTGCATATATAGCTTTAATGTTAAAATACATGACAATTAATATTGTCATGTGCACTGACAATACTGAAGCTTCATCTATGAATATTTATTTAATTTTTTTATTTTGATCAAGGAAACGGCGTGATCGATACCTATAAAAAGATTTCTTTGCCATATCCAGTTTGCTATTTATTACGAGGTTCAGCCCATCCTAAATTTCTGTGAACTATTTTATGTAACAACCTGATTGCAATGATAGCAACCTGTGCTTTATATCTTTTGAATAACAGCACCGCATCAACGAATATTGTTATTAAAATTCATTGGATCTGTGGTCTGTAGAAATACAGCAAACATCCATAACATTGTTAGCCATCACCATCGAAACCTTAAAGGAGTATCGTAAGCAGTTAAAAAGGGAGAGACATATGAAAGAGAAATGATACTATAAAATTAGCGCAAGATCCATGGGAAGACATTATTTATCGAAAGAATAAAAATCAAAATATAATTCAATGATCAAACAGAATATTATTCCAATCAATAAACTGATTAAACTCACTTCCAGATTTCCTAGTTCTGATTTATTTACAAGAGTAGCTTCTGACTTTGGAATGCAAACTTTTAATGGCTTTAAAACAAGCTTTTTAAGGGTTAAGCAAAGCATAATGTTTTTTTTTTGTATGACTTATTTGAATTTTCTCTGGATAGAAAACTTTATTGTGTATGAATTATTGTTTCATAACTTGATTTCATCTGACATACAATTAAAACACTTATGTTTGCACTAAGAATAACTTTCAATCAATTTGCTAATTTTCCCGTTCGATATGACACAAAATCTTCGTACAGTATTTCTTTTTTCCAATTGATTTTATATTAATTTAATACATCCTTGATAAATGAATCCAATTATAGCTAAGCTTTAATTTATTAAATAACTCACAATTTTTACATCGAAATAGACCACATAGGTGAAATTTGAGTGTCCTTTTGTTAAGAACAAGAAGTGATTGAAAAGTATATTTGGATTTCGTGGTCAACACTTCACCAACTTCGAGAATAGTGAAATTGTTTTCATTGAATTATCTCTAATAAAATATCAGAAATTACATTTCTAAAATACAAGTAAACGGATATCAGTATTTAGATCGTGAGATAAGTCGTACGTGCAAAGAGTTCCTGAGACAGAATCTACTCAACATCTGGAAGTCCCCTTTACAATTGATTATCTAAAAAGTTTTCATTTTATCTTTTATTAATGTAGTTTCTGTATTGGGATTTTTGTTTACATTGTATTTGGATTAAGTAAATTAACAGATAAGAAATCTGAATGTTCTGCAGTTCTAATTAATACAAAATATTCGATTACTCAAACTCATGAATGGGTTTAATGCCTTACCATACTTTTCCATAACATCTTCATATGGCTTTTGGAGATAGGATAGCATATTTTTCCGCAGATAGATAGATAGATAGCATATTTTTCCATAATAGATAATTTAAAAGGAAATTACCTATTCTAATTATTTCAGCTATTTAAAAAAACGTGGAGAAGGAATGCTCACAAATTAAAATGAAATAGCAAAAAAAAAAAAATACTTATGACTTTATTTTATTTTTACATTTAAATAAAAGGGTTAGCATTTACATTTAAATAAAAGGGTTTATCACTCTTACATTTCTAAATGTTTTTTTTTGGCTTATATTAATAAGTAATTACTAAAAACTACTAAAAACTATTAAAATTATTTTAATTTTCAAAGTTCAAAATAAGGGAATAGTAACATTAATAAAATGAAAATAATAAAATACTGTTAAGGAACTAAGTTAGCCTACATGAAGAAATAAATAAAGAAAAAAAAAAGAAAAAACAAAATAAGAAAAAAAGCAAACCCTCAAGCACCAATAATGCTCTTCAATTACAAATTTCACTGTAATCTATTTTAGCGTAATTAATAACGTGTGCGATAAAAGTTTTTAAAAATCTTAAAAATAGCCAACACACTAAAATTAAAACTAGTTTCTTCCCGTTTAACAGGTCATCACCAGTGAACAAATCTTCGTAACAACCTCAGCCTCTTTTTAAGGGATACGTCACCAATGGAAAGCATGCTTCAAAGGAACCAATTGTCGAAATGATGCAAATTAAAAAAATTCAATAACCAACGAAAACTGCGATCCTGACGGCGATCATAACACTACTAATCAAAAGCACATGGATTTGTTTACGAATAACGAGCATATGAAAGTTTGTAAATAATAAGCGAAGTTTATAAGCATTGAAGGCTGTGAGGAGAAGCATACCTTGTTATGTGGGTGTTGATAATTGGAAATCCCTTAACTTTTTCCGGAAACCATATTGATAGTCTATTATTAAAGTCTATTATTAACATTAACACAGTCATTAATACATTGGTCTGTTGATGCAATTAATACGGATTCCTTTCATTTTCGCTTTAATATTTATTCAAACTTCCATATGCTTGGAATTACGACTAACTGCCTATTTGTAAAATGAAAGTATGAAATGTTGTAGGAGCTTTAAATCCACAACCTAATATTTTCAGACAGTAATTCACCTATTTTAGGATTTTTTTGAAATTGTCTCGTTATTTTATTTAATTGAGTTCCTCAAATAGAATATCTGCAGCTGTTCAATATACCTCATTTAAAAAACTTCATCGTATTATAAATACTTTAATATTAACAAATAAGCTTTACTAACTGATTATATATTAGGGAAAGTTGTTCAGGTGTATCTTTGATATTCATTTCAATTATTTGATACAACAAATTATGTGGTATGGAAATGTAAGAAAGATCAAACTACAAATATTTTGCAAACAAGTGCAACAACAATAACAAATATGTATCCAAACTATTGCCTTTCTTTATATATATATATATATATTGATAAAATAACTATGGCAGCAAGTAACCCACTTTTAACAACCAGTACTATAAACTTTCTTTAATTAATTTAATTTGAATATTTAAAAAGTATCTTTTGAAATGCTATGCCAATTCATTTTCTTTTTTTTAAAGAAAGCTTTCGTATATGTGTAATACAATCGAACTCCGCTTTTACACTTTTGAAAGGACTCTGAAAAAATAGTGTGAATTGAGGGAAAGTGTAAATTATGGGAAATGGCTTCCGCATATCAAGAACATTAAGGGTACAATGTTCAGTACATTCAGAATTACTGCTTGGAACTTTAATAACATACAAGACTATATTAAATTTTACAATTATTAAATATTTGATATAGAAAAGAAAAGTTATCATACACGTTATTTTAATCACTTTAAAATCTCAAAATACAATACATTTACATTTCAAATACATTTCAAACGAAACAAGACGAGGTAACAAGAATTCCAAATGACGAGGTATCAAGAAGAAAGTCGAAACCGAACGAAGACATCGAGTGTCGAGACAATCGATATATCGAAGTTGCGATGGTCCCGCGAGTTGCAAACAATGCAGTGTAATAAGTGGACGCCTGGCAGGAATAGGTGCGCATTAGTTTCGAGTAAATACGATATTTTGTCCTGAACTTAAACCATTGAATTTGCGTAAGTTGACTATATTTATGGCGAAATTTACGTTGGTAGTGGCCATTCAATGTTCAATTTTTCACACGGACACCATTTTTTTTTTCATCGGTTTGTCGAGTAAAACAACGTAAATTGAGGAAAGTTTGATATTATGTCAGCGTAAATAAAAGGGAAAAAAAAATATTGTAATAACAGAAAATTGAAGGGACCGAGAAAAAATATTGTAAATGATGGTAAAACGTTATTTGCGGAACTGTATTACAGATGTAGCCAATTTTTTCAATTTTACGTTGTTCTCAAAATACACTTTATTAAAAAAAAAGGACTATGTAAAATAATTTATACGAGAAATTTGTGTATTCTGTAATCTGATAAATTTATCTAATATTTTAAGCCAGCTGAAAGTATTATTTTCGTAACAGTAACTTCGCAAGGTTCTTTTATTTTTTTTTATGGGTTTTCAAATAATTTTTAAAAAAATATCATCTAAAGGCCAGGTCTACCTTAGTTTGCAATCCTACGACTTTTTCATTTCTCAAAGATGATTTAACCTCAGTTAAGAAAATGATCATGTAGCGAGATTTTTTTTGGGTGGAGAGGGGAGGATTTGGAACTTTCAATTGTGCTAGAAGTTATGTTAAATAAAGATGAGTAAACCTAAAGATGTACGATCTTCTACGCGAGCAAAACTTCAGGACTTAGGAGATAAAATTAAGAGCAGAAACTTTTAATAAGTAAAATTCAGTAAATACAAGATATGTAACAAGATTTCCAAAAATAAGTTAAAGGAAATGAAGCACACAGTAATGTAGCATTCAGGAATGTGTAATAGGAAACGATTGACATTCTAACTTTAGACTTCTTTTACTTAGAGAAACATGAGAAAATAGAATATGACAATTAGTGAAATCCATTTTATTGCTCAAATGTATCAATGAGAATCTTTCATTGAAAGTTATTGAAGAGAAGCCAAACATACTGTCCCGAAATAAGTAAAGTTGACAGTATGATAATATTAGCTTTTTGGGAGTTAAATTTTTTAAGAATTGGGCTTCTAAGGTTTGGTCAAAGCTAAAAATCTTTTTTAAATACAAAAAAGAATGCATTTAAAAGAAGAAATTTAGAGAAAAAATACTAACGTAGGAAATATTTAAAAATCTGAAGATACAGTATTTACATTCACATCAAACACATATAAATTAATAAATAGATTATTTATTTGTAGCGTCTGGTTATTATCATAAGATAGTTATCTGTGTGGTTCTATAACGTCCCTCCCCCACTCGTACTTCAGGAGGGAACCGCGAAGTGCATGTAATGATACAAACAATCACTTCTGATGCCTTTCCCTGGTTTCAAACTTCAATCCATACTGCAAAATGCATCAGAAATTAGCTTAAAGAGGGAAGTATAGCAATTGTTTTGATATTCTAGTTATTGAAACTTAGTGTGGAAACCTTTACGAAACCTTCTTGAGAGACAGGTGATTTCCTTCACATTTATCACTCGCAGATTTGGCAAGTGAATATTTATTTTAGAGGAGGGATGATATAAAATATCGTTCACTTGCGTGCGAAGCCATCTATACCGAACTGTTGCTATTCAGAATACGCACGGAGAACCAGTTACATATTGATAAAGATTTTTTTACAAATGGCACGTCTTCCCATTATTATGTCTACCCTCTTAACTCTTAATGCTAAGAGTGTGAACAACTTTTACATGCAGAAGAATTCAGTTATAAGTGATGTTTTAAAAGTTGTAAGTGTTTAAAGAATACAAATTAAAAATAAATTTAGTTTCTTTTGAGTATAAATAGAATGAAATGATTTTTACACCTTTACAAAACTATATGTATTATTAAAGGTTTATGCATTTTACAGCATTTGTTAATAAATTTTTAATTTGTATTCTTTAAACACTTCATGTCATTCTATTTATATTCAAAAGAAATTAAATTTAATTAAATAATTAAAAGCAAGTAAGTTAGATTCAATAATTATATCCATATAGCTATCTTTATTTGTTTAGCTATTGTATTACGTAATAATAATCTATATCTGTATAGATTCCATCTTAAATTTAATTGTTTTTTTTTTAATTAATGAAGTTGATTTTTTTACTTACTTATTTACTTGTAATAGCTCTACCACAACATTAATTAACCTATTAGAAACCTAAAATACTAAGTATAAAATACTAAGTAAAATATTTAGTATTACTAAAATACTAAGATTTTGAATAAGTGGAGCATGCAAAAATAGAAGTAAAAGGTATTTTTCCGGAAAATAATCATAAATCTCGACAATTATTTTCATTCAATGTTTTGAATCAAAATATTGTGAAGTGACAGTAAATAAATGGATAAATAAATACATCACTCGCTTACAACTAGGCTAATTAATTATAAACCTAAGATAAGTAAGGTAATATGAACTGATTATTTTTAAATTTTGCTAGCTGGTAATTTTCCGGCCTAAGGCAATTTCCGACCTAAGAAATATTCAATTTCTTGTACCACATCACATAGAGAACATTTAGTCCATGATATCTATCAGCTTCATCCTATTCGTATCACAAATCTGTGAATCATAGAATCATCATAGGTGGATCTTCTCTATTTATAGGAGCAATACACCTCTTCACAAAATCGAATCATTATTAAAAGATAATGTTAAGGAGAGAATGATAAATTCTAAAAGAAGTCAATACAGATAATGTGGAGAAAAGAAAATTAAAACCTAAAATCGCTTATTTGAGATAAATAGGATGTGCTAAAGTGGATTAAACATTGAAAGATTAATTACAAGACAGCTGTTAGAAGAAAAAAAAAAGAGGAAAATAAAGTGACCAATACAATGAATCAATTTCTGATTTCATCTTCTCTATAAGTTCGAGGTTGATGTATTGATTGGGAATTTTTCTGAATAAAAGAAAAATGTTATTTTCGTGTAACGGCTTTCTACTCCAGAGGTCCTAGTTTTTGAAAAATTAAATGAAGAATAATTTTAATTATCAGAAAAGTTCTTAAAAAGTAATACTTAAAAAGATATACTCGAGTGGTTGGAGGTTGAGTGTTGTAATGAAATGTAGAGTGCTTTTGATAATAAGTTTGAATGTACAAGTTTGATTTTTGTTGAAATATTTATTTCTACCAATGGAAGTAGAAATACAAGTTTATATTCAAAGATTTCAAACCCATCAATAAATATTCAGGGTTTACGTATTTTACATTTACATACATTAATAATATTCGGCTTCTAAAATAATCCACAATATCAATATGGATTTTTGCTACATCAAACGATCTCAACCTTGATTTTGTATTTCCGGACACAAAAAAAAAAAAAAAAAAAAAAAATATTTATCCTTTTATTTACTGTCACTTCACAATGTTTTCATTCAAAACATTGAATGAAAATTATTGTCGAGATTTATGATTATTTTCCGGAAAAATACCTTTTACTTCTTTTTTTGCATGCTCCACTTATTCAAAATCTTAGTATTTTAGTAATACTAAATATTTTACTTAGTATTTTATACTTAGTATTTTAGGTTTCTAATAGGTTAATTAATGTTGTGATAGAGCTATTACAAGTAAATAAGTAAGTAAAAAAATCAACTTCATTAATTAAAAAAAAAACAACAACAAAAAACAAAAACAAGCAAAAAAAGCTGCAGTGACTTTGAAGTAGTCACCTAAAGCACCACACCTTTCATTAAAGTGCTTAAAAGCATTTGATCCTCATTGTTGTTTCTATCTTTACTTTGCTATTAGTTTTTTTTAAGCATAATTTAAAGTATTAGTCTTTAAAGCTACTTCACATTATTTTTGGAGATATCCCACAAATTATTTCTGAAAGAAATTTAGCCCAGAGTGAAATAAACTTAATAATAAACCTGTTGGCAATGATTGTAGGAGGAGATGATTATTATTTATAATAATTTATTTCAGTACAGTAATTGCAGAAGAGGGGAACAAATTTCTTATTTTATTTAAATTACTTAAATAAGCATATGTATTTTCGCCCTGCCATTTCATTTCTCAATTTTTTATCTTTCTCCGGACTACACACTTTTGAAAATTCCTACAGAAAAATTTATTAAAACTTCACAGTATATTTCTAAAATGTCTTACATAATACACTGAAGTGCCAAAAAAACTGAGTTAGCTGTAATATCGCGTAGGGCCTATATCGCGCTTTGATGAAGACAGCAATACGACATGGCATGGGTTCCACGAGAGCTCTGTAGTAGTGTGAAGACAGTGCCCACCTAGCATCCTGTAGAACATCCTACAATTCCGTAATGTTCTCGGTGGTCGATTCCTGACAGTGACGGCACGTTGAATTGCAGCCCATATGTTCGATGGCGTTTAAATTCGGCGAACGCTTGGGCCAAGACATGACGGCAAACTCAGAGGAATGTTTCTCCAACCACAATAGGGTGACTGTCATTTTGTGCTGTCGTGCACTGTCCTATTGAAATAGACCACACCGGTCTCGGCAAAGGCAGGACAAGAGCTGGTGCAAATGATCCGTAAAAGACCGTAGCGGCTACCGGTCACAGAGGTCCGCAGGCGTATGAGGGGTTCTACGGTGTGCCACACACCCATACCGTAATTGCGCCATTGCCGCCCTGTATTGTCCCTTGTAGGCTGTGGGATCCAGTGACGCTTGGGGTTTTCGTCACACTCCAAGTCGCTCATCTGCCCCCAAAAGTTATAACATCAATTCGTCGGACCAGGCTAAACGTTTCCAGTCATTTAGCGTCCAGAGGGTGTGTTCCCGAGCCCAGGCGAGGCGCAGAGCCTTGTGTTCTGTGGTCAGCAAAGGCACTTGTATGAGCGTCGGCTACGTAATCCATTGGCGGCAAAATTGCATGTGGTCCGGATGTTACGATGCGTGACGGAAGCCATTGTCCACGTTCGTCAAGGATTTTTTTTTTGCCACACCGGTCTCGCACCCTGGATATTTTTCTGATTTCCTAAAATTCAATTATACCCTTGAAATTGTTGAATTTGCGTATGGGAAGTTAACGTAATTTCTGAGATGGAGTGACCCATCTTCCGGATCCCGAATTCGCTTAAGACCTGATAAGTTGCCATCGGAACTGCGAATTCTACTACTTGAGACTGCGGTTATGTCTGCCATTATATATATATATATATATATATATATATAAAGATATTGTTTGAAGACGATTCCATTAACCGCAAGGATGTGATGGCATGAAATGGACATGGTAAGGCTTTTACCTTTTTGTTTTTGACATTTCAGTGCATATATAAGCAAAAAATTAAAATTGAACCTATTACTTTATTCGATAAAATATATTTAAAAATAATCTTTCAAATACAAGGTTAAAGACAAAAAGAACTAAACTAGAATTCAGACAGAGGTACCTTGACTTACGATGTCTCAAACTTTTATATTTGTGCATCATTGAAACTTTTATTTAATTGTGATAAGCAGGGAGGCCGAGTAGCGCGATTTTTAAGATCTATTGTGTTACCTCTAGAGAAAGAAAAGAACAAATAGTGGAAGTAATATAGGGGAAATGGGTGAATCCGAAAAAAATCTGCTCAGCGCGGATCTTTCCCCACCCTTATGAGAACCAAACACATGAAAATCAAAGTAGTGAGAGGCCAATGTCAGCGACGATACCATTCACGCTGCCTACTGAACTTATTGTCTACTCATTATTAGATTCAAAGCAAATTCTGAATTCGAATGTTTTTAAATTAATAATAATAATAATAATAATAAGCCGCCATGGACCCTACCTCCTCGCGGTGGGGGCGGGAACTACACTAGCTTTAGGGTAGGCTAAAGGGTCCAACCATTTATGATGAGAACACGTTCTAATATAGATCATGCTGCATCGGGTGTGGCGCAGGATAAAGTCACCCGCGTTCGGGGGTTAGGCAGAGGCCTCCGTTCGAAAAATATACTACAGTCTCCCGCAGGTGGTGGTGGAGAAAGTGGCACCCCATCCTGTAGTATGGCTACCACAATGCCCGGGCAACACCATCCAGCCCAAACAGTCGGAAGTGTTTCGTCTGTGTCAGAGCAGGCGACCACCAAGACTGGGAAACCACGCCAGCGCATCCGATGGTCACCACAGATGAACCAGGATCTTATGCGCGACTTCTTCACTGTTACAAAGTTAGGTACTCAACTAACAGGATACAGACAGGCACTACACCAAGCTTTCACCACACGCTATCCATCGTTAGGGCTTAGCGAACAGCGGGTAGCGGATCAGCGACGTTCAATTGTAGTAAACAATCTTATTCTCCCATGCATACTTGCACAAATTAAAGAAGAAGTCGCTGAATCCAACCACAGGACACCAAACCACACCCCACCAGAAGACACCATTATGGAAAACCCAGAAACAATCTCTACCTCTCAGTACACATGCCCCAACAATACAACTAATGAAATATTACGTGCAGCTCATGATCATTTCTAAACTGCACTCGCACAATACACAGGCACAGACCCCACACTCAGGCCGCCACTCCCCAAAGTACACACATCAAAACAACTCGCCACAGTCATATACCATCTCAACACACACACTATCCCACAACACCTTGACAACATCCAAACATTAGAAGACATACATACAACACTCTACTGTGCCGCACAGGGAACCATTCGGGCACTTGGAATCAAACAACACAACATACCTCCCACTGTACGGACACAAGACTACATCCCCCCTTGGAGACGTCGCCTTGAGGGCCGCATCAGCGACCTTAGAGGGGACATAGCCAGGCTCACACAATACTGTGCAGGAAACAAAACAAAGAAACTTATGTCCCAGGTTAGAAAGATATTCAAGCACATAAATACTCGCCCTTCACATTCAAATCATCATAACCAGGTTCAGGAACATCTCGACACACTAAAACAAAAACTCAGTGCACTTGCAAAAAGATTACAAAGATACAAACAGAGCACTCTGCGCAAACAACAGAACAACACTTTCCAATACAATGAGAAAAAATTCTACAGATCCCTTACATCTTCCTCTACTGCAACTAACACAAACACTCCCAACAGCGAGGCTTTACATGAATACTGGTCGTCTCTGTGGTCAAACCCTATCCCCCACAATCTTAAAGCACCATGGATAACAGAGGAACAGCAACTCACTGAACACTTACCCTGCATGTCCTTCCATGAGATTACTCTCGCAGACATACAGACAGCACTAAAACATGCACACAACTGGAAGGCTCCTGGTGCAGACGGAGTCCAGAACTTCTGGATCAAGAGGTTCACGTCCCTGCATGGAAAACTAGCGCTTACACTCACTGACATAATCCAACACCCAGAACATATGTCTCGTTTCCTCACACAGGGTGTCACATACCTACAGAGCAAGAACACTGAAACAGCGCAACCTGCAAACTACCGCCCAATCACTTGCCTCCCCACACTTTACAAACTCCTCACCTCCTGCCTCGCAGACAAGATCTACACACACATCGAGACATATAACATTCTTTCCGAACAGCAGAAGGGCTGTCGCAGGAATTCCCAGGGTTGTAAGGAGCAACTCCTTATTGACTCTGTAATCCTGCGCCAGGCACGCGCGAAGAATAGGAGCTTACATATCGCATACATCGATTACAAAAAGGCATTTGATTCTATCCCTCATTCCTGGCTCCTACACATTCTTCATATCTACAAAATACACCCCAAGATCACGGCATTCTTAGCTGCCACGATGAAGAGTTGGAACACAACATTACACCTACGCACCTCTAACACCTCCATCACTACAGATCCCATTCCCATAAGGAGAGGTATTTTCCAGGGAGACTCCTTGAGTCCTCTTTGGTTCTGCCTCGCCTTGAATCCACTGAGCCATATACTAGATAACACAAAACACGTTTATAGGCTTACCACAGGCACTGTGACACCATATAAAATCACACACTTACTCTACATGGATGACATTAAACTCTATGCCACAAACAATTCACAACTTACTAATTTACTACAAGCCACCACACAGTTCACCAAAGACATTGGGATGGAATTTGGAATTGACAAATGCCGCAAGTTACACTTAATACGTGGGAAGACTTCGAATTTGGAGGGTTTTGAACTAGACCATGGTTTGGCCATCCAATCCATGGAACAGGAAGAGACCTACAAGTACCTGGGCTTCCAGCAAGCGCGCGTCATTGACAACGCAAACATCAAAAATGCACTGAAGAACACATACCTTGCTCGAGTTCACAAAATCCTCAAAACACAACTCAACGCCAGAAATAAAATTAAAGCTATCAACACTTTTGCCGTTCCCACACTAACGTATTCGTTCGGCATAATTCCATGGACAAACACCGAACTCGAAGCACTACAACGCGCAACACGCACTACATTCACGAAACACAACATGCACCACCCCAAGTCCGCTACGGAAAGGATGACTCTTCCCCGCAAGGAGGGAGGCCGAGGACTCATCAACCTCATCACCCTACACGAAAAACAAGTACATACACTTAGGGAACATTTCCACCAAAGAGCAGAAGACTCCTCACTTCACTCAGCCATTGTCAAGGCTGACACACACCTCACACCCCTGAACCTCGAAAACTCTTCTCCAACACTCACCACCCCTGACACCCACACTCAGCAGCTGCGTGAATCATGGGCTCGTAAGGAACTCCATGGCAGACATCATCACGAACTCAGCCAGCCTCATGTCGACATGGAAGCGTCGAACAGATGGCTGACGAGTGGTGAGCTGTTTGGGGAGACCGAAGGATTCATGATCGCAATACAGGACCAAGTCATCTCCACACGCAACTACAAGAAACACATTCTACACGATGCAAACACATGACGACAAATGCAGGAAATGCCACACTACGCATGAGACGATCGACCACGTAATATCAGGCTGTCCCCTTCTCTCTCAAACAGACTACCTCCACCGACACAATCAGGTAGCGTCGATCGTTCATCAACAACTAGCACACAAACATTCACTTATTAAGAGCACGGTCCCGTACTACAAGTACATACCACAAAGCGTATTAGAGTCACCCTCATATAAACTATACTGGGACCGCCCCATTCACACAGACAAAACCATATATCACAACAGACCAGACATCACACTTGTTGATAAGGTCAACAAACAGACCTATCTAATTGATATTGCAGTGCCTATCAGCAAGAACATGCAGAAAACTCACGCAGACAAGATCAGTAAATACACTGATCTAGCACACGAGCTCCAGAAGCAGTGGAGGCAGGATCGAGTACGTGTTGTACCCATCGTTCTGTCTGCCACTGGTCTGGTGCCTCACACATTGCACCACAGTCTCAGCACACTAGGACTTCACAAAAACACTTATGCACAACTGCAGAAGGCTGTGGTACTCAACACTACACGCATAGTTAGGAAATTTATGGACACAAGCACACATCCCTAATCATTCTTGCACACATCTTTACACTTGGCTGTATGTGCTTTGGTCCTTGACCCGCCATATTGTTTTTGCTGGGGAAACCCAAGGTTTGAAACATACAAACATAATAATAATAATAATCCAATTAAATCTTCCACGTGTTGCTTCAAAGGAAGACACATGAGATTGTAATTCTGCATTTTAATCATAAACTACAAATTTCTCTGGATAAAACATTAATAACAACATTTTTACGTACTGATAATTAAATAGAAATAGAGTTAGGCAACTATCAATATCAATATCATGAAGAGTTGTATGAAATGTTACACTTTAATCGTTTTCTATTAATACAGTAAAATAACGATAAACTTTACACAGAAAACTTATAATGTCTTAAAAACCCTTTAAGACATTATAAATAAGCTTGTTTATTGTTGACTTCAGAATATCTTCATTTTGCAATGCTCGTTAGGCTCAATTTTGATCGCTTTACCCCGAATTTGACCTTTTTTTTATTGATTTAAATTAAAAAAATGGAAGCCAACATTCGCATTGCAGCTGTAAAAGAGTGGAAAACACTGCTTCCACTTTCCATTTTATCGGAATTATCATACTCAGTCTGTTTTACGTTCAGCTTATCGAGAGATCAAGCATAATTAGTGATTGCAGCGTCCTCTATAAATCGACAATCAGAAATCCTGGCTAAATATTATTAGCTGTAAATTAAATTTAGCTTAATTAGCTCTATGTTTATTAGCTCTATGTAATTAATACAGATTATCAGTTTTAAGTTAAAAGGTGTAGGTCATTTAATTGTTGATTATCTTCTATTAAGCCTTGGTTTAACTGATCATTAAGAATAAGTAAGAATTTATAAATTTTATTTTTAAATGTAAACACTTGCCAAAAATCGATTTTTTTTTATTATTTTTTTTATAGAGATGCATTTAAAATTGAATTATTAGTTCAATTAAATAAAATTGGAATGCTAAATTATCGTTGTAAATTTGTTGAAGAAAAGAAATGTTAAAAATAGCAAAATAAACAAAAAAAAAATTAAAAATTAACCTCATTAATTATCGAAGAAACCCATATGTACAGATGTTTTCCAAACAGCGAAAAAGCGGACATTTAAACAATTCTTCAAACTAAATTTTATTTAAAAAAAATACTCAGCTGCTGCAATTGCCAGAAGAATTGACGTATTTTAATTAAATCAGACAACGATGAAAACCTTTAAATAACGTCGATTTCTGTACTTCATCCACTTAGCCAATTTAGAGCCATGGAGTTAACTTACTTGAGTCTCACTTCCAGGACTGTGATTTACCACTTCTTCACCTGTCTTCTATTTGTGCAAACTACACAAGTAAGTATTTTTTTTAAAGTTATCTTCTTATAATAAACAGCAGATCTATCGTTAGTTCAAATGCTGTCGTATGCTGATTACAGAAAAGCAGGGTAGATTGCCACGGAACCAATCCCGAAAACTGCACATATTTACTTATTGGATAAAGATAATTCTTATTATCATCATTGTATGTAGTATAATGTTACTTAAACTGGTTAGTTTAAAAGCTTTGTTTTATGCTGCATAGAACTTCCTTTTGATCCTAGCGGAACCCAGGCCAAGGATTTGACATTTTTTCTACTAATGTGTATTTTTGGTTGTGTTTTTCTTTTATGGGTCTCGCTTCCGGGAGCGAGAGTGGGCTTCTTATATGTTCGCACCTTCTGAGCCTGTCATCGTGGAGTTTGTCTGGCTGATGAGTCCTAAAGTGGACAAACGGCCGTCCCAGACTTTCCCCGGTGACAGCTCGAGGTATGAAATCTTTATGGTTCCTTTGTGCCTTCCGTAGTTACCATTTTGTTCAATTATTAGGCACGTAAATTTTGTTATTACTTATATTGAAGACGTATTTCCTTGATAATGAAGCAGTTTACCGTTTCTTTCTAAAATGTTTACATTTCAATTGTAGATATGCTTTTGAGGATACTTAAATTAAGATCTTCAGAAAGATTAATAACACCTTCAGCAAAGGTGTTCTAATTGTCTACACTTTCTCATTATGATAGGATAATAATTAGGCATAGAGAAAAATTAGACTAATTTTTTTGAGTGATGCTGTGTATGGATTTATGTATTGAGTATGTATTATATCGTTATTGAGAATCTTGTGACGGCGATTTCTAAAAATAATTTAGATATCTAATATCTACCAAACTTCATACTTAAGAGTTTAATGCTATTATTTAGATCGGATTTAAGTTAAAAAAAACCAAACACTTCAGTTAAAAGAACAAACAGCGAAAGTTGTATAAATAATACAAAAATACGCCAATCAAATGCAAGTTTATTTTTAGACTTCAATGGTATTGAGCCTGTACTGATTACATTTTGTCATATAACTGTGTTTGTAGGTCATTCACAACAAAGGTCTCTCAACACTTTGCTCTCAATAACTCAAGAATGATTCATCAATATATAACAAACTTCACAATTAATCTTATATGTAATTATGTACATTTCATTGAATTTTCATGGTATTTGATGTAAATCCGTGCATTATCCTTTGAATTAATTAAGGGCATCTTATTTCTGCTATTTTAAGTGACTGATAAGTTGTGTTATGAAAACTGAAATAAGACTTCTAAAAAAATTCTAAATTTGTGAAATTTTAGAATCATTATCGATACTACAGAAAGAAAAAAGACAGCAATGCAATTTTTATAAGAATTTCAACATGAATGAAAGCATTTTAATAAATTTATTAAGTTAGAGATAAATCTATTAATTTTTCGAGACAAGTTGGGATTAATTCAGAAGAGATCTGGAATAGGTAAATGTTTAGAATGAGGGTTAATGGATTCAAGGGGTTCCAGGGTAAACAAACTACGAGGACCAAGATAATCTGGTCAGATGATAGAAGGCGGAAGCAGAGTGAGAGAATGAAGAAATACTGGGAGGAGAGGAAAAGACTATTCATCTAGTCAATTGTTTCCCGCGGTCCCTAGTAGGCCAAACTCGAAAGAAGAAGAAGAATCCCGTATGACTAAATACTATTCCAATGTCAAGTAGTTCAACTAAAAAGGTTGCAATGTAAATTGATTTTGTTAATCAACCTGTTTTATAGTATAATTGTAATAGCATAAGAGTATTTTATTAATATTTAAGACCATAATGTTTTACGAATGAAAAAAATACCTTACTTTCTGAAGATATCTAGTTTCTCCGTTTAATGATGTAATGTAATGCAATGTGGTGAGCGGGGTGGCTTGACAGCCGAGCACCGCGACCTCAAAGATCTATTCCGTTTAAAGATAGTCTTACAAAATTTCCATTGTTATTTACTTTACTTGGTTTCAGACTTTTCATTCTTAAATCGTCCCTTTCAATATCTTTAAAAAAAGAATAGAAGGATTCCTTTTTAACATTCGCGAAATTCCATTTCTCTTATGTATTCTTCTTAGGCGACAAAGCATGAAAGATTATAAAAATAACTATATTATTATAAAAACTAACTATAGAAAAAAAATGAAGATACTTGATATGTTTCTGTAATTGAAAGTAACTAACTATTTTTTTTCGGATTCAGATATGAAAAAAGTTATATCTTTCAGTTAAACCTTTTTATAAGAAATTTAATCTGAATTGTCACTGTGAAGTGAAGGAATTTTAATGAATTCAAAATTATTGCAATATTAAGATAGTAAAGGTTAATTCTATTAATTTTATGAGGCTTTCAAAAACAATTTAAAAAAGTCCTTTACGGCTAAATATATTCCTATTACAAAGTTTTGGAGTATCTTGGGAGTCACATTATAATTTGACAATCATTCTTTAAAGTTTATATTTTTTTTAAATAATAATATAGCTTATTTTGATGTTTGATTTATCTAAAAATGATAAATATTTATTTCATATACACTGTCCGGCCACTTTATTAGGTACACCTACCTAGTAGCGTGTTGGGCCTCCTTTAGCCCTCAAAACAGCTTGAATTTGTCGGGGCATGGATTCCACAAGATGCTGTAAACGTTTTGTTGAGGTATTGTGTACCATGCAGACATGAGTGTGTCACGCAGTTCCTGAAGATTTGATAGAGATGTAGGCCTGGAGCGAACAGCCCGTTCCAGCTCATCCCACAAATTTTCAATCGTGCTGAGATCCGGGGACTCAGAGGGCCACTGCAGCAAGGAAAAGTCATCCTCATGTTCCTCAAACCATCCCGTAGTGATGCGGGCTTTGTGCACCGGCGCATTATCCTGCTGGAAGTAGCCATCTGCATGGGGATAAATTGTTAACATGTACGGTTGCACTTGGTCAACTACGATGTTCAGGTACGCTCTAGAATCCTGACGTGCCTCCAGAGATATCAATGGACCCAACGTGTGGCAGGAAAACATCCCCCACACCAAGACACTGCCCCAATCGGTTTGAAGAGTTGTTGTGAGACACGACGGGTCCCGACATTCATGTGCACAGCAGAGGTGTACATAATAAAATGGCCGGACAGTGTATATTGCTCTAATAGTTTTTAGTTTTTTTTTGATATTTTCAAATACATTTTGAAATACATTTTTACTACGTTTATTTGATGGAAATGAAGGATCTATTAAAATTGTTTCTTAAGTCTTTCTATAAATTATTATGAATCACATAGGCCTAATAAATAGATTAACGTGCGGGCAATATTATGAGACTATAGTGTAAAGCTTCCGCTCTTGACTAAAAAAAATGAACTGAATTTACAATTAAAAACGCACCCTGCTAGTTGCGTTCAGAGTGCTGACTGGAGATTCGAAGGGGAATGGTAACAGACAGGAAAACACAGGTGTAAGTAGGGAAATAGGACCAATGAGAAAGTGGACAGTGGCAGGTTGATGTGGGATCCCTGTAGTATTATGAACCAAAGATACGGGGGGAGGGGCGTGGTTAGAAAAAAAAAACAATGAGAGACCTCAAGCGTTGATTGCTAGAGGCAATCGATCAGAGCACATGGGAATCTTGATAAACAAACGATTGTAACGATTGTATTATGAATCAATGCATATATTTTCATGGGAATGTCATGTTTCTAAATCATTTTTTACATTTGAAATATTTTCATTGAATTCTACTTTTAATTAACTTTTTTGCTTCTTCATAGAAATTCAAATCTGTCAAATCTTTTCAGTTGTTTACAAATCACTGATATCCAATAAATAAATAAAATAAAAATAAAAGGAAAAGCAAGCTGATCTTAATTGTGTAAATTAATCTATATTCTTGAAACAGAATCTCTGTCTTTCATTCGAATTTGTAAAGTAAAATAAATAATCAAATTCTGCAATAGCCTGATATGGGAATTTCAGAGAATTGCTGTTTAGACAATGTGGATAATACAACAAAATCCAAATGTAATATTATAATGATATATTTATAATACATGATAAATAATGCTTAATACGCTAGAACCTTTATGCTAAGGAATCCATGAGGCATTTGATCTTTAAAAACGAATCTCCTAAAAATGGTATCCTATTGGAATCTAAAGAACGGGAATAAATTCACCATTTATCAGTCGATAATTTGCTTTCAATTGATGCTACTCTGTTTATCATAAATTTTTAATTTAAAAATATTGAACATATTTATTTAATATGTTCAAAACAAGCATAAAGTCTTATGATAGTCGAAAAATAGTACTCACGATAGTTATGGATACAATTCACAGATTATTAATAGAAATTAGTTTTTATATTTATATTTCAAACCTGCATTTCCTACTATTGATATTGTGTGTAATAAAAATCTTCTCAAGAAGAAGAATAAAGTGAAATTAGTTTGTCTATTTTCTGTCATTTCTCTTTTAATGTCTTTGTTAAATCCATGAAACATTTCGAATGTAGAGTTTTTTTTACATCATTGCACAAAATTCAGCAAAAATATTTTATGTAGTAATGGTTAAATTTATTCAATTAATTTCAAAAATTTTTAAAAAAAGGTGTTGAAATTGAAAATGAAAAAGCATATTCATAAAAATTAACAGATTTTTGGTGTTTTGATTGTGCAATTGCTTTCATCATTATAATGAAAATAATTTTCTAAACTCTTTTAGGGAGACAATTTTGCTATAACACCTGCTATGGGTATGCCTGGCCGAACTGAATTCGGAGCATCATCAATTGGTAGGCCAAGCATGTTATCAATGCCAAATACGTTTAGAATAGGAATGTCTAGTCCTGCAATGCCCAGTATGTCTGGAACTGGAATGACCAATCCCTCTATGACATCAATGTCCGGAATGTCGGCAATGCCCAGTATGTCTGGAAGTGGAATGTCGGCAAT
>JAFIDM010009631.1:352478744-352502602 GCA_023159025.1 Thereuonema tuberculata
GGAAGTGGAATGTCGGCAATGCCCAGTATGTCTGGAAGTGGAATGTCTGCAATGCCCAGTATGTCTGGAACGGGAATGCCCAATCCAATGCAAAGTAACAGTGGAGTAAGTATTGTTACTGTTTTCTTTTGAAAATAAAATTCAGAACTTTTTATTTGTTTAAATATTTCTATATTCAATATTTAAAATTAAATATTCATTATTTCGATTAAGAATTTTAAATACACATAGTTGTTTAAATCATTTTTAAAAGTTAATATAATTATTGTCTTTACAGATTTGGTTTAATAATTTGGAGACATTAAAAAGAGGTGTTGATTAAAAATTAAATAGAACTATTTCAAAAACAACAGATTTTTTCAGTATTTTGATTAAATGTAATCACGATAAACTCTGTACATCCTTAGGGATACAATGTTGCTATAACGCCTGCAATGGCTATGCCTGGACTTACTGATTTCGGTCAATCATCAAGTGGTATGGCGACCATGTAATAATAGAGTAAGTACTATTTATTAAAAAAAACTTCTTTTTTTTTAAATTTGGATACATATTTTGATTATTCGTAATTCAAATATTATACTTCGTATATGAAACTATTTGTAAGCTTTTAACAATTTGTAGTTCTGAATTCATACTGAATGAATATTTCTTTATACTTATTCTTATTGCTTAGTGATGGTAGTTCAATTCAGTTAGTTGAACAATTTTATTTAACAATTGTGGCAGTGCTTTTGATATATTGTTTCCTACACTTTGGCATTCATTGCCGATAACAATATATGTGAATATGGATTAAAGGTACTTTTCATTATAAATGCAGAAATGTTATCCACTATTTTTTTTGTTTTGTTTTTTGCTATCTACCATTTTTAAACTCTGCTTTAGAATTTATCATTGTGATGATACATTGCTATAATTTTTCTTCTTCTCACATCCAATTTCCTTCACTGAGAGAGCTTTTGCGCTGTGTATTCTACAGTTCAGTTCAAGAAAGAAGAGCATTTGATGACATAATTTCCTTATGGATTGATGTTTCCAGGACGTAATAGCGCCATCTGTTGCTAAAATCCGTAACTGATTCTTATAAACTTTACGAAAACATACAGGTTTTTATATTTTCTACAGTTACAAATACATTTTTATGTTATTGCTATTATTAATTAAAAACGTTCCACATTATTCCCTTGCTTGGCTATGCAAAGTTTGTCCTTTCTTGGTCACGCTTATGCGATCACAAAACGACGCCATCTTGGACTGACTGCTCGGATGTCAAGTTGATGACGTCATGACTGGTGACGTTTATTCCAGGAAAAATCGATCGCTACGTAATGACCATATTTGGCAAACCCTTCTTTTTTGAAAAATACTATAGCATACTTAACATCAGATTACCAATAAACCTTAAAATTTACGAGACTTCATTTTTAAAATTCTTAGTGTAATCATTAAAATTTCTACAGTAAAATAAAACAAAGAACGCACATAACTAAACAAAACACAAATTCACTGAGCTATTTTTGATATCTGTGCAGGAAATCGTTATGTGCGTTCTTTGTTTATTTTACTGTAAAAATGTACTAACGCACGTTAAATCTTTTGTCTATTTACTAATCTTGTTATGAATTAATCCCTTGAAGCTAAGCTCAACGCTAGCGTGGATTAATTATTCACCCCTCTTTATTCTTGATTTTATTTTGATGTTTTTGTAATTCAGGGGTCATTGATTTGTATGTTTGTCCGTTTTGTCTATTCGTCCCATTTCACTGAGCTAGATATGCTGGACGGGTCGGGCTGATGAGAGGCCAATAAGCCTTGAAACAGCGCTGTCCCCGATTTCCAGCACAAATATCAAAAAGAGCTCAGTGAATTTGTGTTTTATTTAATTATGTGAGTTCTTTGTTTTATTTTACTGTAAAAATGTACGAACGCACATTAAATCTTTTGTCTATTTACTAATCTTGTTATGAATTAATCCCTTGAAGCTAAGCTCAATGCTAGCGTGGATTAACTATTCACCCCTCTTTATTCTTGATTTTATTTTGATGTTTTTGCAATTCAGGGGTCATTGATTTGTATGTTTGTCCGTTTTGTCTATTCGTCCCATTTCACTGAGCTAGATATGCTGGACGGGTCGGGCTGATGAGAGGCCAATAAGCCTTGAAACAGCGCTGTCCCCGATTTCCAGCACAAATATCAAAAAGAGCTCAGTGAATTTGTGTTTTGTTTAGTTATGTGCGTTCTTTGTTTTATTTTTCTGTAAAAATGTACTAACGCACGTTAAATCTTTTGTCTATTTACTAATCTTGTTATGAATTAATCCCTTGAAGCTAAGCTAAACGCTAGCGGGGATTAATTATTCACCCCTTTTTATTCTTGATTTTATTTTGATGTTTTTGTAATTCAGGGGTCATTGATTTATATGTTTGTCCGTTTTGTCTATTCGTCCCATTTCACTGAGCTAGGTATGCTGGACGGATCGGCTAATGAGAGGCCAATAAGCCTTGAAACAGCGCTGTCCCCGATTTCCAGCACAAATATCAAAAATAGCTCAGTGAATTTGTGTTTTGTTTAGTTATGTGCGTTCTTTGTTTTATTTTACTCTAAAAATGTACTAACGCACGTTAAATCTTTTGTCTATTAAAATTTCTATTATAATGAATAGATGATCAAGTAACTCATCATCATTTATACATAAACATTGAAACGTTTTCTAAAAATCCATATCTTATAATCATTGCAAAGATTTCTGCGTGATTTAAGTGAAAGAAGTGAATCTCTCACTTAACTCTATTTAGTTTAATAATTTTCAAAGGTATTTACAAAGAACTTTAGTGTGCTCAGAAAGTTAGAGGGAGACATGTAAGGAGACTTTAAACTTTACAGAATAACAAATGAATCGGTGAATAAAAATGCACACCAAACTTTTTAGAGAAATACAGTATATATTCACTTGATATATTATTTGAGTCTGTATAACCATTTGTTATCATAAGTATCACAATGACAGTCAAGTATTGGGTAGATGTAAACTAAACATTTGCATCTAAGACTATCGCTTTTTAAGTAATTTCTTTCATGGTATATAAAAAAAAGAATTGTTATTAGTTTCAAGTAGATTCTGAAACACATTTCAAATAGTAGGGGAAATTAGTCCAAATGCATCAGCTAAAAAAAAATTCATCTCATAGTCAAAATGAAAATAATTTAAGATTAAAGTACAGTAAACTCCAGATTATCCGCGGAATTGGGAGGCGCGGCAACCGCGGATAATCCAAAATAGGACGAAAAAGGACGAAAATCAACACAAAAATGCTTTTAACATGTTTTATTTACATTAAAATGGCAATACATAAGGTTACAGTATATACAGTACATTATAAACAATTATTTTATTTTATTTTCCTTCCTTTCATCGACTTTGGCCAACTATGGACCACGGGCTAGCCCTACCTGACAACGTCAGGGTGAGGCTAGGAAATTCCAGTTTATTTTATTTTATTTTATTTTACTTTATTTTCTTAAATTTTCTGCCGGCCTAAGCTCTGCCCACAAGGTCGTTCTTTAAATTGTTTGTCTATAATGGTCTTCACTTACTTTGTGAGCCTCTTTTCCTTCCTTTTATCGAATTTGGCCAACTAGGGACCACGTAACTAGCTCAACCTGACAACGTCAGGGCGAGGCTAGTGAAATTCAAGAAAGGGGGGACGAGAATTATATCCCGTCCAGGATAACCCTGAGATAGTAAGTCCCAGGTGGGAAACGGACGAAACACAGAAGAAGAAAGAAACAGCCATGCCACCACCGGGATTCGGTGGTGCCGGGTACTGGCGCATCGGCCACAACGGCAGCCCGCCGGCTAAACCGCACGACCACGCCAGCACGGCCTTGAGCCTCTTTTATTGTTTGTAACCTTATTTTAGATTTAATTTTTTTTTAAATTCCGGAATTTATTCTATAGTAAAAAAAATGGAAACACGAGAGGTCCGCGGATAATCGGGAGTTTACTTTACTGTTTTACAACAAAAAGAATAATTTTTATGAGCGAATTATGAACGAAGATAAATTCTTTTATGGTCAGTTGCCTATTGCTGCTACATTATAGGAAACAAAAAAAATAAGATTGATCAAAGTGCACACACAACAAATGACTGTTTGGAGAGTGTTTTCCTCCATATTCAAGAATTGTAGGTATTTTGTTATTTGTATGTATTTTAATCCAGTGCTACGTTTTTCACTTGAAACTTCATTGTGAATATTTTAATTTTGTATAAAAATGTAATGTTTTATTTACTTAATGACTTCAAAGAAAATGCCTTATTATTTTTTTTAATTTTTAATAATTTTTATTAACTATTCAAAGAAAGGTCGTTGGTTTAATTTGATTAGAATAGTAATTAAGTCAAACAATATGGTACCTGCTTCACCAGAATCAGTGCACTTTTCTTTGGAAACAAATGTTTTTGTATATCTTTTCTGTAAATTTTCTATCTCGATAGCCAAAATATTCCCCAAAAAATATCGTAAAAATTACAGATCTGAAGGCAATACCTTGGTTGATTGATATGGAATGAGCTAATATTTATAACTTTTGACTATGAAAGGCTTAATTCTCTGTAAATCATATAACAACAAAATTGCTATCGCCTTTAATCATTTATTATATACTACTCATTAAATATTACTTTAACCTGTATTAAATAGTCGAACCCGTATTAAATAATTGTACAAAAGTAAATAAACCCTTATTTTTCCTTGAGGTATAAAAAGGACGTAATTGTTGACTAGTTAATTTTAACCATTCAGTTCACATTACTTATAATTTGCTTGTTCCTATTGTCTTAATAAATAATGTTGATGAAATATTTTAAAACTATTTTTTATTTCCTCTTATTTTCCCGTTTTAATAAAAATAGTTTTTGTTGTTTTTCTTGCGGCACATCCTTTGAGAATCGCTAGTATAGACTATAAGAAATTGCAATGAATGCTCAAAGTAGATCCGGTCTTCCTCGATCTAAGTACCAATAATGTAACAAAAGCTTCTAACATGAATAAAAATGCTTGAAAGTTGTTTGCATTTTAAAATCTACTCGAACAAGCTTAGGATGTTATCACACAAAAGAAATTAATAACTGATTGAAATTATTGAATGCTTATTACTTAATAAGCTATAATATATTCAGGGTCGGCAAGAAATAAGATTCGCTATGAAACACTCTGTACAGAGAGATATAATTTTCAGGGACAATGATCTCAGAAGGTCGGCAAACTCATCACAATGAAAAAAAAAGTTCCAAATTTTGCCCACAGATGGCGCTTCGGGTTAAGGAAGAACTGCACTGTAAATCAGATGCTTCTACACAAGAATGTCAAGTGCTGCGCAGTTTTTGTTGTTCAAGTGGTTCCCTTGTGAGTCTTTCACAACTTAAAACTTGCAGACTGCAGGCTCTACCGTTGCAACCAACATTTGTCTTCATAGGCGGATCCAGGTGGAGGGGAGGCTAGTGGGGGCTATAGCCCCTCCCTTTAGCTGTGAATATAGATTGAATAAAATTGGTTTCCAAAGACTGATGCCTGATAGACTTTAATATTGCCATGATGACGATTTCAATTGCTAATATAACGCTGGCGACTAGCGTGCGCTTCAGACTCACAGGTATAGTCAACCCTACAGAAAAAGTAGGCGCCCCCCCCCCCCCCATTTTTGAAAAATCCCGTAGCCTCCCCAAGCTTCCCCCTGGATCTGCCTATGAAGCTAAATCATATGAAATCAGGAATGGTGAAACAAAACTTTCGAATTGCTGCTACCCTTCAAATTTCTCCTCAACTACTTTTGATTTTGTTAAAAATATTACTATACATGAAAATAAATATGTCGCTGTTGCCCAATCACACGTTCTCAAAGAGTCCTTATTTTTCCCGCATTCACTGTATCTTTATTCATTAAAGAAAGAAAATCGAACGGGCTTTCGAAACATTTAAAGTTTTGATGTGTCAATACATTTTTAAATGTCCTGTGCGTTTGTGGTCAGATTTTTTTATCATTCATGTTGAATTTCCAGTTCTTTATTCAAAATATGAAATCATTCAGGTCAGCCAAAAAAATGTAATTATCTGCAGAATAACATAACTATATTCAAGAATATTTAATTTATTAAAGAAAAATGATGATTAATTACTAGAGTAATGAAGTGTTGGGGAAAAACAGAGCGTTTTGGGATTAAAATTTTAAAATGTTAAAATTTAATTTAGCAAAACAGTTGTTAATAAACAAATTTTAGAAAACAATTAGCCAAAGAACTATAAAAAAAATCTGTTCGCCTTACAAAAAAAAAAGAATTATATCTAAAAGGAATACCGCTTCACTTATTGATTCAACATCCATAGCCTTATTTTTATTTATTTTAATATCTGAATCAATAATAACTATTATGAAAACGAAGGTCAAAGGAATAACTTTAGATTAACTGCTTCTTCGAACCACAGAAATTAACTTTCAACTCGTTTTCTAGGACATAGAGTTGTTTGAAGGTTTCCAAAAAAACAATGCTATGAAACATCTAAATATATAAAGTACTGCAGAAAAAACAACCTCATTCGTTTTTTTTTTAAATCTTGTCCTTGTGATTAACAAATATTAATATATTAAAATGAAAACTTGTTATTTTATTCACCGTAAGGAACTTTTGTAATATTTTGTATTTTCTTTTTAGTAAGTTACATGTTTAACAATAAAATAGCTGATTTCTTTTAGATTCTCAAATGAAAAGACATTAAAGCATTTTTTTTTTCATCTTTTAGGGAGAAAAGGATTTTGCCAAGGAATCAACTTTAATTTATACTGATAAGACTGTAATTGTATTTGTAAAATAAAGAAGAATTCAATTTAGCTGATTTTGCAATTTTACATTTTAAATTGAGTTTCAAATTGAAACTAAGTCAAAAAACTGTACTAAAATAGCAGAAATTTCAATAAAACAATGTTGGTGGTAAATATCATATAATTGTAGACCTAATGTAATTTTGATTTCGTTAATAATAAAAAATAGTGTTTTTGATTATCTAAATAAATTTATTCTTTTGTTACTCATTTTTTTGCAAAATTTTCTGTTGCAAACTTGGTCCTAAAACGTTTTGATCTCAGGACTTTTATACTTGTAAAAATTAATGAGAAACCAAAAATAGCTTTTGTTCACTATATTCTGAATGCCAATCATAATATAGGCCTATTTGTATTATGAAAGTAATTTAGTCGCGGAATCATTTAGAAGAGTTCTCGAGGAGGCTGTGGGGTACGCGGACTACAGTTTGCTCTGTCCTAATGATGCCACTTACGAGTCCATGTTTATGCATTGTTTAAAAAAATGAAAATTCTATATTAAGTTGGTTGGTTAGAAGAATTTAATGGCGCAAATATTCAGTTATAGTCAGGATCTCAAGAGGGATTAACTGTTCTGTAATTGTTCAAATATTTAAAATAAAAACTATTTTTTTTTTTTTTTTTAAGATTTTGACGCAATTGACATTGTTTTTATCAAATAAGAAAATATGTAGAAAAATATACGAACAATCTCAGATAGAATAGCACAATTAAATTAGTGTAGAATACTTAGCAGCGTATGTACTAATTATGATGTCTGATTATGTAATTATGAAATATAATGTACTGATAATGATTGGATGGTTCTGAATTTATGTGAATTAAGAAAAGGGTCTATGATACAATTTTTTTTGGAAAGGGGATGGGGGAGGGAGCAAAAAAATCGTTTTGTTTCGCTGTTTTTTAAAAAAACATTTAAAACAATACAAGGCTGTATTAAGTATTAATTACATGTTGAGATCAATAAATTAAAAGCCGATTACAAGCGAAAAGCAAATAAGAAACCAAATTTAGCAGATGTCCATGATCAGAATATGAGACGAAAGCTTATGAAGAATTAAATAAATTGATTGTAAAAATCGCTTGATTTGAAAGATCCTGCCTAAAATATTATATTTATAAAAGATAGCGAACATTGAGACGAAAAAAACTTAATTAAAAAAAATAATTTAACTGATTCAAATTATCATGCATAAGATGAATTATAGTCTACGTATGCCCAAGAAAAATAACTGAAACACATTCTGCAAAATACCAAGATTTAACTGAACTGAAAAATTAGGTTCTATCATTTTTTTTCCCATTTTTAGGCTTCTGAAAGACGCCTTATTTCCCCGGTTTGTCTGTCTGTGGATACATATCCCACAATGCTTCGCAACGGCTTCTGTTAGCTCAGTTGTAGGTGGCCTGAATGTTGAATTGTTGTAGGTGGCCTATTAGCTCTGTTCGTTAGAGCGTCGTGCTAATAATGCGAAGGTCGTGGGTTCGATCCCCTCATGGGGATTTTTTTTTTCTTCAATTTTTATCCCCATTTAAATCTTTTCAAAATTCCTCAACTTAAGTTGTTTTTTTTTTAAATCCTTATTAGGAATTCAGTCTATTAACAAGGTTTGAGTTAAGAATGGCGATTATTCCATATAATAGGGGTGGATAAGATACCATGGGGTCGCAACAGTGGCGAATATAGAATATATTTTTGGGGGGGGTCCAAGATTAATGTAAGGGCCTCGGGCAAGATGAATTTTAACAACCAAAAAAAAAACGGCAATCCTATCTTAACAACCTAAACAAAAAACAAAAAAAAACTGCAATCCTAATTTAACAACCAAAATAAATTTCGGGGGGGGGGGGGGCCCGGGCCCTTCGAAATAATAAATATAAAAGGAAAATCCTATTTTACCCTCTTTCTTCTTACCTATTTACTTATTTTTTTCTTTATATTCATTATTTCCGCCCCCCCCCCCCTCGTTCGAGCATTTTCTTGTCTGTTCTAAAATAACTCAGAAGCCGTTGGAAGCACTATGATTGTTTACTAATCACTATCCCTACATTATTCTTTTCTTTTTTAGGTGGTCACTAAGTTTTTGCAATAATTTAAATAATATTTCTGTAGCTTCGCAATTAACACTTCCATTATAATGAAACGAATAAAATCGAAAAAGTAACTTTCTCTAAGTAGCTTTCCTATAACTGAAGTAGTTAATATGTGTTATAAAAAAGCTATTCATTCATTCATAAAAGAAAGGAGTGAGTTCAACAGATTTTAATCATTCCATACTCTTGCCAACTTTTTCTAATTTATTATCTATTATAAATTATGAAAAGTAAAGTTTCAGAAATGTATTACTAAATGCTTCAAAATATCTCGAAATAGGTGGATTTTAACTACGAAAAGTATACGTACGACAGTTACAACAACTCTGCAACATTACTCGGAAACTCCAATACTTTGTTTCCATTAACAATTATATCTAATTATCATCTTAAATGCTTTTATAAACAAAAAGGCGTAATTATATAAATCTCTATAAATTTCTAATGAGATAAGTTAAATATGAAACTCCAAACATCGAAATCAATTAACCAAAGAAGACTTCATTTCCCTTTAGTTGTTAATATAATTATCAAATGTAATTATGATCGTGAGACAATTTAGTATTAGTGTTATCACTAAATAAGTCATCTTTCATTAATTTTTATCCTTTCGGAGTTTACTTTTATTCCATCGAATTAAATCTTATCATTTCAATTTGATGCATCTCGTTATCACTACTTCAACATTTAAGCACTGAACAAGCAAACTTTGGAATATTTGTAATATCAAATTAAAATTTTCAAAAAATTCTTCTTCAAATGACTTACAATTTGTTGTGATTTTAATTAGAGATTAAGGTTCATTTAGGATTACTGTTAAAAACAAATTTCCTCTAATTATTTTGTAAAAAACTTACAATTAAATTAATAATTTTTTTTAAATGAATCAATCGTAGCCTAAAATAATTTTTCTTTTGTTTTATCCACAGCTGTGAAATAGTTAATAGAGTTCGGAAATTTAGAAGTTTTTAAAATTTTTTTCCGTCTTAATGCTTTGTTTAAATCAAAATAAAAACACTTCATAGTTTCTTTCCCTTAGGAATGAAATAGATTAATAATTGATATGTAGCTATACCTATACGTAGCTATACTAAATTAAACAAATTATTAATAGAAACATGTGAATATAATTTTGTGCTAAAGCATAAATGTAAGGGGGACGCATAATAATAAAAAAATAAATTAAATAATAAAGATAAAAAAGGAAGTGCCGTTCCGCCATGGCAGAGCGGTCTAGACGTCGGCCATGGCGGTGGTGGATGCGTCGGAACTTGGGCTTGAATCTCGGCATGGACATGGCTGTTTCCTTCTTCTTCTGTGTTTCGTCCGATTCTCCCTGGGACTTACTATCTCAGGGTTATTTCTGGATGAGATGTGAATCTCGCTCCCCCCCCCCTTCAAATTCCCAGCCTCACCCTGACGTTGTCAGGTAAGGCTAGATCGTGGTCCAAAGTTGACCGTTGTCGATAAACGAAGAAGAAAAAAGGAAGTACATTAAAGTAAGGAACAATAAAAAAAGTTAGGAAATTAAGAAAAAAAAGACAAAAAACAGGCCAACATTGAGAAAGAAAAAAATTAAGAAAAAAAAGGAGATATACGTATTCGAACTGACAACATATAGTATTTCAGTATCTTGATAACCATCAAACTATCGCTGACAACTGAAATGAGATGGTTGCATTTCTATATTTAATCTAATAGCAGAAATCCAATGAAAACAATGCCAAAAATATCTTAAATGTTGGAGGGGGAATGGGCGTTGGCCCTGAAATTACCCTATACCTACGTTGTTTGGGCCTCACAATACGATGGTGAAGTCCGTTTGTCGATCCGACCTTCCGTTCGGATCACAACGGAAGGGGGAGGTACAATGCAAACAATGCCAATTACCTCGAACATGGCAGGAGCGTTGGCTCCTGAAAATACTCTATTCCTACGGTGTTTAGGCTTCTAATTACGATGGTGAATTCCGATCCGAGCTTCCGTTCGGGAGTTGTTAGAGGAAGAACGGACGGTCGGACAGGACATATGCAATAGCTCCCAAATGGGTCGCTAAAAGTTACATTTCCAAAAATTACTTAATTTAATTTAATTAACATTTAATTTAATTGTACAGCTTCATTACTAGAAAAGGCAACTCACCATGCGAAATCTAACTTTCCCGAAGCAAAACTTACATAAGGAAATCAGAAAAAATGTTAGTCGTTATTTTTTTTCCGTACAAAGGATATTGTTGTGGCAATAAAATAGTGCTTTTATTATCCTTGAAAATGTCTATCATTATTGTTATTGTTTTATTTTATAGCTTAGTACGAACAAATGACATAAATACAGTGGCAAAAGAATCGTGAAGTGTTATAATTTCCTTTTGTAAATTGCAATTAATACAGTATAGAACAAAACAAACAGTAGTGAAACATTCCACATCCACAAGAGATAATAGGGCATGTCCTAATGTCACGGTCTATTTGACCATACACTGTGTAGTAACTGATATTAGGTTTTGAATCAGTCGAGGCAATAACGGATCTGAACACAAAAGTAAAGGTATTTTTACCTGAATATTATACCCGTTTATACGGTCTAGGACGAAAAGACGAACTTAGCCTTGCGTATGTGTAACTTACGGAAACAGCTTACATTTCGAAACACGCTCCAAGTGACGGTGTTATTCTTGGCGTTATCCAAAAATCCCGACTGACAGATAGTGTGCTACCAAAACATAAAGTCTTCACGGGAAGGCCATGAACCCTAACAAATAAGAATCGCGACCTTCTCTTGGAATAGGTCATATCTGTGCAGACAGGTCATGGCGTGCAGACAGTTTCTTCAAGAAAACTTCCTCTGGCCGTGTCATTTTCCCAATAATTGAACATAAATTCAAAATGTCTTCTGGAACAATTCCCGACAGCAATTATCTCCTCTCGAGGTTTCTAAGTTTTGGGCAAAAGGAACGCTATGAAATTACATTTGCACCTTTGAACGAAACTTTTATGTAATGGATGTAGAAATAATTCATTTCACAGTGCTACGAAAATGCCAATCGCCAAAATAATAAACATTGCTATTTATTACTTGATTTTTTAGAAATTTTGTACCGTGAATCGTCCAACCGAAAGCAAAAATGAAAATCATACTTAAAGTGAAAAGAAATAAACGTTGACGGAAAAACTTGCATTACATCAGTTTTCTCATTGACAATATTTATACATCAAAACCTCTCATTTTAGATTGTCTCCCTTTACATCATTTATTCGAAAGTGCTTCGATTAGAGATGCGTTATGACTCAGGAAAAGGCGTTAAGAGGTTCTACCTTTTCTTATTAATCTATAATTGATAATAAATGAAGCTTATATTACAAAATAGCCGGGTACCGTCGCTTCCCTCCGAAACCCTTGCACATATAACAATAAAAAAAAAAAATATTTATTTAGCAAATTAATATTGAGATCGGAGAATATATGACGTCCCAGCCCGTTATGGTCTTCTCAGCTTAACTCAGGTGTATTGCGGGTTTGCGGCACACACCTGGGTTTGCCGCCACATACTTCATGGTTAGTTTGCCTGATTATTCCCTATCCCATGGAAATTTCGAAAAATCCGGCCTTATTCCTTGTCTATATCATAAAGAAAACCTCTGTGCAAAATTTCAGCTTTCTAGGTCCAAGGGTTTGTCAGTGAGTGAGTGAGTCAGAACTTTTCTTTTTATATATATAGATTTTCATGAATTTTGTTTTATTAACCTCATTGATTAGTTCTTTATATTATATTTGGATCTGTTATCTTCTTATTTTCAACTCTTATTTTCCGAGAGTCGTTCTTTACATATTATTCGTGGTGTTTCAGTATCATGCTTATTTATGAAAATATGATCTATATTTGTTTTCGTTATTTCCATGAATTTTACAGTTGTTTCTTGTTGTTCCGTAAAGACAATTTTTGAAACCATTATTGAACGTATAAGTTTTAGGTATTTCTGTACTGCATTGTTTTTATTCATTTTGAAAAGATCTATATTTAAGTCGCCAATTAGTACAGTTGGACAGTTGTGTAGGAATTTTGATAAAGAAGTTTGTAAATATATTTTTTCCCATGAAGTAATTTTCTTTTTGACTGAAAATAAGGCTCTACTAAATTTGGATGCAGTCAATAGATATCTCTGTACATTGATCAGATGAAATTGTTTTGCCATGGATTAGTCTTTGCAGCGTTGTCGGTGAATAATAGAGTACGATCGAGAAAATAGAAGATTTCGTCTATCGTAAGATTTTGTCGAACGTTAAATAATGTTTGAAATTTTTATTAATCGTTCAATGTTTGTGAGATACTGACATAATGCATTTAATTTAGATCTTTAGGTTATACTGGAACCAGACGTCAAGGCGGTGGCAATAGCGTAAAGTGATTCGAAAATAAAGGCCTATGCAAAGATACTGCGGAAGCTGATGCTGGTGGAAGAAATAAAGTCAGCGATACTGATTACAGATCTAAACAAAAGTTTCAGGTATTTCTGTAATGCGGAGACATTAAGTAATGGATGCCGATTTATGCCTGACACATTTCAATTTTGGAGTCATCAGTTTTGTGGATTACTGATTGATGTTATTATGTTTTTCTGGTGGAATTGAATCTCCAATGTTAGATGCAAGCCTAACAAGTCATACACTAGATTCATTAGTTGCTTCATCTGAGACTGTGACCAACATTCGAATTAATAGTAGCCGTTCAGAAGTATTTAAATAAATGACTTGATATTAGTGTGAACATTTAAATACTGTTTTGATATTTAGGAATATCATTTCTGTGTTGATTTTAATATGTATATGGAATGATTATTTAGGAGGTAACTATTTTTGAATTATCAATGATATGGGTCTGATTAATTTGTAGGTTTCGAGTTCATGGACCTGCTTATTGATTTTAATATATATTCTATGTGTAGTGTCAAGTGTGACATGATCACATCTGTTTAAATAGTTGAAAATATTTTAAGGTTCATTTGTTTCAGACGAATTGAACATTCAAGATTTTGTATTATGAAGTTAACATGATTCTGTTTATAGTGTAATTTTTACTTTATAACCATTGTTTGATAAAACCTTGCTTTGTTGATATTGTGTCATTATTTATTATAGTGTTGCTCTGTTACTAGGTTAAGTAATTTAACTCCGTAAGTTGTTTAATATATTTTCATTTTTTATGAATAGATTCTCTAATTCTTCAGTAAATTTACCTTTCTTTGTGTTTGGTAGTTTACATATGGCTAAAATATTAATATTTTGTGTTTGATAACACAAACACATTTTTGATAACGAAACATATTAGATTTTTTTTTACAAAACTAAATAACATGTTTTGTGAAAATTCTTGAATCATTTTCCAAAAGATTTCCTTGCTCCGACGTTTTAGTAATTTGTAATTTAACATTTTGCTTACAGAATGACAGACAAAATAATGTTTCTATAATATACGTTTTTATAATATATAATAATAATAACGGGTACCGTCGCTTCGCTCCGGAACCCTTGCATATATAGCATTAAAAAAAAAATTATTTATTTAGCAAATTAATATTGAGATCGTCGGAGAATATACGACTTCCCAGCTCGTTGTTGCTTCTCCGGATAACTCAGATGTATTGCGGGTAGGCGCCACACACCAAAAATTTAAAGCGAAAAATCACGTCATGTGATATTTTGCAACCCCTACATCGCCCTAGCGGCCATCTTCGGAAGTAATTTTTTGTTTTTGCGCCAAACGTAATTCGTAATGAGAACATCCGTGGCAATGGAAATATGAAGTCGTTCCGCTGATTACACCTTGTAAATGAACTTAAATATATATTATTTTTTTTCATTCATCAAATCAAGTTCATTCTGGATTCTCCACTAAACAGCAATTTCTAATTTTTATGATTTCGAGTAACTGCCATAAAATATTTAGAATTAGGCTAAATGAATGATACTAATTATAAAAGAAATGTAAATTAAACGCTTTATCCTAAATTATTGTTTATGAAATTATTTTATAGCCGTTATGTTCCATAATTCAGTTTGGAATTTAATTTTATTTCAAAAAAATTCTTTTGAAATAACACAAAAATTCCAGCAACAAAAAAAAAAAATCTAACGTAGAGTTTTAAATATGCGACTAAAGAGTTTTAAATATGCGACTTTATTACACACAAATGGATTGAAAAAATAAACAAAATTAACTTCAAATTTTACCTCGTTCTCTAAAATTTATTAATTATTTATGTAGTAAAGAATTTTAAAAATTAATTTATACATAATTTATCCGTATTATTTATTTATACGTATTATTTAAGTTAATAATAATTTCGATAAATAATATTTTCCGATGATCAGTTATTCCTAGATTTTTTTTTTCATGAGAACTTTCAAAACAATAATAATAGTAAATTAGGTTTTTTTTTTATTATTTAGATTATTTACATATAATATTAATGAAAATCAGACATTTATAAAGAATTTAATGTTGTATTTCTATTTTTATATTATTGTTAGAATAGAACCTTCCCAAATTGAAAAAAAAAATATTATAAAAATAGAAATTGAACAACTATAAATATTTAACCAATTCGAAGCAGTTAATTATAACTAATTTGGAAACGTGACTGCCAAATTATACTTAACCTGAGAAATGTTACACTCCGATCTGTTAATGCAGTAAAAAATGGTGTCATTAAAATGTTTAAAAGTGTTTCAAGTTCTGAAGTACTTCCTCATGATCATCGTAGCAACTGCGTTAATAGAATTAATGATATTTGATTGTTCAAAATTGTTAATACTGTAGTATCTGAAGTACTAATAAAAATTATTATTAAAAAAGAAACAATTTGTAATAAATGGTAATTTATTTTTCACTTTAAATCTTAAGCATCGTCTAAACTTTTTAGTTTTGTTTCTATGAAATCTGAAATATTAAAAAAATGTTAATATATTTTTTCTTTAGTTTTCAAAATTACAGAATTACAGACAAAGTATAATTAGAAAAGAAAACTGAAAAGAAACTAAATTAATTCTACGAAATTTAAAACTGTTAAAAATGAAACATTTCAGTATATTTAAAGGTCAAATCAATATATTTGATGGTATAAACTTCCTCTTTTTATAATTATTTTTTTTATGTTAATTCAATGGATTCCTCCTTCAGATCTAAATTACTATAAATGGCTATATTTTGAAAAGCATCAAGGAAAAATACTATTTACAAAAACAGTAATTTTTGATGTTCAAAACAAATAATATTACAACATGTAAGAAAATTATTAATAGGTTTATAATTAACGGTTTGAAACCTCATGGAGGAAAAGGCTGTTGAACAACATCATGCGAAAAAATGCCCCAAATCAATGTTTCATCCAACATATGTAATAATTTCGTAATAACTTGAAAGTGAATATTGGAATATGGTGTACATATTTTCAGAATTACATCCTTAGAATTTTTTTTTTTATTGGGAGGGGGGAGGTCTACCGCACTTCTGCAAAATCAATTGGCAACTGGTAATGGCTATTACTCAATAAAGTATGACATAGCTTCGGTGTCATCTATAAATACTCGTCTCATCAATTGTCTAATCCACTAATCCAAGGATTTCAAGTTGCGATTCAATACCTGTGCTACAATGTCTATCACGATGATATTCCGTTTCGTTGGTCTACTGCTACTTGTGCAAGAAATCCGAGTAAGTTTTTTTTTCCCTTCGTTTTTATATAGATGAAAGCCGTTCATTTTTTTTTTCTTTCTTTCTTTATTTAATCACTTAGATATTTAATCGTAGAAAAGATTAAATCTTTTATGATGATGTTTAAAAAAAAAAAAAAACACTTCTTCAGCTTCAAAATGAAAATTTTTAATTAAGTTTAAAACTGTTAACAATGCAACATTTCAGTATATTTAAAGGTCAAATCAATATATTTGATGTTATCTATACGAATCGGTTTTGAACCTTATTAGGATTAATTTTGCTCCGTATCTAAGAACTGAAACGATCTCTACCGACATAGTTAAATCTTCTGTCAGTTTATTTTGAATTCTCTTTGTGCTTTATTTCTTTAGCTGTTCCCAAAATACGGGAATTCAATGGGATATCACGAGAGAAAGCAAATAAACCCCAAATCTGAAATATAGTGAGGACGGTCCTCTATACATTTGAATACGTTTTAAGAGATAGTCGTCAAATATTGCTAATGTTCTTGAAATAAAATAGAAGATTTATTCATGTCTGAATTTTTCTTTAAGGCTGAAATTTCGTGTTAATTTAATGAAGCTAAATTTCAAAACAATTATTTTTAGTAATTAGTAGTATTAAGTATTAGTTTTCTAAATGGTTAAAAACTGATTAAATTATTCTAAAGAATAGCCTAATTAAATTATTCCCATTTTGATAATTTATTATTGAAAATCAGCAAATTAGAAATTCCATTTTCTATTCTACGTTGTTTTGCGATTGTAATAAATAATTTATTAGGTTTGCTTATAATAAATTAACTTATCTGTAAAAAGTGAGCGTTTGGTAATGCTGGCATGTTTTCATTCTAATCAGGGAAGAAATAACCTCATAAACAAGACTGATTAAAAAAAATACTCATCTACTACATTCTATTTCTTTTTGATTTTGCTGAGGAAATAATACAGGTGTTAATTTCTGTTTTTAAACTTCTTTTAATTTTTTTAAAATTTTTAATTGAAAGAATTTGCTAAGATGAAAAAATGAGATCTAATAATAAGTTTCATTGATTTATGATCATTTATTTTTCTCTTTCCTGCTTTTTGTTTCTTTTTTTAACATTGGCAAATGATTAACTACTTTTGAACCAAACCTGCAATTATAAACGTTCCATTTTTACGTAACATCTCCTAAAAGAAATTGCAGACATCGAAACTATCGAAACACTACAAATAGAGGCTGAAAACCAGGGGAAGGCTATTCATTAATTACAGATATTCATTCGTGCGATTTTTTATTCAATTCATAAAATTAGCACTGAAATGACAAAAAGTAGTTAAACTTCTTAATTTAAACTTAAAAAATTCTAAATTTCTTATTTAAATTCATCCTGATGTGCTTTCTTTTCTTACCGCTCTTTTAAAACGAAGGTAGATAATGTTTGAAAAAAAATATGATTAAAAAACGGGAAACATGTTCTGGGGTGTAAATAATAGCGATGGATACTCGCGCTATGATAGAAACAGAAACGTGGATAACTGGACTCTATGATAGAGTTTGTGTCCATTTTCCTCGAAATGCATAATATAACGCAAGTATTGCAAGAAAGCCAAAGCAACCTAAACGGGGCTATTAATTGCTTTGTATTTTAATTTCTGTCTGTCGAAATTCTCTGACGAAATAAGGAAAGTTACCAAATGGCTCGTTAGGGAAATAAAAAAGATAGCGGGACACTACTGCACATATAGTACAGTATTATACGAAACTTGTAACATTTATTGCTTGCAACGGCTTGCTTAGCGTCGTTAACTGAAGTAGAAATAACATCGATGTAGCCTACTGAATATCATATGGAATGTAAAATCCATTTTAAGGGAAATTAACATTTGCTCATTCACTGACCGATGCTAACTCAACATTTTTTTTTCCAATGCCGAAATGTTTTGTATTTATGCATTTGATCTTAACAAAGGCAATTTTTGTAGACTATTTTCTTCGAAGTTCGATTATTTTGCCTAGGATAGAACAAAGGAGACAGTTTTCATACACAAATGGGATGAAATGCAAAAGAAAAAAAACTGCATTGCAACCTTACAACTGATGAATAAGATATCTACGTAATCTTATGGCTCTATCTCAGTAACTTAGATGTATTTATGTTCTACATGTGATTATAAAGTAAATTTCCCAAAAAGAAAAGTCTGAAGAGAAGACCCCCCCACCTTTCAGAGACGAAAAAAACAAAACAAACGAAAGTGTTTATGTTCAATTGTATATGTGTAAATGATGAAGTTCTAAGTGCCTACTCTAGCCATAGAATTTAGTACTAAAATCGATTTTACTGTTAAATTTTCATTAAAGAAGGCAAAGTCATTTATAAAAAATTAATGTAAAGGATATTCCCCCTTCACAAATCTTGGTTACGTCCCTGATGTCTCGCGGATAAAGACTATCTTAGTAATGCCATAGGCAATGTGGGTCCTTTATTCAGGCTTTCAGCTCTGCTGTCAATCTGGTAAAATAACTTTATCTGCAACACAATCAGAACAGTATCCGTATTTTTGGCTTTTATAAAACATATTTTTATGTAGATGAACCTGATTAGCATCCCAGCACAAATTTTCCATTCATTACAGAAATTTGAACTATATTTTTCGATAAATCGCTTTCACCTTCCAAATTCTGTTTGTAGATACGTGGTGAGGACCATTGTACAAATGATCAGACAAATATTTTTGATTTATATTATAATTTGTTCCTAACCACGTATCTACAAACAGAACGTGGAATAACAGAACTTACGCATAAATATTTTTAGGTCAAATAAAATTGCACTGAGATCAACTTAAAATTTCAAATGTAGGGGATTAATCTTGTTTTCCATCTATAATTAGATTTTGGTTAGATTGTAGTCTATTTTAAGAGCCACTTATGTTGGATCCAAACAATGTGTCTAAATTATCCAAATTTATGTCAGTATTTGAGAGTTCAAAGCAACTGCATATATCTAAATACATTTGGTCTCGTATTTAAACCAAAATCATAAGTTATTGCTAAATGTGATCCAAAATATTCTTACATTAAATAATTAAAAAAATTAGCCGATTTACATCAAAAAGTAAATACGAATAATTTAGTCTTATTTTTTAGATTTGATTAAATTTTGAAGCTACAAGTGATCAAAATTTAACTACTTGAGATTAAAGGCCAAAACACTATAATCTACAGTACTCAAAAATTAATGCACTGATCAACATCAAACTTCATACACATGAATCTAAATAAAGTGTTAGATCTGCTAGAATTTAGGATTTCACACCTACTTGAATATTCTCTGTTCCGAGAGTTCCAACAGTTTTCTCTTCGTAGTTCAACCATTACTGAAACATGGTACACTGAGCTTCATAGTTAAAAGGTTAAACATAAGAATCAATGGTCAATCAATGGTCAATAATTGAATAAACAATGGTCAATTGACGCCCGTGTGCGAAACATTTGTGGAGCCTCAAGGATTAAAAAAATGTATATTAGCGATTCAAGTGTAGCAACACTCCATCTAGTGGCCACATTGCGAAACTAAATCTTTGGGACTTGACGGCATTTGTACTACCTCTGTATGTTACAAGTTCTCCTTTTTCCAGAAATTTTTATAATGAAAATGACTGAAAATTCATAGAAAGATAAATTCCCCTTTTCTTTAACACCATAGATTTGTGTTTTACCCCTAAATAAAAATTTATAACTAAAAAATAATCATTTTGAAATTATATTGTCAATATCTGCGATAACGGAAACCCACAAGTTCACATAAATGATCAATATGTCTAACAAATTAACTCCTTTGTTTTAAAAAAACAAAACAAAACAAATATTTCTCCATATCAGTCCTCAAGGTTCTCACTCGAGTATTTGCTACTACCACCAAGATCGGCCTGCGCCCGACCCTTTTCCGCTCACCGACGCGACGCTCCTATTCGCCGGGGGTTCTAGGGCCGTTCGGGACGGGCTCCGCTCCAGAGGCCGGGTACAGGGTCGACGCTTGAGCGCCATGATGATTTATATATAGAAATTATGAAAATTTCTCCAATAAATTTAACAGAGACTTAAAACAAATATTTTTCGAAACATAAAATATTAAAATATTTTTTAACGATCTATTGCGATATTGTACTGGTTATTATTAACACGTGTAACTTGTAGTACTAAAAACAATAAGAAATTAAACCCAAGAAATTTTAGAACAAAATATTAAAATAAATCAACTCTAAATCGAAGAATTAAATAACATCATAAAATGTTTTTGTATGTATTTTAACTACGCATTTAGTAATTATTTTTCTTTTCAAGTTTCAGTGAATCTCTTTCTCCACAAAATAATGGAATATATTGCCAATGTCGTCGCATTTTTTTTTTCTCTTGGGAATTTATGGAAACGTATATTTTTAATTTTATTTGTATTGTGACATCCAGGCACGCAACAATTATGTACCATGATGCTGAAATATTGAAACCTACTATACCGTTACGGTATATTTTTGATAAATCCCAAACGAATGCAATGAATCATGGGAAGCGATTGCAGCGCTCTGCCTTTCCAGTGGTCGCTTGAATCGCTCATAGGCAATACACATATTTATTTATTTTTTAAAAAATACATGAACAATCTAAACTTATAAATTATAATCAGAGGACTTATGAAGCGTTATTATTATGGGTTCACAGCTGGTAACCCTGCAAAGTCGACGCCCTTGTGTGACACATACTTTGCACTTCATACGACCGACACCCAAGGTGAAAATCTGATTAGATTTCGGAATATGTACATTTATTTTAAAGGCTTAACTCAACTACTGAAAAATTTCTGTTCCAAAGTACTCGAAATTATAAACAGGGAATGTCTTTAATAAATGCATTTTATTAATTTTTTTTTCTTGGTTACTTCTTTTTTACTAATGAATATTCACGAATAATGCTTAGAATATTTTAAAACATCCTTCTGTAGCTACGTTTATTATAACGGTTTATGTTAAGCCATTCGAAACAAAAAACAAAAAATATGTACAATATGAAATGTAAATGAGCGATATACGGATATATCAGCACGTGAAACGCTGAATGTAAAATTACTTGATTTCAAATATCTCCGCATTTCTTTTTCGTAATACCATGGACAAAAGTTAATTTAAAGTGGTATATTTCGATTTTATTTTTAAACAAATTCTGTAAAAAAAAAATCCGCTCATAAAGGGTTTTAATAAGTTTACAATTTTAATCGTGGATCACACCTGATGTAATACGGTTTTAACTTCAGGGTAAAGCAAAATACAATGCGTTGAAATGAAACTGAGAAATAATAGTATTTAATACAAAAATTAATGTTAAATAATTGGACAATAGTTTTATCACTGGAATATTTGCATTAATTAGAATTAATTTATCAATAATTTGAAGTGTCTAAATTGCGTAATCTCGAGCGACTTCTAAATAAACACATATATTTTAAATAAGGCCAGCGGCAATTAACGTCGTCACTTCTTTAATGGTGTGGTTTAATGGAAGGCTACTGAGGTTGCTCTTGTTTTTTTCGGTATTGAAAAAAAACGGGAACTAAAAAATTCAAGGTAGAGTTACAAAAAACTGCGCGAACTTCCTTAGATCTGAGATAGATAAGAAAGAAAGTGGACGTATTTTTTTTTATATTTAGTTACTAGAATATTAGCTATTACAATATTTACTAGAAGGAGCAAAATTTGCGAGAAATGAATTTCAAAAATTGTACACAATTTTTATATTATATTGATTTTTATTTTATATTGATACATTCACAATTCTAATATATAGAGTGTATGTATATCGAGCTGATGTATATCGACTCCTACAAATCAATTCTTTAGTGTTGGAATGAATATTCGTAAATTCTATCACTAAGTGATAAATTACATACATTTATCATAAGATACAACATAACTCCAAAAGCAATCGAAACAGATTTCTTGATTGTCATTTCATGCTATATTTTGTACAGCATGTGGACAACACATAATTCAAAAGATTTTCTTTCGAATTATATGAAATTTACTTTTTAACTATTTACTAACATCAACATCAATGCAATGTTCATTTTACGAAACAGTCCCAGTTAATTAGTAGGAAATAATAATACAAACAAGAACGAATAATGATGAGAATAACCCCTTCGATATTATAGAGGAACATGTCTTCCGCTAATTTCTAATGTATATAAAAAAATAGTACTCTGTACCTTCGACAAAATTCAAACAAATCGCTGAATAAGATACTGAGCATTTAAGGTTGATGGTTGACTGTTAGTTTATTATTGCTAGTAATTCTTAAAAAGCTGCCTTTTCAACTGCCTTCTTACATTTAAATAAAAAAAAGTAAATTTTAGCTAATGAATAAAATAAATAATAATAAATAAAATAAATAAAACATTTTAACGTGCTGTGAATATATCAATAAAATCAAAACAAGAAAAGAACAGAATAGAAGATAATTGATTCGGAAAGGCAATTTATTTATTCATGTGCTGTTCTGTTCTTTTCTTCTTTTGATTTTATTAGCTAACAAATTTCCTTATAATTGAAATACGTCATTACCTACCTAAATATCAGTTATTTAATTTACACTGTCTTTCATCGACGTTGATGGCGGCTTTTGGAACTGTCATTTTTTTATCAATATTCAGGAAATATCATAATTCAATAACAGCAGGGTTTTTTTTTCAACGTAATAGTCAAATGTAATCTTCTAAGATTAATATTTATTGAATAGAAAGAAAATATATAAGCAAATAAATTAAAGAAAGAAAGAAAGCAATACTGTTATTTTTATTGAAAAATACTGAATTTTTGATACAAATTTAAGTTTTCGATTTTTTAAAAATTTAAATTAAAATGATAATTAAATCAAGGAAAGAATATAATTTTCAAGAAGAAAATTAATCATAACTATACTGTGATTTGAACTTTACTAAAACGTTATATAATAATTACTAATACAATGCATTTTTAATATTCTTTTGTAGGGTGGCAGCTTTGCTGTAAATCCTCCCATGGGTTCTCCGGGAAACACTGATCTCGGGGCATCAATGACAGGAATGCCATCCATGACAGGTATGACAGGAATGTCCATGCCATCCATGACAGGAATGTCTGGAATGTCCATGCC
>JAFIDM010009631.1:352522602-352566569 GCA_023159025.1 Thereuonema tuberculata
TCTCTATTTAACGAATTTTCCATATAACGAACTTTTTGGGGGGATTTAGCGATTTCGTTAAATAGAGGTCCGACTGTATATCGTTAAGAGATTTATCAAAATATTATTCTTGATAATACACAACAACAACTGAATTAATATTAGTTTCTTTGAGAATTTGTTATTGAAGTAATATTTCTTTTGGATCTCTGATACCGGAAATATTAAGTACTCAAATGTGTAAATACTCATAAAAATCGAGACTCCCTACAATAAACTTCAATTGCTTATATGAATTTATAGTGATTAGATAAACTGCAGCATTGGAAACTCACCAGAATCAATATTAGCTGATTACAGAACTTCTATTTTAACCGTAACATGTCGCCAAAAGATTGCAATTACAGAGCGAGAGATTTTGACATAGAAATGTACGCGAAATTGCGTCGGTTCGATGAAAATCAGTATATAATTAATATTCTAAAATAAAACTTGGGCTATCAAAATTGTAATCATACATACTGTTGTAACTGTATTTTACAGGCAATAAATTATTATTATTATTATTATTATTATCTAATTTTACTTATATAGAAATAATAATAACTTACATAAACATTTAGAATATGATCCACTATAGATACAAGACTATAAGCATGTATATAATTCTAGGTATCTAGATAATATAAATCTCTTCTTCATTAGAAATGACATGATCATAATAAGATTTCCCCAGAAAGATGTTTATATTTAAAAAGTATGATGTCAATAAAGATTGCTTTTAATAAACTTCGATATGAGGTTTTCTTATCGAATTATACTGAAGTACCAGAAAAACTGAGAAAGACGCTTCCATTTCCAGTACAATCCACCACACCCGCGCATTAAATGGTGTCTTCCGTGATTGAGTCCGTTGTCGTATAATTCACGTTGATGATGGCAGAATATCACGATTTAGGCGACTTTGACCAAAGCGTGATAATAAGTACCAGATAGATGGGTTACTCCATTTCCGAAAAGCAACATGCGATTTGATTTTTCGCGTGGAACTATTTCATAACACCGCGACTACACAACATAAGGGAAGACATCACGAAAATTCTGGATGATAGTGTGGACAGCATCGTCTGGTATGTAACACCTGATCGGTATTCAACATTATAGCAGAATTCAATGTAGGGGCCACAAGTAACATCAGAGTTTCGACAGTACAATACGAAGTACAGGAGCCGATGGCCCACTCGGATCCCATTGTTCACCTGTGCCTCCTCTGAGCTTGTGAACCAGCCACTGGACGCAAGACGCTTGGAGATGTGCAGCCTGGTCCGACCAGTCGCGGTTCCGACTGTTTCGGGCAGATGAATGATTATGCGTCCATAAACCCGACGAAGCAATGGTTCCTGTATACCAACAAGAGATGGTTCACGGCGGTGACTCTGTTGTGTTGTGGGGTGCTTTCAGCTGGCACACATTAGGACCCCTGAAACATCTGCACATACCACTAACCGTCAGTCGCTACATAATCATCGTTACGGAACATATACACTCGTTCGTGTTATGCATTCATTCTGAAGATAGCGGGCTCTTTCAGAAGGATAATGCGCCACCGCACAGGTCCGCAGTCACCAAAATTATAGCTAGAGGAGCATTTCTCTGAGTTTGGCATGCTGAGTTGACTCAGTCGTTGGCTCGATTTAAACCCAATAGAATTAGATGCAATTCAATGTGCCAGGTTCCATTACAGGCGAATATAAGGGAATTGTGGATCTCTATTAAAGAGCCATGCTATGCACTATCTACAGTAAGAGAGTGAGACCATCGCCTGTTGTGTGCTGTAGTAATCCGGTCGAAAAGAGGACTTAAGCCTTGACATATGCATTGCTGTGAGAGAGACGTTACAGTTTTTCTGGTACCTCAGTAAATAATGAAGACTCTCATTCTTCTTTTAAAGACTAGTGTTTTAGAATAGTTTTAAGATGCAATTCAATTCAGCTAATAGCAAGCATATGAGTTAATAATAAAACAGTTTACTTAAGATTTAATTTGCTTAACATTTAATTATGTTTAAGGATGAACTAAACATAACGATTCAAGGCCAAGTAAAAATAAATATTATGAATCATTGAAAGATAAGCAGAGATTTAAAAAAATATGTTATTGTTTTTGGTTAAGTACAAAGAATGGATTAAAATTATAAATCGCACAACATGCTAAATCTTAATTTTTTTGTTAAAACGAGTTTTCTAAGGACAGTCTTAAATATGTGAGTCATTTAGAATTTATTGAATTTTCATTAACAACTCTAAGGCAAAGATAGATTGATTCATCTTCCTCCTGATAATTACATGTATTTAACATGTGTTCATTAAGATATATTTAATGGTTGATAGCATCCTTTTCATTTATTAAAAATGAATCAAAGAAGTTAACTCAAAAAAGTTTTGTTTCTTTAAGATCTTGTTGAGAAAATTTTGAAAGGAAATGAGAGTAAAAGCGTAAGTTATTATTCAAGTGAAAAACTGAAATAAAAAAAAGAGCCCAAAACCAGCCAAGAATTTGAAATAAAAGAAAATAAGAAAATATTGACACAGGGATTACACTGGCAGATTTGCAATGATTTAGTTACTTTGAAATTAACTTTTGGATTATCAACAACAGAAATCTTAATATAATTAAAAAACAAGGTAATTAATGCTTTTAGACAGTGTCAAAAGCAAGGCGGCCCCATAATATGCACAATTTTATAAACACAATTTTGAGCGAGACCGTTCTTTGCGCAAGCGTGAAGCTTTTCGCTTGCATCAGCATTTTGTTTTTCCGCAAGTCGCCACAATCACATTTGTAATGTAGCACGCAACTGCACTCAACAATTGCGCCTTTTGCATTAGCAACATTCACAATTCATAATTAAAACAATATCAGGTTTCTTGGTTTTTAGCAACTTATTATTAGCAAAACACTTATTGCAGGTTGCCTATAAAACCGCTAGAGGACAGCTCTTGCTTTCTGGATGCAACACATATGTAGGGCCAAACGGTTCTAGACGTATTATTTTTTACACGTGGTCACCTACTTTTTGATGCTGAACATAATGATGAAGGTTTCATTCGAATATCTTTAACCGTTTGGCCGCTACATGAGTGTGACAGACAGACAGGATAAAACCAAGAGCGGTTCCCTAGCGGTTTTACAGGTAACCTTGGGGCCGCTAAAAAGCTAGTTGCCGTGATATGATAGGGCATATTTTATTTCAACAATAAAACTAAGTCAGCATTGAGGATAAATGTAGAAAAAAATAAATGCAATAAACTAACTCTCTATATTTTTTTTAAAAAAAGAATTCGCTAACGTGAAAACTAGTTTGATTCTGGAAGTTTTTTTCGCAATAGTTCATCAATGTTGATTCCAAATATCCTGCAAAGTATTTAAAAATAGTGCAGTGCAAGATGAATTCTATGTCAAAACCTGGGTTTCTGAGATTCGATAGACTGAAATTAAGAAACTGTATTACATTCAAAGAAAACATTTCGAACATTTATAATTAACATTTTGCTTAAAAAATTTGTTTGGAGTCTAAATAATTCGAGGTCCTTCCGGAATTAATCAGTAATTGATTAAAAAGGTAATTATTTTAAGAAAAATTTAAATATTTGGCGTGATTTTTAAAATATGGAACACTGATATTGTATGACGTCACATCGTAAATTCAATGATTGTAATCGAAAAGTTGGGATCGTCAATGATTGGCTGTACTCTTTTCTCATTCTTTTTTTTTTTTCATTTACTAGTGCTGCCATCTGTCCGATAACTTCAGAAACTAAATACAAATACTAACCAGAAACAGATTGTTCAAAATTTCAATCTTACGTCCTTTCCTGAAATATAAAATTGCTATATTTATTGCAAATCTTGAAGAGAAGAGTTATTAATTTGCAAATTATGCTTTCACATTATTTTCGTAAATAAAATAAAAAATACTGTATTAATGTTCGAATGGCTTTATTCCAGCAATGGACTGAATGTGCCTCATGATGATGACAATGATTCTAAAAGAAAAATCATCCTATGGTGTGAAATACGAAACTATTCTTTACTCATAATTTTGATTTTTTTTTTCAGATGTTCTCTTGATCAGGTGCATTGAAGGTTGCTTTCGTCTTCCTTCATTTTTTGTTCTTTTTCTTTTTTGAATTTTTTTCTTTAGAACAGAGAATAATTAATCTGATGTCTATCCAACTTGTATGGAAGCATTTTTGAGTCAATATCTTAAACTTTTTTTTGGCCTAAAAGAGTATCTTTACGACTTGTGACCAATTACGCCCTCTTTGAATGAACCATTTATCCCCAACTTGTAGATAATAAATGTAAAAAGTTTCAAGATAATTACTGTTTTCTTTTTTTTCTTTCTTTTTTTGGTTTGGACGTTTCAGAGTGTGATATAAAGTAATCTTTCAGATCTTATTCAATGTTTTAATTTAAGTGCAGCACTTACAACTTACAAGATGGTGTGAACATTTCATGGAGGTGCTCAATAGAGATAGTGAGGAAGAGTTTGAACAAGAACCCGAAGAAGAGGATGAAATTGTACAGAATAGAGAAGAAATAGGAAATTTAATTAATTTGGAACCACCTTCCAAGGAGGAGATCAAGGCAGCGATCAAACAGCTGAAGAATTGAAAGGCTCTTGGAATAGATTGTATTTCACCAGAGCTACTGTCAACTGATCCAGATACCACTATTGATCTTCTATACCCTCTCTTCAAGAAGATTTGGAAATCGGAATACTTACCAAAAGATTGGAAGGAGGAACTCCTGATCAAATTACCCAAGAAAGGAGACACCACTAACTGTCATAATTGGAGAGGAATTACTCTACTATCAATTCCAAGTAAGGTGTTGACACGGGTGATCCTCAACAGAATTAAAGTACGGGTGGAGTCACAATTAAGGAAAGAGCAAGCAGGGTTCAGAAGCCATCGTTCATGTATTGACCAGATTATTACGCTTCGTATTATTATTGAACAGTCAATTGAATTTATCACTAGCCTCCATCTTCTGTTTGTTGACTTTGAAAAGGCCTTCGATTCCCTTAAAAGGAGCAGCATGTGGAAAACCTTGCAGAAATATGGGATACCGGAGAAGATAGCAAAAGTAATTAAAGAAACGTATAATAACTATACATGTCGTATTATCCATGAGGGGAAAGTTACAGAACCCTTTGCAGTCAAATCCGGTGTTCGACAAGAATGTATATTGTCCCCAACCATCTTTCTAATGGTCCTGGATGAGGTGATGAAGAAAGTCACGGGTGGAAAGGAGAGAGGCATACAGTGGAGATTGACCGAACGATTGGAGGACCTAGATTATGCAGATGATATCTGCCTCCTTTCACAGAACCATCTTGATATGAAAAAGAAACTCCAAGACCTTGAGAACGAAGCTAAGATGGTGGGTCTGAAAGTAAATGCCTCCAAGACTAAGATTATGGAGATAAATACAACAGATGAAGGAACACTGAGAGTGAACAACGAAGATATTGAAAAGGTTGAAGATTTCACGTATCTTGGGAGCATTGTTACCCATGATGGAGGAGCAGATGCAGATGTCAGAGCAAGAATACGAAAGGCAAACGGGGCCTTCATTCAACTGTATCCACTCTGGAGGGCAAGAGAGATATCCACAATGACTAAACTTCGAATATTCAGAACCAATGTGAAAGCAGTGCTATTGTACGGTTGCGAGACTTGGAAGGTCACCTCCAAAATTACCAGTTGCTTGCAAGTCTTTATTAATAGATGTCTCAGAAAAATTCTCCGAATCTTCTGGCCAGATGTGATATCAAATGAAGATCTTTGGAACCAAACAAGAGAGGAGCCCATCGCCATTCAAATTAAGAGAAGGAAATGGAGGTGGATTGGTCATACCCTCCGAAAAAGCCAGGATGCTGTTGAGAGACAAGTTTTGTTCTGCAATCCTCAGGGAAAAAGGAAACGTGGAAGACCAAAGATATCATGGAGAAGGATATTGGAGAAAGAGGCCAAGATGGAAGGAAAGACGTTTGCAGAGTTGAAGGTCCTCGCTCGAAATAGAGTGCACTGGCGGAACTTCGTCGAAGCCCTATGCTCTGGATAAGAGCGAAAGGAAATGATTGATTGATTGACTTTGTCAACCTGTTAAGTTACAGAACCCCATCTTTATAGGTCGTGTAGGCCCCCATCTGAGTTGGCGATGTAGGTCCCAATGATTTGCGCCTATCGGAATAAAATTATTAACTTTATTAATATTTGAGGTCGGGTAGTAACTATGATACCCTCCAGCCATTAATCCAGGAAAGAAATCCCGTCCCCATTCAATGCCGTTATCTTGATTTTGAGTATTTTGGGTTAAAGAAGTTTTTTTAAAGCTGAGAATTTACATCAGAGAATTAGAATTATGGTAAAACAAACTAATCACAAATTGTAGCAAAAATGGAAAAAACAAATCAAGCTGTTCGCTGTCGATATCTTACACTGTAATTTTGGAGGTGAAAGAAAGAAGCATTTTCGAATTGCGATCATGTTCAATTAACTAAGACATTTCGTACTCTTGAACGTAAAACCCTCAAAAATACGAGTAATTTTTACAAGTTCAGTTTAGGAAGCCTACGTATTTTCCACTGTCGTAGGACATCAGTGGAATTTCAATTCACTTCCGGAAATAAGGGACATTATATTTAATTAAAATACTCTCCAAAATACATAAAAAAGCTAATATTGAGTTATAAATAGCCGCGTTTACTTTGTTAAAACAAACTGCGAAAGAAAGAATGATTACCTAACTGATTAACATTTTATCTTGACTGCTTTTCCATAGTATTCCTACAGGATGAAATGAACTTTGGATTTTGGATTTCATTGCCATTGTTCATTCGCGTGTAAGCGCGAATTAGCGTTTGTAGGAAGAGTTTTTATATAGAAACAGTATTTAAATTCTATTTATTTTTATTTTATTTCTGCATGAAAAGTTTAACTTTGATAGTTGGTGCTCATTTTATGGAATAGGGAAAGATCTTGTTTCAAATAAAAATTCTCTTGAGAGTCTAAAAAGGTCGAAGAAATTCAAAAAATGTTTCAGAAGTCCAAGGAGTTTCGAAATAATAAAGTAAATTCCATTTCTATTATTATTATGTATGTAATTAATAATGTCTGCGATAAAAGTTTTTAAAAGTCTTGAAATATCCAACACACTGAGTTTAAAATTAAAAACTATTTACAATTAAAAAAAGTTCAAATTAGTTTCCTCCCGTTTAACAGGTCATCGTCAGTGAGTGAAGATCATGTGACTGAAGATGACCCGTTAACGGGAGGAAACTAGTCTGGACTTTTTTTTAAATTGTAAATAGTTTTTAATTTTAAACTCAGTATGTTGGCTATTTTAAGACTTTTAAAAATATTATTTATGTATGTTTATTTATTTATTTCGAATTTTTTAATAATTCTTAGTTGATGGTAAATCTATTAAGCTTAAACAAGTGAAATAGACAAAAGATTGTAGTTTAGGTTCTCTTTCAGAAAATGCTGATGATGCTTGAGGTTTGGAATTATTCCATCATTGTAAACCATACTTTGTGAGCAGTTAAGATACTTTGATGCCATCTTTTTAGTCTCATACTAAAAAAATCTCTGATGTAATGAAATTTTAAGAGAATATTTGTATTTTTACAGTCTAACGTTCTTAAAGTTTCAAAATAGCTATTAAGTTAAAAGATATCTTTGCTAATATTTTATCCGAAAACTTCACAATAACTAATTTATAGACAATGCTTTTACCGATGATTTGTTATAAAGTTTAAGAAGTTGTTCCTAAAAGCACTTAGCAATTTAAAAGGTAACTTAAAATTTAAAAGGCATCATAATTGAGAAAGATGAAAACAAAGACAAAGAAATTAGACAACGCTCAGTCTTTTGTAAAGACTGTTGTTACACAAGACTTAACTCCTTTATGATTGTTAAAAATGTATTAAAGATCGCAGGATGCTTTGAATTTATTGTTACAATCTGACAAACGAAAGAAGATAATGAAATGAGAGACCTATGAGTAGCGTGACCAGTCGTCCTGGGTTCTGCGGGACAGCCCCGTATTTAGTGCAGTGTCCCGCATCAGTATATGTCTGGGATTTTATAAATAATCGAGAAAGTCCTTTTTTTTTATTTGGTTGTTGAAGTAGTTTTCCGGATGTTAAAGTCGTTTTTTGGTTGCTTTTTTTGGTCGTGAAAATTGTCTGTCCCAGTTTGACATCGAAAAAATGTGGTTACAATGCCTTTTTACTTTTCTTTGAGGAAAATCAGACTCTCAAAGCGCATGTCTTTTTTAATTCTTTTATAAATTTGCTCTGAAAGTAGACATGCCCACTGAATGGGATTCTTTTGAAGTTTTGAAATTGAAGACGGAATTTTAAAATAATAAAAACCTTATTCCTTTCTATAAACCATCACTTCATTAAAGAAAACTTTATGTAATGGCCCTTGTACTTATAGCAATTAATAACTCATGCTTAAAGAGCTTACAGAACTCAATTTTTCTGTAGCCATCATATCGCTTATAGCTTCAGCAGCAAACGAAACTGAAAGGGTTAATACACACTCGAAATTTTTAAGTGTGCATTTCTAGAGAAGTCAAATGATAAATAATTGCTATTAGTCACTAATAATTTTATTTCAAAAAGTTGAAAATGAATGAAAATGAAGGTTTACAGAAGAAATTAACTATAAAACGTCAATTCTTTTGAAGAGCAGTAATCTATATTACTAAAATCTTTTATTTCTCTGTCTGTGTGTCTGTCCGGCGCAGTTTTCTGTGAGAATGAAAAATAGAAAGAATATTTCCAATGAAACATCCGCGACAGGAATCGAACCTGCAACCTTCTGATCCAATGTCAGACATCTTATCCATTAGGCCATGGAAACTACAACTCACTTTATATTGTTTTTTTGACTTATCTGTCAAACCTGAACTGACTTTGACTGAAAAGTAACAATCTATATTACTAAAATCTTTTATTTCTCTGTCTGTGTGTCTGTCTGTCTGTCTGTCTGTCTGTCCGGCGCAGTTTTCTGTGAGAATGGAAAATAGAAATAATTTTTACAATGAAACATTCGCGGCAGGAATTGAACCTGCAACCTTCTGATCCGAAGTCAGATATCTTATCCATTAGGCCATAGGGACTACAACTCTCTTTATACTGTTTTTTGACTTATATCTCCTTTCCTTTCCCCCATCAATAAGGAATGTATTCAACCTTTTTTTTTGAATCTCAAGATTGTTTATTTATTTCCCATCCGTCAGTTTATTGTAATTCGAAACTGACAAATTAGAACTATAATTGCCGAAACGTTGCAATATTTTAAATATTCTTTCTTAAACAAATTCTGTATGATATTGAAAAATATGTGCGTGTACACGGCAGATGTTAGAGTAAAGAAAACAGAGTCAAGAAACAAAGAAGCACTCTTTTTTTGAGGTGGAATACCGAAAAAAATCACTATTTGCGCCTCAAAAACCATCAATATTTGTAACTGAAACGTCACTGAAAAGTGACAATCTATATTACTAAAATCTTTTATTTCTCTGTCTGTGTGTCTGTCCGGCGCAATTTTCTGTGAGAATGGAAAAGAGAAATAATTTTTACGATGAAACATCCGCGGCAGGAATCGAACCTGCAACCTTCTGATCCGAAGTCAGATGTCTTATCCATTAGGTCTTGGGGACTACAATTCTCTTTATATTGTTTTTTGACTTATATCTCCTTTCCTTTCCCCCAGCAATAAGGAATGTATTCAACCTTTTTCTTGAATCTCAAGATTGTTTATTTATTTCCCTTCCGTCAGTTTATTTGTAATTCGAAACTGACAATTAGAACTATAATTGCCGAAACGTTGCAATATTTTAAACACTCTTTCTGATATTGAAAAATATGTGCGTGTACACGGCAGATGTTGGAGTAAAGAAAACAGAGTCAAGAAACATAGAAGCACTCTTTTTTTGAGGTGGAATACCGAAAAAATCACTATTTGCACCTCAAAAACCATCAATATTTGTAACTGAAACGTCACTGAAAAGTGACAATCTATATTACTAAAATCAAAAAGGAATTAGAAAATATACAATATTTATTTATTAAGTTATATTTTAATATGGAAAAAGCTACTCCAAATTATATTATGGAAAATGAATTAGGATTGTATCCAATAAGAATTGATTGTATTAAAAGGAGTATAGACTATGTAATCAAAATTGTAGAATTAAATGAAGATCGATTACCAAAGTTAATATTAGAGAACATGGTGGAAAATGCAAAGAAGGGGAATAAATGTAAATATATAAAAGAGATTGAAAAAACATTTAATTAAGTAGGATTGGGGATAGAATGGGAAAAAATAATGGATTGTAATTATTGGATGGAATGTAAAACAGTAATTATTAAAAAATTGATGGAAATAAATATGCAATGTAATTATAACAAAATACAGAAATCGAAATTTAATAATTACTATTGTAAACTAGATGTTCAAATAGAAGGGGCCAGCTATTTATGTGAAAACATGATCCACCCCTACTGGAGAGAAATATACTTTAAAATTAGATGTGGTAGTATTTGGAAGGCAAGTAAATATTGGTTAACTAAAGAAGAAAGTAATTGTAGATTAGGATGCAATAATTTAGAGGATTGGAACCATATAATTTTTGAATGTGAAAATATGAAAGAAGAAAGAAAGAAGTTAGATATAGAAAAGATTTCCAATAGGGGTGGATGGTGGATTTCACAGTTAAATCAAAACAGAATTAATAATGAAATATGTAAATAAATTAAGGTATTTTTAGTTAAAATAGAAAAGAAAGAATAAATAAGGGTGTAAATAAATATATATATTAATAAGGTTATTGTTATTTAGGATGTTAAGATTATAATGTAATAAGGATATTACTATTATTAATAGCAGTTTGAGTAGATTTAAGTTAAATGTATTAAAACTGAAAATGTATTACCAATGATGTAAAAAAAAATTGTATTATTAATATTTGTATTATATTAGTATTATCTGTATTGATATAATTATTGTTAATAGTAGTTTGAGAAGATTGAAGTTAAAACAAAACGAAAAATGTATTACCAATGTTGTAAAAAAAAAAAAAAAAGGTGGAAGAATCCCCTTGTAAAGGGTTAACACCCACAACAAGTAAAATAAATTATTATTATTACTAAAATCTTTTATTTCTCTGTCGGGAACTCACAAAGGAGATTTTGTTTTCATCCATAGGATGTCTATGAAACCAAACCATAATCTACTTCTATTCACTTTCACAAGAAAGCAATTTCCGATCAGGCCTTCTTACACGATGTTATCAATAAAGCTCAAGGACAGACTGTAAATAAAATTGCCATCTATTTGGAGAACGTTGTCTTCACTCACGCACAACTTTACGCCTTTGAGTCACAAGTCATCAGAATTTTGTTATCTTCACTCGAAAGAATTTTCACAATCAATTCGTCGCCATGAATTTCGTATACTAGCTACGATCTTCATTCATCATCTATATTAACAAACATCCATCTCAACATATCTCTTCTTCAAATATCTATATCAATCAATTTGTACACGGGTAATGGTTGTAATTAAGAAAAGAGATTCAAGAAAGAAAGATGCACTATTTCTATAAGATAGAATACTGAAAAATCACTATTTGTAACTTAAAACCCAAGTTCTTTGTAACTCAAAAACCACTGAAAAGTATTTCTATATTAGTAAAAGCTTTTATTTCTTTGTCTGTCTGGTGCAATTGTTGTAATTTGTGAAAATAGAAATAATTTCTACAAATTCACTACGGCGATTGAACATGCAACCATCTGCTCTGAAGTTAGACGTCTTAGCAATTAAACCACGAGGACTACATTCTAATCTCCATAAAAAATAAAAATATATCATAGATATATGATTCACATGCTGGTTCTAAAAGCAGTCGTGGATTGACAGAATATAAACATCAGAAATTAAATTAAAAAAAAACTTTTAAAAAATTTTCGTTTTTGTTTAGTTTTAGTTGTTTTCCGTTACATATGCGGAGGCTTCCGGAGCGAAGCGACGGGTAGCCGACTAGTAAACTTTTAAAAAAAGTACTTAAAATGAACATAAAATATTCAAAAGCATTTTATGTAAGCTATTATTGATCCGAATCTAAATTAGCTGCCACTGACACACTCCCGGGTTAAACGGAACTCAATTGAATATAAATTCCTCTTATACAAAAAACAAAAAGGATACTTATCAAAAATCCTAAGAGAGATGAATAGGCTTAAGTGTTCTAAAATGGTACTTTTTTTTACTCTCACATTTAAAGTCGAAAGTAAAAAGAAAAAATTTGGTTTAAATGTAAATACTTAGGTCATTCAACTTATGTGGGCCCGGTAGCCGAGTGGGAAAGGGCGCTTGGCTGCGGGTTGGAGGTAGCGGGTTCGATTCTCGGCCTCGGCGGAGGACGGGAATTTTTCCACGCTTCTTTCTCCTCCAAACAGGCCCTAGGGTCTACCCAGCCCTCTATAGAATGGGTACCGGGTTTCTTTCCCGGTAGTTAAAGGCGGGCGAGCGACGGGCCGACCCCCCGTCCTCAACTTTGTCCCGTAGGTTCTGAACACTGGAGCCTACCCTCCAGTTGCATTGCGCGGTCCTCTGGGCCTGATCGCAACTTTAACTTTAACTTAACATTCAACCTGTGCATGAACTCTTATTTATTTATTTATTTATTTATCTATTTATTTATTAAAGACAGTAATTATTATGATAACTGGAAAAGAAAATCTTTTGCCATATTACGAGAAAATGTTGAGGAAATACTTCAAACAATATAAGATCTCTCAAGCATCTTTTTTGTTGTGATAGAACATTTTTTTTCTGTTGTCAGTTTGAAGAAAGACTAACAATATAAGTACAATTTTTTTAGACATTTTTCTTTGCCTATTTTTTTTTTACCTTTATGTGCAACTCATTTTCTGTTGAGTTTTTACGAGCCTTTTTATCTGACATTTGTTATTTTAAATTTTCCTTTAATATTCTGTTATTTATGCTACTGAATTCTCATATTTTTTTTTCATTTGTCTGCAGCTGTTTTATTTTTTTTATATTCATTTTAATATCCGATTCACTTTTCTCTATTTTAAGTCCAACTTCGATTTGAATGCTTTGAAAATATTCGATAGTATTTCATTGGTTTATTTATCTTTTATCATTTACCATCTTAGAACATATGTGATGTTACTATTAAAATTATACATTTTGTATTGTTTTCAACCTCTTTCAAATATCTAATAACTCAATTGATAGACGCTTGTCTATTACTTCGGATTTGATTCCCACTACGAGTGCAAATAAGAGGTTTTTCTATGATAATTTCTATTGAAGACACGTTTTGGGATTCATCCAAAAAATGTAATCTGAAAAAGTAAGACGGCTTTCTGCTGGTGATCGCAGGAATCCTATCTCCTGTGATACTTATCTCTGACTGAGGCTTAATTCTTTGACTGATCAAATATCAATGGCCGTTTGTGTAAACATGGATCCTCATTCATAGTTCCAATATTTTTTTACTTTAAACTAGTCAATAATATTAAGACAGTCACATGCAATTCAAGGAAAGGATGAAAATCACTTAATTCATTGATTTAAGACACTGTAATATACATATAGAAATCACAAGGAACTTTGGGAATTCCATTTCTTCTGATAAAGATCTAGACTTGGAAAAGATTTATTAATTTATTTATTTATTTTCAAAATCCTTCTCAATTCCTTCCAGAATTTAAGAGGAATCTTGTTAGAAACTTAACTAGCCTCTACTTAGTTTTCCCTTTGAAATAATAAAGAATCAATACTTACTAAGTCAATCATATAAAAAAAAAATACACGTTTCCTTTAAAAAAAATATTTCTAATCACGTCCATATTCGATATCTTTGAATCATGATGAAAATAACTCTGTTTGATACAAATTGTATGTCTCTGTATAATTTACATTTGTGTAACCCTTTGAAATTCTTGAAATAATTATTTCCCTGGTTTATAGTTATTTTTTGACAGAAGGCATTAATTAATTAAAGCGATATTAATCTAAAGCAATTTGATATTGTTAAATGTAACAATACCAAGTTTTGTTATTTTTTTTTGTTAATTTGATTGATTATGAATTTGTAGAGAATCGATCACGTGAACTACAACAAGTGCAGTTTATTACATACTGACACAACAACAAAAGGAATAGTTTTCTATAAAACCAATATTCAATGCATGAAAACAAATGATGATCACAATGATTACTTAGACCATTGTTAGGTGCCTCACAATGACATTGATGTTTGTTTTCTTTCTTTTCAGTCACCGTAACATTGAAGAATTATTTTTTAACTATTGCAAGCAGAAAGAAAGCAAACGTTTCTTAGCCATCTAAATACGATCCACAGAAGCCCCGAGTAGAAGCGTAATTCATATAAAATTTACATGTATTAAATCATTGTCAACATTATTACTACCAAAGCAAAAGTAATTTTCTACGTAAATTAATTTAAAAGTAGTTTGTACAGAAACTACTAAAATAGAATTGTCGTTCATTCACAAATTAAAAGAAATGAGCTTAAATTCCTTGCTTTCAATATCTTTTATAAATTTTCCAGATTTTCCTTTTTTTAAAACTAGAAACTCTGCACATGTAAGATGCTACATTTAGATTAGCATTTCTTTTGATTTAAAGCTTGCTACGTGTTATGTAAAGTTAATAAATTATATACTTTAGACTTTTTCATGAATCGGTTTTATAAATCTAGTATTATAATAATACAGCAGTGTTTCCTAAATTCTCCAAAGAAACGATATCTTTTGACATTTAACTTTATAAAGTATTTTTCTTTCTTGTTATCGACTTAAAGAGAAAAACTACTGATTAAGAAAACAAGCTGGATTTAATTAATAATAATAACATAAGAAGACAAAGTATTTTTAAACGTTTAAAAATGATATTTGTATGCAATGATTTTCTTATTGCAGAGATCTAAAATTCTTGATTCCAGTTCAAAACATAATTTTCTTTTCTGTAAATTTCTGGATTGTTTTATGAAATAATTAAGATTAAATTAATAATTTAAAAAGATATTAAACATAAAATTTAATCTGAGACTAAATTTGTATTTTTGTGTTTTTTAATAATTTCATTAAATTTGGGAATTTAGTTTTCTAAATTTTTAAAAACTAAGAAGTCATTGAAATAACATCAATAAATTAAGTCACTACAAAACTTCCAATACTTTTTTTTTTCCTTTGATGACAGGAGAGGGTGAGTTTAATTTCCTTAAATTTACTGTCTGTAATAACCAAGAAGAAAAATATCTCTGTTTCAGACAGTAGCATTTCTGAATAATAGTAACAAAATCTGATATTTAAATGTCATCTTACTGACTGTGTTAAAAATGATGTAACTTTTCCAGAAAGAAATTCTTTGATTTTTCAAATCCAAAGAAGGTTTTTCATTTTCTAAATTGGAAATCATGAGACTTGATAACAATGTTTGCTTTAGTGTACGAAGCGGCATCTAACGCACAATCAGTAAAACCTCAGAATAGAATAGTTGCAGCTGTTATCCATCATTGCATACTGGATCGTTAGCCGTAAAATTATATAAATTTTTAATATATGTGTTTTTTAATTTTAGAAATAGTATTTCTTTCGGAAGTTTTTAAATGTTGCTTTATTTCTAAGAAAAAAAATCAATAATAAAAAAAATACATCAATAAAGTTTTGTTTGTATTTCGAATACAACCACTTCAGGCTAAACTTACCTGTGGTTACTAGAATTTTCAAGAATTACTCGTATATATAATTACGCTTTTTAAGAAAAATAATAAATTTCTTCGTAAATAGTCTACTAAAACACTATTAGATCGAATAGAAACTAATATTTTTTATTCTTCTCAATCAGGAAGACTTCATTAGCAACAATCTCAGAATGCATACTAATAGCAGATATAAAACTGAAAATTAGCTTTCCTACTATGAGACATTGATAATCACCGAAACTGATTATCACATTAACATTAACGCACACGATAAAAAGTTTTACAGTATCATACAGGTTAATTTGTTATTAACCGTCTGGCATTAACTAGGTACAATTTCACAATGTCTTTTCCAAATATAACTGTTCAAGTCCGCTGTAAATACATGAACTTGATGCCTGATGTAGACAAGGTCCATTCCATTAACTAGGATTGATAAGAATAGAAATTCCGTTCCTTGACAATGTCGCAAGATTGATGATATAACTTCAATTCCCGGTCGGGCTGTTTTTATACTGTACAAACTTTTTATCAAGTGCGTTGATAATGTGAATATTTCAAGTATTCATTCCTGTTTCATACAGAGAATCACGAAACCCCATCATCTTCTTATTGTAGCCTTAAATTCAGTAGCCTTGAATTAAACTTGATAGGTAAAAATATAATTCGCGAGTGCTATTTCAATTTTGACCAAGTATTAACAGCTCGTTATTTATCTTTAAATTTGAAAGCCATACTGAGAACAGTTTTAGACGTTTTATTTTGTGTAAATGCTGAAAAGGAAATTATGCAACTTACGATAATACTAAGATTTCCAAAAATATTGTTTTGTTTTTTTTTGTTACTTTTTTCTGTGTAGAATATAATTTATATACCAAGGATAGGGAATTTGAGAGAAAGTATATTCAATGTCAATCAAACTAAATAACTTGTGTCTTCCAACTATGATAGTCTTGTAAGTTTAAAGCATTTTAAGAAACTGATTGATTTAATAAAATTTTATATTGAAATGCACTGATCTCATGACATTTGCATAAAATGTATTTTTTTATCTTTCTTCCTCGTACAAAACTATATTAAAGCTATACATTTATAAAGACTGTTCGGTTTTGGTTATGAATAATATTTGATAAATGTTAATCATTTTTATCCTTTTATAAAGCTATAAATTTTAGTTGATCAATTTATTGGACAAATTGAGAAGTTAGCCTTTTTCTCTATGGGTTAGCAAGGATAATTACATTTTTTTTTGATAATTTTTTTTTCAAATAAATCAACACAAAAATTATATCCAAATGTACTTTCCTATTTTGAATTTTGTCGCTATTCCTGTAACCCACATTTCACTATTACTCCAATTTTTTAACATCATCTAGTGCTGCCATCTATTGAACAACGATGGAAACTAACTGAAGATTACGTAACAAAAACAAGTGAATATAAGGTTGTGCTAAAACATACATTAAAGGGCAACCCATAATAATAAAAAAAAAATTAAAATAATAATAAAGAAAGAAAGTATAATACCGTCTAAGGAAAAATAAAATAAAAAAAGTTGGAAAATAAGAAAAAAACAAAAACAAAAAAACAAAAGGAAGATATGCGGGTTTGAACCGACAACGAGTCGGTATGTGAGTCCGAAACCTTAACCATCAAGCAACAGCTGACAACTGAAAAAATTGTTTGCATTTCTCACATTTAAGCTAATAGCGGAAAGACAATGAAAACAATGCGAAATATCTCGAACATGGCGGGGGAGAGGGCGCTGAACCTTGAAAATACTCCATTCCTACAGTATTTGGGCCTCTGAACACGATGGTGAACTCCGTTTGCCGATCCAATCTTCCGTTCGGGAGTTCTTTGAGGGGGACAGACGCGGACGGACGGACATGACAAACTCAATAGCTACCGATTTTGGTCGCAATCACAATAACTCCCAAATGGGGCCTTAAACTAAACAAACTAAATTTTAGTTGTGTCAGTAAGATCAATCAGTATCTTGATAGATATTTTTGATCATCTCAATATATAACTTTTATTACTGTGATGATGTATAAATTTCAAATTTCATGTTCAAGGTTTCCGCCGCGTTCTACAAATTAGGCCTACCTATGCAGAATTTAGTGCACATCTGTTTAAGCATTTAGCAGTTATTGTCATCAGAATATGACAAGGGACCGGATATGGGGGGGGGTCAAAAGTCGGTGCTTCAATACGTTTTTCTTTTATCATATCTCAGCAACCGTTTGTTTGGCAAAAACGTGACCACCACCAATGTGTTCAGAAGGGTCGATATTGGGGGGACGTCTATCCCCGTTTTCCTCTTTATCGGAAGCGACCACTTTTGACTCCCCAACTTCCGGTTTGCTGTAACAGTCGATTAGGTTCATTGTCAACGCTGGTTCGATTCACTCTACTTTTGTTTATAAAATTGTGCATATTATTGGGCTTCTTTGCTTTTGACACTGTCTAAAAACATTAATTATCTTGTAATGTATCAGTTTGCTCAATGAAATTTTAAGAACTTTTTTTCTCTTTCACTTAAAAAACATTGAAAACATAACAAACAAACAAAAAAAGAGAAAGAAATCTTCCCTGCAATTCCTTGGGGTTTTTTTTTTTTTGCAAATAATTTCTTTTCATATGTCGTCTATATGTAGATACATTAGGTCACTTTCTCTTCTCTTGGTCACAATTATTTTTAAAGCATTTCAATCATTATTGCTCTCAATAGAAAATCGTATCCTTGTGAAAAGCACAGCAACAGTAAAACGTTTTAATTGATAGCTTTGTAGGCGAGAAATATAGATGAATGCGGGACCCGCAGATTCACCAAATCTTTTAAATAACAATATTAAATAAATGTATTAAATAAAAAGTTCATTTTCAGATAATTTTTTTTTGCGAATACCGTATGCTAAATCTACATATTACTAAAATCTTTCATTTCTCTACATGTCTGTCCGGCGCAGTGCAACAATGGAAAACGGTTGTTCCTGTTTCATTGTTGCGAGGAAGTCGACAAATGCATAAGGTGGAATTGTTGTGATTTCCAGTATTCAAAATGTTAGTGCAATATTGGAAAATGGTTTTTCATTGTTCATTGTTGCGAGGAAGTCGACAGATTCAAAAGGAGCATTGTTGAACTTCAAAATGTTGCGTTCTCTCCGTCAACAATGGCACGCGCTATCAAATAATGAGTTCATTCAAAAAGGAATAAAATATCACTATTTGCTCAACTATTCAACAAATCATAACCGCTTTCATTGGAAGTGATTCTTCTTGGATTATCCGTGCTCTTAAATAACAACCAATATAAATTCCTAACCTTTTTAGCATAAACTCAATTTACTGTAAATTCAAAGAATCACCAAGCCAAATTGTTAACAGTAAATAAGGTTGCCGCGCTGGTGTGGTCGAGCGGTCTCAGGCGTCGGTCTGTTGTGAGATCAATGTGCCAGCGCCCGGGTTCAAATCCCGGTAGCGAGCATGGATGTTTCAAAAATTTCCTTTCCTGTGTTGTAGCCTCTTCTTCACTTTCTCTTCGGTCTGACGTCATTCCTTAATGGCGTCCTGGGGAAGGCCACGGGAAACCCCCCCAGTATCTTTCCCTTGTAATTCTAGGGAGTCTGCTAGGGGTTCGCCGTCTTGGGAACACTAGCGCTCCCTGGAGCACGGATGCTTCGGCAACGAAGCTCGCACTTCGGTGCGAACCGACCACCACCACCACAAATAAGGTTTAGAATGTATATTGGTTGTTATTTAAGAGCACGGGCTAATTGTATCTTTTCATACAATCACATATTGTAAAAGCAGGTTTATGTTCATGTCTTTGGGTATTTGTGTTTTGTTTATGAAAATTGTTATATTTTGTAGTTTTAGAAAGGAAAGACGTAATATTCTTTCTCAAAATTTGCTGTCATTAAATATATTTTAAATACATTTCATTTGTGTGATGAGGTTGTATCGTTTTATCATCGATAATCTCTACTAATTCATCAAATAGTATCGAAATGGACAATGATTGAAAGAGGAAGGCAGGAGAAAGAAGAGTGAAAGATATTGAGAGGAAACGATTGAAAAGAGCACAACAGACAGAGTTGGATCGAAAGAATGAAGTCGAACGTAAAAGACGATTAAGAGCTAAGGACACAACGGAATATACACAAGAGAGACAGAGGTTAGACGCCGAACGTCATCAGGCAGTGAGAGAGAGAGAGAGACAGAGACCATAGGTCCCGAACTCTACTTCCTCTAACATCCATCTCAACATATCTCTTCTTCAAACATCTGTATCGTTCAACCTGTACACAGGGGCCTAAAACTAAAAGGTAACTAAAAAATTATGTTTACTAAAATTACAATTTTTTGTATGTATTTAGGTATTTAATCTATTTAATTTAAATCAAAGAATATGGATTAATAATTATTACTAATAATTCACTTTAAATAATAAGCTTTAATTGAAATGTAATGAAATAAAATATATTATAGAGCATTTCATTAATATATTATTCATCATTAATTTTATAAATCTTGTGAGAATTGTACATAATCATTCACACATTTATATAATGTCTAGTTAAACATTTATGCAACGCTACCGAAACGATTTATAAATCGAAAGTTTTTTAACTGCGTCGATTCATATTCGGCAATGGAAACTGCGCCATTCCCAGATGATATTGAATATCTTAATCTTCCAGGAATAACTGGAATTCTTTAAACTGTTAAACTTCTCCAAATTAATTATAAATGTTTTTTGTTTTTTTTTGAGCTATGAAAATACGTTGTAGGAGTAAATTTGGATTACATTTTACATTCTCCATAAAACTAAACTGAAAAACTTTTTACTTAGCCCTCAAAATTATTAAAACAAAATTTTTTTCATTCACTTTTATTTCTAGAACTTCTGGAAAGACATTATAATACTTGCGTAAAAATGACTTCCCAATTTAAATGTTTTCGTTCTTTTCTCTTTTTTTCTTTTATTTTAGAAACTATTAAGGCTTTTTTTGCCTTTTTCGATGATATTTACTATTGGTGTTTTAAAATGGCTTTGTTGTCTATTATTTAGAATCGAATAGGTTCATCAACATTATTTAGTATTTTCTATTTAGGTTTTTAGTATTCTGTACATTTTAGAAATCCATTTTTTTTAAAAGACCCATTCATTAAGCTTCTTTTAAATAGAAATTAGTGAACTCTTTTTAATTTTTAAAAGCGCTAATTTTCATTTTGATTTTTAGAAGTATTATTTTAATTTTAATTTCTTCCCTATCAAAATTATAGATTCATGTAATTTCAATTTACAAAAGTTTATTTGCTTAATAGCAAAACTGTGTAGGGTGAATAATTGATAGGCCTACATTACAAAAAGATGCAGAATTTCTTGAAAACCACACTAAGAATTTTTCTCTAAATCAAAACATCAACTTCCAGTTCTTCATTTACATTTTCAAAATGTAAATTTCAATCTTGATCCTTCATCTTAATTTAAAAATCTCGATTTTTGGGTTAACTATTTTTTACATAAAATGTCCAGCCTTAGAGAAAATAAATACAGTACGGGGATTGAATAGAAACAATGTAGGACGATTTAGAAGAGTCGTATCATGACAATACCCGAAAAGTTCACAAAACATTGAAATCTTCTTAAATCTTATGTAATCAGGTAAAAATAATAAAACAATTTTAAAATGCTAATTTGTAATGTAGCTTGTTACTTGTAGTTTATTATATTCGGACTAGATTTGAACTGAATTTTATTTCAATACCTATCAGCAATGAAATAATGAATGGTTATTTAAAAAGTATGTTATTTATAATAAAATCAGGTGATGACTTGATCCTGTGTAATAACAGAGCTTCAAGTTCAAACAATTTTGTAAAAGCATTTTTTACTTTTTTATTCTATATCCAGATGTAACTGAATATTATTTCCACTGGAAAGATATCTACAGTATTATGTAAAGGCATTTCCATTATTAAATCCTACCTATACTAATATATCATGTTGGAGATTTAAAACCCATTGCAATTCAATGCTTTTTCTAATAGAATTTATTGCTTTTTGTGTCAGAACGGTAATCCATCAATCCTCTATTTCCCTTATAACTTAGTTGAATTCTCTATAATTAGCATGATCAAAAGTAAGTTAAAATATTTAAAATAATTTTTTGATTTCATAATTTTTACGAAGCAACAACAAAGCAATCTCATTCTTAATTTAACGTAATTTTTAATTTTTTTTATTAATATTTAATTTACTTACACTTGCTCTTATAATTATTAAACAGCTTTTTTTTTCATTTATTCTTCTCACATTTTAGGTAATGTTCTAAAGTAATTTAAAAGAAATTCAACTCAATACGATAAAACAGTGAATTTATTTTTACTTATATTTTCATTTTAATCCTGAAAGATTTTTTTTCTTACAAGAAAACGAAGATTCGAAAACTTCAGTAGACCAGCAGCTTAAATTTTGTTTGCACCTTCGTATCACTCTATTTATTTAATATTTTATTTATTTGCTTGACTTAATATTCTCCTAATGGAGAATAATAGTTTCCAAAATTCATCCTGTTCTTAAAATAGGACTAGTAATAGTAGTTATTTAGAAACCCTTCTTGATGATGAATCCTTCTATTACCATCAGATATGGCTACTTAGAAAAATAGGAAATGATAACACAACGCATTCCATTAGTATTCTCACAACAATTCCACATTTTTTAAAATAGATAATAAATTAAGAAAAAAAAGTGAAAGTGCATCTCATATCTTATCAAATCATCTGTTACGATGAAGATGATGATCATTTTTTGATGCTTTACAGATGCAAGTTACAGAAGGCAATTTTTCCAAAAATTAGGTCTACCATAATTTTAAACGATAGAAAGTTCGCTGCATTAATTGATGATTATCCACCTTTTGTTTTTGTTTTTTTGATAGTTAATCTTATTGAGTACATAATCAATCATTACTCTGTGCATTCTTATACCGGGTGATTCATAAAGTACTGGAAAGTATTGGTGGTTTTCACTGCCCCATATCTTTTAAACTACTGCTCATAAAAATTTGAAACTTTTTATATAAAATCGTTAAAAATATAAGTGATATTATCATGTTATTATTTATTCGTTATTATTGAAATTCATTTTATTTGCGTTCAAACACCCCCAATATATCGTATATTTAAATAACTGTTGTGATGTTGTTTAAACTCTAAAAGTCTGGATCCAATATTCAAATGATACAGAAACCTAATTAGGAAAATTTAATCTAAACACTTTTGTCATTAATTCCTTTGTTAAATTTTAAAAAAAAAAAATGTTTTTTTTTTGAAAATGCATTTTGACAAATGACTTTTTTGGGAGCAGTCGAATAATTTTTTTGGATAATAATTTCGATATATTGGGGGTGTTTGAACGCAAATAAAATGAATTTCAATAATAATGAATAAATAATAACATGAAAATATAATTCTTACATGTTTGACGATTTTATATAAAAAGTTTCAGATTTTTACGAGCAGTAGTTTAAAAGATATTAGGCGGTGAAAATACCAGTACTTGCCAGTACTTTATGAATCACTCGGTATATCTTAATCACATAAATTATAATGTACGTACATTGAATTAAATACAATTTTATATGTACTTGACTGAAATTGAAATGATTGAATTCAGTAACGATATAAGAACGCAAAATTTGTTTGATAATGAATTATGTTGAAATCGAATATATGTTGAGTGAGCTAAGCAACCAAAATTATAATCTCCTAGTTTTGGCTTATTTAAATCATTTCTAAAAATTATTAAATTAAATTATCTGAAAAGACTGCTGTGGCAATTTGACTTGCATATAATTCTGATTAACCTTCGTCAAACGAAGAACAAGTAATTTTGTTGAATTACATTGCTTTGACTGAGCTATAACGTTTTAATGTCAAGCTCATCGTGTCTGACATATTGTTAAACGATTAAGTCAATTTGGTATGCAGTCAATGATAAAAGCAATAAGGATCAGATTCGAAGTTATAGGTCTCCAAGATTCTCTTACTATGAAGAGATCAGTAGCAGTAATTGAGACTCCTTATTTTTGCTTAACTAAAATTTTTTTGAGCTAAAGCTGAAAATGTTCAATGTTTTTGATGCATATTCATATATTAGAAACATTAAAATCAATCCATCACATTATTTTGGCACCTCAATTCTAACTGGAAATTTAAAGAGCAACTGTACATTTATGTACATAAAAAACAGTTTCAATTAGTTTATGCAGAAACTTCTTCACAATGCTTAAATGCCCACTTCGCAAATCTTCACCATTTATATTTTAAGCAAATCATAGAATTTTCTTTTATTTTTGTTATTATTTTTCAAGTAATATGTTTATTTTATTTCAAAACCACACCCACAATTTAAAGTTATCAAAGTTATTAAAATAGAAAATGCAGTCGAGTGAGGAACCGTACTTCTAACACCCCTAAAAAGTTTATCTGATTTGAAGAAAGAAACATCAAATTCTGGCAGGCCCGTAGCCACAATTTTCTTTCGGAGGTGGGGGGGCGGGGGGGCCCCCACCTCCGAAAAAAAATTGTGGCTACGGGCCTGCCAGAATTTGATGTTTCTTTCTTCAAATCAGATAAACTTTTTAGGGGGGTGGGGGGGCTCAGTCCTAGAAAAAGACTGCTTTGTGGTGGTCGGCCATAGTAAGAATAATAACAAATTCCCTATTTTCTCGTGGATGTCCTAATAGGCATGAAAATTTTACTTTGATATGACTAGTTCCTTTGATTTCAACTCTGAGAGAATTTCCTTTAATTAGATTTCGGGAGGGGTTTAGCCCCAAGTGCCCCCCCCCCCCCCATTACGTATCTGAATCCCACAAATTATCAAGATAAGAAAGTCAGTTTTGAAGAAATACTATAAGGACTCTACAGTTAATAAAATCTCGAACCAGATACAACGAATTATATTTCACTAAACTTGTCTACTGCTGATTTATCTCAGTGTAAGCCCGATAACAGGAATGAAGTTTTAATTGAGGACAGCCATCATGATTTAAATTTGAAGTACGTAGTATTTCACAAATGGATATTACATTTTCAGGAAACGAAAAGCTTTGTTTCAATTTAGAGCAAAAAATTGAAAATTAGTTGAAACATCGTAATTCTGCGATGTAGTAATGGGAAATGAAAGTTAATATTACGAAAAATTTAAAGCAATTTTTTTTTTCATTCTGTCAGCAAGATAAAGGAAAACAGACTTAATTACAAAACAGAAAAATAAAACAGATCTTTCAATTTAATGTCTTATTTTTAAATTAATTTTAAAAATAGCTTCAGAAATTAAGTTGTGAAAACTGAATGAATACATTTATTTTAAAATAAAACATAGATTTTATAGAAAGATATTTGGTTTTTAAATGAACTTAATATACCTTAAACTTTTTTTTGTTTGTCTTGATATTCTAGATCTTAAAAAAGATAAGGAAATTTGCCTAACTATTATTGTAAATTTTAGAAATAACTGTTTTTTGTTTTTTTGTTCCCTTTATTTTCTAACAATCATTTGCCTTATTCCCGCAATATTCTAGTCATTTCAATAATTATTAAAGATATAAATATTTATGTATTTAAATACAGTACTACATTATTGTAATGGCCGAAATACTGTGTTATTTACGAAGATCCATGGCTTTCGTCATCACAAAGAGAAAGCGAAAAGATTTCAACTGATCCAAACAGGAAAAATTAGGAAGAAGCAGCTGCTGAAATGGAAAAAAAAAAACATCAATTGAACTCAATGGAAAGTATTGCTGATTTTATTTTTATTATATTTTTTTTTATTTTTTTTTACTGAAAATGATCTCCATTTCTACACGACTTCATGTTAGGGTTGTGCTAACGCCAATCAAAGCATTTCACAAAAGAATTAAGATTGGGTAACTCATATCCTAGAATGTCAGTGCACTCTTTCCTATAGATTATCCAGATTTAAAAAAAAAAAAGGAAAAAAATGATGATGACAAAATTTTGACTTTTTATGTCGTAAGTGAATTAAGGGGATGATAAAAAATTTACCTTCTTCATGAGAGCCTGACAAAGTTTAAACCTGAAAATCTTTTAAGTAGTTTTTTTTTTATCAATTTTGTTCTTATTCAGTACTTTCATAACTGTAAAATTCTATATTATTTATTGCATAGGCGTATGTAGGAAGAAGACCCCCTTCTCCTTCTTTCCCGAAATCTCGAAATGTTTAGAATAGATTTATTTTCTTTTTTTTTTTTTGTTGTTGGATGACTCGTGTAAGAGATCGCTGCCCCTTTTCCCTGCGAAATTTTCGAATCGGTTCCCTAACTTGCCCACTCCGAAATAAAATGCCGCTGAGCGATTGGGAAACGAATTAAAAAAAAATAATAGTAGGTAAGCAATGTTTCCATTAATTAAGGAAAAGGAATTTTTCCCTTTTAATTAGATATTATATCAATTAAAAGTAATAATTCAAAAAGGGAAATTTTAATGGAAATATATGTTATATACTCATTTTCCTTTTATCGAATTTGGCCAACTAGGGACCACGTAACTAGCTCAACCTGACAACGTAAGGGCGAGGCTAGTGAAATTCAAGAAAGGGGGGACGAGAATTATACCCCGTCCAGGATAACCCTGAGATAGTAAGTCCCAGGTGGGAAACGGACGAAACACAGAAGAAGAAAGAAACAGCCATGCCACCACCGGGATTCAAACCCGGGTACTGGCGCATCGGCCACAACGGCAGCCCGCCGGCTAAACCGCACGGCCACGCCAGCACGGCCATATACTCATTTTATATTTATCTTATTTTTTTTTTCAATAACCAAAGTATTGTTATTATAATTATTATTATTATTATTATTAAATTACTAAATTATTACTATCGTTAAATTTTAACTTATCTATCTATTAGCAACTACATTGAACAGCTACATAAAAGATATATTTTAATATTTTTATAATTTTAATAGCCTCTTCGATTTTCTGTTATTAAATTCTAGATTTGTAGTTATGAAAACCGTCCGTTTGTCTATTTTTTTTTTTTAATTTTCATTTTTTGTTTCATATTTCATATTTCTATACTTATTTACTTTTACCACTTCCTTTTAAAACTGAAACTTTGATCTGATTGGCTTTCAATTTTTCCTCTATCACTAATTTGATTTTAATTGAATCGAAATGTTGTTTGACAAGGAGTCCTCATATGTTTTTACGTTAGTTAAGTGCAAAAAAAAAAAAAAAATTACACATAACAATAAAAATCCTATATTCCGGGATTTTCATTGGTTATTATGCTTAAATTGACAATTTATCCTGCTTTGGATTTGGGCTTTCCCCAATCGTAAATCTTTAGCGGAATCTCATGGAAGGAAATTAACAGAATAACTCTCGGTTCGAATTTAGCAGGAAAATCCTTGATTCAAAACACCTTTGTCCAGATTGAATTAAATGTTAGTTAAATTTAATAAAAATTTAATCTCATTTTCTTTGCATTATTAGTAAGGAAGAATTATTTCAACGCCAGTAAATAACGATCAGCAACATTTGAGTTTTGTGGAAATGAATTTTTCTTTTTAAATACTAGATTCCTTATATTTAAAGGAAATTAAAAGTTCAATTTCCTGTTGGGGAATGCTTATTTGGTTTCCGATATATTATTATTACGAGTAAATTAATTCTGTCAAAGAAGATGTAATGTTGATGTTTTATAATATAACTATGCCATCCCCCGTGTACAGATTGAGATATGTTGAGATGGATGTTAGATGAAGTAGAGTTCGGTGACCTAAAGTTTCTATTTCTCTCTCCGCCTGATGTCGTTCGGCGTCTAACCTCTGTCTCTCTTGTGTCTCTTCCGTTGTCTCCTTAGCTCTTGACCGTCTTTTACGTTCGGCTTCATTCTTTCGATCCAAATCTGTCTGTGATCTTTTCAATCGTTTCCTCTCAATATCGTTTATAATATGTGATGTATCAAAATAAACAATCAGCCGTGCTCTTAAATAACAACGGTAAAAAAGTTCGAGGCAGAAGAAGATTTAAGATGATCGATAACATTATGGTAAATGGATCTTATGTGGAGACGAAGAGGAAGGCAGAAAATAGGAAAGATTGGAGAATGCTGGGTTTGCAGTGAAGGACCTGCCCTTGGCAGAGAACTATGTATGTATGTATATATATTCCTAACCTTATTTACTGTTAACAATTTGGCTTGGTGATTATTTGAATTTATAGTAAATTGAGTTTACAATAAATAAGGTTAGGAACTTATATTGGTTGTTATTTAAGAGCACGGATAATCCAAGAAGAATCCTTTCAATGAAAGCGATTATGATTTGTTGAATAGTTGAGCAAATAGTGATACGTTATTCCTTTTCGAATGAACTCATTATTTGATAGCGCGGCCATTGTTGACGGAGAGAACTCAACATTTTGAAGTTCAACAATGCTCACTTTGCATTTGTCAACTTCGTCGCAACAATGAAAACTGAGCACCCGTTGCACTATCATTGTGAATATTGGAAATCACAAAAATTGCGCCTTTTGCATTTGTGGACTTCTTCGCAACAATGCAAAAGGAAACATCATTTTCCATTGTTGTACTGCGCCGGACAGACAGACAGAGAAATAAAAGATTTTTGTAATATATAGATTAAACAGACGCTATTGGAGAGTCAGGGATACAGGGCCCCCACAGGAAGGGGGGGTCTGATGGTCCCTCAGGACCGGGGCCCGGCCGTCAAAGGAACCCGGCTGAGATCCAGTATGTTTATAGTGTAGAAGGGGTGGGCAAGATTCCTTTTTTTTTGGTTGTTGATTTGGAGATTCCTTTTTTTTTTGGGTTGGCGATTTGGAGATTCCGTTTTTTTTAAGTCTTATGGTGACCGCGGCACTTGGAGTACATTTGAGGTAGCCCTTACCTTACAAAAGTCTGCACACCCCTTCTGTAGAAGTATGAAATCGCGTGGTATTTTCGCGATATTTTTGGCTAAGAATTTATGATTTTGTTCATAACATGGGGCGAGGGGGGAAAGGCCCGGTATTGCATTTGGTACCTGGGCCCGGAATTTGAGGTGGGTGCCTGCAGGGATATGGGATTCTTTATTTATTACAGCAAATTGTTCTTAAGAAAAGGAAAAAAAAAAGTATTTTGTTTGTTTTGTTTTTTTGTTTGTTTGTTTGTTTTTTTTTTCAATTCTTTTTGTTCTAAAAAATACTCTAAAATATTTAATTTTCATAGACTATTAAATATGCTATTTTTTGCTATGTTTGCAGTAGAAATTAAGAAACTCGTAAATTGAAGCTATTTCGAAATAATTATAAAGCCTTTGCTAAAAGGGGAATTTTGTTAGGAAAATAGAAATCTAAAAATATTATTCAATGGCTGTAATAATCTTTTATTACGAAATTTCAAAAAACATTGATGACAGTCATATTTCTTTCGTTTCCTAATGTCTTACAGTTCCTGTACCATTCGTTTACTAGTTCAGTAATAATATTCAGCTAATAAAAGCTGAAAAATGATGACAAAGCCATAAACATTCGAAACGTTGCCCTGTCGAATTCTCTAGACTTGGTAACATCAATTAAGGAACCTGTAAATGTCTTCGAGCCACCGCCATTATGAAATGATGCTTCAAATAAACATAATAGCTAGGGGCCGTCCATTAATTACGTGAGGTGTTTTTTAAAAAATTTGGACCCCCCCTCCCCCTTGGTGAGATTTGGTGAGATTTTGCCGGCCCCCCCCTCCCCCTTGGTGAGATTTCAAAAATTTTAACAACCAAAAAAAAAACAAAAAACGGAAATCTTGCTATAATATATATTTTCTCTGAATGAAAAAGTTTACGTGAGATTTTCGTTGACCCCCCCCCTCCCCCTTGGTGTGATTTGGTGAGATTTTGCCCCCCTTTTGACATCACGTAATTAATGGACGACCCCCTACGTATCTCATTTCTATCTGAAACGAGGAAGCTATCAGTGCATCTTGTAAAGGTCAGGTTAGCGGAAGGAAAGCAGTACTTACGCTGTGCGATTGAATGATACTTGCAAACCAAAGGAAGGTGAAAGACTAAAACCTTGCTACAAACTGTCCTTTAGCATGAATTTGCAATTCTGTTTTGGACTTTTTTTTCCGAAACAGAGTTATCTTGACTAGATTATTGGTGAACTGTAAAAACTTCGTAAGTAAGAGTAAGTAAGAGTTACTGGTGTCTTTAGTGATATCCAAACATCTTCGTATCGTTACTAAAAACTGCTACATTTTGAACGTTCATCCTTTACTCATTATTAATTCTTCAATAAATCATCATTCATAAGCCAGGGATCCCAAAAAGTGAAACTTAAGCCAGAGATGCTAAACTTGTTTAACGTAAGAGTTTCTTCATATGTTTGAGGACAGCCGCACGTTTATATTATTATATGAACAGTTTTTTAGAAATTTGTTTCCATAAATATTAAGAAATACTGTACAGAATAATAATCATTTACTTATTTAGGTTTTAAACTGTTAATTTGTATTAATTTCAGTAATCACAAAATATACATATGTATAGCAAATGTTTTCAAAATCCTGCCTGATTATGGTCTTAACTACGTTGAGTTTATTTAATACTGTAGTGTACTACAGCAACATCTAAGAAAAATTGATAGTCCGAAATTTCTTTAATCTCTGATTGAAATCTAGCATTAGATCTAGCATTTAAATTCTTAAATTTATTTACTCATCATGAACATTAACTATGAACTAGTGGACTCTTAGTTTATATTGAAAAATAAATATAAATATTGTAATTTTTTTTTATTAACCTTTTATATTAATGGTGATGCAGAAAAAGCTAAGCCAATGTAATTCCACGATTCGCATATTTGATTTCAGAGAACCGGATGTGACTAGCGAGCTGCTGTTTGGTCACTCCTGAAATATGCTACTATGAAAAACTTCAACGTAGATTTTTATTGTAATTATGAGAGCAGTAATTGCCTCCTTTATTTAACCTTTGCAGAATCTTCGTTAATGATTTCTCCATAAATTGGTTATCGACATACTGAATTTGCTACATCAAAAATTTTACATAATAAATATTAAAGGCCATTAATAAGAACTACTGGTGATATAGAATTATTCTTAGTAATATATATATATCGCCATATCCTATTAAAAAAACCTAACCTAAACCCAAAAATAATCATTTAAGCTTTAACATTTAAGCTTGACATTTAAGCTTTTTTATGCAAAACTGTGGATATAGCGTGAATATTAACTTTTACAAAAAAATAAATAAATTTAATTCTAAGCTAATTAAATAGGTAATGATTAATTCACGACTATTAACTATTTTCTGCAAGCCATTATTATGCTTGAAAAAAAAATGAAGTGAAAACTTTTCATGCATTCGAAACTTCTACATTATTAATTTTCTATATTCCGATTTCTTTAATGATCCCTCAACGTGCATTCATAGATAAATAAATAAATTAAGTCTTAATATAAATGTACAATTTTTTGAAAAGTTTAACAAGATTCTATATTAAATGAATTGGCAAAAACAAATGTAAGTATAAAAAAGTTCTTAGATAATTATTAAAATGGTTTTGGTCTAACAGTTCGTATTCGTAACATGATTTGTCTTATGATCGTACACTTTAAAGTAGGTGTAAGATCAGCGACTCATCGTGTAGGACTGAGAATTCAGCGATTGGGGGAGGGAGAACAACTTTAGAAGAGGATTGAGACAAAACCAATCACGATAATATTTTATTTTGTTTCGTACCAAATTAAAAAAAAAACAGTCGAGTCCTCCAAACAGTGACGTCGGATGCCCCTTTAGACGTAAGCGAGGATTGGAGACCAAAATAAATACGCCTATTTTTTATGTAGGACTATAATTTTTTTATTGGAAATCCGTCTAGTTGTTTTAGGGTGATCGCTTACAAATAGGAAAAGAGACAACTAAGAAAAAAAAAAAAAGTTCGACTCGAATGCTGACATTTGACAAATTCAGTCAATAAATTTCATTACTAAGTTTTGTTTTGCTTTTCAATTTTCAATTCACTTTTCAATTAAAATTAATTATATATAATTCTTTTTACAATAAAATGTACAAATTTAATAAATAAAATTTTATTTTCCACGAAATCGCCAAGTTTTATCTTTTATATTTAATATCCATCGAACTTATAAGCCTCCATTTGCTGATATTTAAGTCTAAATCTAAAGTAGGTATTCTAACTTTTTTTGTTTAAGATGTTCTTTTCTCTAAATGACCATTAGTTAAAGTTAAAGTGTCTCACTACAGGCCTATGTGGCCTTTATTTTTAATCCTTGAGGCTCCCGGCGTTTCGTGACCAACAGGACTAAGTTGAGGTCGGGTGGTCAATCCGATGCCTAACCGCCTTTAAACTACCGGGAAAGAAATCCGGTGCTCATTCAACAAAGAGATGGTTAGAACCCGTTTGGAGGAGAATGGAGCGTGGAAAAGGTCGGGGAGCGAACCCGCCATCTCCAACCAACAGCCAAGAGCCCTTACCCACTCGGCTACCGAGCCCACACATAATCCATACCGGTAGTAAAAATGCTAATTTTAACTTAATCTAATTTTTAAAGTTACAAATTTTGATAAATTATTAAAAATTATCGCCTCTCAAGCTTTGAACGTGATGCTGTCAATTCAACGAAGTCACCAGAACAAAATAATAGAATAAAACAAGTAACAAATAACTACAACATTATATAAATCTGTCAAAAAGCTTAAAGTTAAAGTTAATTAACGTGTTAATTGAAATTAATGAAGAAACTTAAGACCATCACCACACATCACAATTTAAAATTATGTACAACTCGCCAAGCATTGAAGAAACAGATGGCACAGCACGCTACTACGGTAAGATGTAAAGATTTTAATTACTTAACAGTGGACCATATTAATAATACTAAGCATTCTTTAAATTATGATAATCTCAAGTCGTATGTCGGGAATTAAATGACTTCAAAAGATAATGTAAAGAGTCCTATTTCATTGTTATTGATAAGAGATGTTACAATAACAATTTATCTGTTCGATATATTCAATTTATCTGTTCAATCCAATACGGTTTTCATAAGCATTTGTAATTTTTGTTTTTGATCGCAAATTATTAAAGTGATAAGTTATTAATTTACAGTCCGTTTTCGTTTCCGAGAGCCTTCACCGCTTTTGCGCATGCGTCAGGTCTCCTGCGATTTCTTCCAAATAGGGGCGAGAAAGATGGGATGTTTACTTTTTATCAGTGTTAGTTTACTAGTAGCTGGGTTCTATTTGCGCTTTTCGGGAAAGAATTATGGAAAGAATAAATACTATTGCAAAAATGATCCTCGTTATTTTTTTCTTAAAAGCGAAAATGTCCAAAAGAATTTCTTAGAAAAGTATCCATCTCAGCGTATCACCCCTCTGCGGAGTAAAATCGTCCCGAAGTGGTAGCTCTGCCATTCAGAAACGGACTATACTTTTTAATTTGTTTTTAATATACATATACAGAGGATGTTTGTTTATTTATTTTATGTTACTTTTATTTTTATTGTAACATGAGTTTTTTTTTCTCTTTTTTGTCATACTTTTAATTGTTTTTTTGTTTTTTTTCAGATACATGCCATGTACGAATGAAGCTTATTTATTTAAAGTCTGTTTCACTAACTTTCAATGGAACCCTGTGATGTCACATGTTCCACTAGACCTTATATTTTGATTCTTGTTTACTTTGATTACTTAACAATGAAATGTAGACTATTTCGAAAGCACTCGTATATTTTAATTGTACATAAATTTTATTTTCAATGGTGATGTGTGGTGGCCTTAAAATTCTTCATTACTATCAAAAAGCTTTTGCAGGCTTTAACAGAGCAGCCACTAGGATCATAAACCTTTATTTTACAAACAGGCATATCTGACACAAAGTGAGAGAATGTGTTTATCAATTTCAATCACATTTCCAGAAAAATAACTTGTAAAAGTGTTTTGGCAGGTGTTAAATTCCATTAGAAAGATGATAAAAGGACTTATGAGTAATGAAGTTGTATTTATTTTCAGTTAAAAGAAAAATAAATAGAAAATAAAAAGAAAAATAAATAGATTTATTTAGTGTGGAATTTTAGGGGAATGACCCGGATCCTTCTCCAAAATTTCTCTTCAAAATTTTAAAATATTCAAGTGATATTTCCCATTTTTTAAATTTTTAATGAGTATGCTATGAAAAATAAAACTAGCTAGTCAATGTATTTAAATGATAAATTTCAATTCAAAACAGTGAAAAATTACAATTTTAACTTAATCTAATTTTAAAATTATGGTTTACAAATTTACCTAAAATGCTCAATTTTATCATAATTGTTATCGAAATTTATCATACATCTTAAAAGGTCACAGAATTCTTACGATCTTCCCTCTCTAAAATAGCCCTACCTATCCTCAACGTATTTATCACAATATCTATGAGATCACATATCTACCCTTAGAAGTTATAAGAAAATTGTACGTATTAATATTATGTAATGTATTAATTTAATACATAATATATTTCTTTATATATTAAAAGAAAAGACGACTTTATTGAAGGGATTTGAAGCTGTTCATAATGTAGTTTTATAAAAACAGCTCTTATAATATTACCTTAGAGTCGTAAGTAAATATTAAAGCAAATTATGATGTTCTCTTTCATAAGAAATCAGATAATTTAATACTAGATTGTATTTCTATTTGACAGAATTTTTTTTTTTTTAATATCTCTTCAAGATAAGATTTTTTTCCTTATAAACAGGTTTATTAATGATGATAATAAAACAACAACAACAACTACTACTACTACTACTACTATTAATTATTATTATTATTATTATTATTATTATTATTATTATTATTATGTAAAAGTTTCAAACCTTGGGCTTCCCCAGGTGGCGGATAAAGGACCAAAGCACATTTTGTCAAGTGTAAAAAAAAAAAAAAAAAAAAGGGATGTGTGGTTGTGTCCATAAATTTCCTAACTATGCGTGCTGTGTTGAGTACCACAGCCTTCTGCAGTTGTGCATAAGTGTTTTTGTGAAGTCCTAGGGTGCTGAGGCTGTGGTGCAATGTGTGAGCACCAGATCAGTGGCGGAGAGGACGATGGGTACAACATGTATTCGTTCCTGCTTCTGGAGCTCGTGTGCTAGATCGGTGTATTTACTGATCTTGTCTGCGTGAGTTTTCTGCATGTTCTTGCTGATAGGCACTGCAATATCAATGAGATAGGTCTGTTTGTTCACCTTATCAACAAGTGTGATGTCAGGTCTGTTGTGATGTATAATTTTGTCTGTGTGAATAGGGCGATGCCAGTATAGCTTATGTGAGGATGTGAGGATGGTTTTTTAACTAAACAAAATATACTGATATACATCCAACTGAATTTGTAATTTTTAATATAATTATTAATATTAAATTCTTATTATTAAAAAATATAAGGTATATTTATCTCTTGCTCAAAGTAAGCATACGGAAAATGTGTCGAGCAAGTAAAAAAATGCTCAAGAACTAATCGGATTACAAACTAATGTTATTAACTAATGGAAAAGATTTTGTTTGGAAATTACTAAAATATAAGTTCTTCTGAAATACATGTCGTTTTTGAACTGCGTTGTTTGGAAAAGTGTAAATCAGTTTTGTAATCGCCATTTGCTTCAAAACAGTTTTCCAACTTCTAACAATGGTGTTTGTGCTTTCGAATTTTTAATGTCCTCAGTGAAACTTTCGTGAACAGCTGCCTGGTTTTATTAATATTTTTTTTTTATTCAAAAAGTTGGTAGTGTTTCAAAAAATAAAAATTTACATGGGAAGGATCAGAGGACTAAAGTTGATGAGGCAGAATCTCGATTTCCAATTTTTGGGATTCCTGACACTTAAGAACGATAATTTTTGTTAAGAATGAGGTCTCATCGGTTGACTAGAGCTGATTGTAACTTTCGGGCTTTTCGTCCTATTCGTGATAGAATTTATCCCCTGTGAGTGTTTATTGAGTTCAGAAAGTTGTAGTGAATGATTCATTTCAGGAGGTAATTTTCATAGTAGGGGCGCAAATAGCATCTTTATGGTGTAAAAGTTTGTTGAAGCAAATGGTGCCTGTTTTTGATATAGTGGATCTACTATACTTTTTCAATTTTGCAGTTGAAAAAAAAATCACAATATTTACTTCTTGACAACCTAATAATTAAAAGGAGAGGAATGTAAGGAGAAAAGGGAAAAGAGAAACAAAAGAGAAATAAAAGTGGAAAAAAAATTATATTCCCTCTTATAGTTTGGATTTCTTAATTACTATTCTTTACGTATTCTTCACGTAAATACGTATTCTTTACTATTCTTTACTACGTAAACACGTATTCTTTACTACGTATTCTTTACTACGTATTCTTTACTACGTAAACACGTATTCTTTACTATTCTTCACGTAAATACTCACTATTTTTATTCTTTATTCTTTAATTTTAATTACTAATTACGAATTAATTACTAATCTGGCCTAAAATATAAAAAGTTTTCATCTAAGATCTAGTTACAGCTGTCTTTAGGTCCCAATAACGAATAAAAAAAAAATCCAATACTGAAAGGCTTAATAAGTAGCAGCAATTCAATTTTAATCTATCTTATTCTAAAATTAAAAAAAAAAAAATACCATCTTATATTATAAAGGAAAATGCGAGCCGTAACTGCCTAAGACAACAAAACAAAACGAAGGGATATGTAAAGGTAACGAATGCTTTCCCAAAATACAACTTCCGGAAATACAGCTGTATATCATTCTAGACGTAAGTGCTGGTAATTCTAAAGAAAGCGGAGGCTTTTATAACGAGAAAATAATATGAATGGAAGATTATTAATATTTAACGATATCCGAATCTTAGATAAAAAATATAAACGTCGATTAATTTTCACTACTCAATTGATAAGATTATTTCAATTAGAAACACCGTTTACAAATATTTATTTATGCACTACCCACAATTGATGCCACAGTGACTTGAGAGCACGAACTGAGGCCAAAACATTAATTAAACCATACTGAATCACTGTTGGAGTAAGTAAACTATAATTCTTTAGATTCTTCCATTCTAACGCACAGAAGGTCATCAACAGGGCTTCATAAAGATTATCAAAAGTTTTGATTGCGAACTGTTTTTATACTTCTCTGATTGAATTGAATTTTGAATACATACAAAGATGGTTTTTTCTACATAAACAGGATATGTAAGAAACAAAACAAAAAAACTTAAAACGACAATAATAATTAGTAAATGAAGGAAAACAAGGGAATGCAGAAGGTGGACAATAATAATAAAGATATATATATATATAATTTAAAAAAATAATTAATTTACTACTACCAATAACAATTTACTTTCTTTGACTATAACAAGTTAATGTAAAGAAATAAAAATCAATGCTAGTCAACTGATAGATAAAGAAAGTAATCGTACTCGTATTCAGTAATCAATAATACATTTCTTATTTTGTTTAATCATCAAGGAAAAATCTAAATTCAAGAATAGCAGTCATCTAAATAACGTTGTGTTTTTGTTTTTATTTTGTATTCCCAAGACAAATTACATTCTTTTAGCAGTATTTGAATTTCGTAATTTTCCTTAAACTGACTTAATTCAGTAACAAAAAATTACGTATTAGAAATAATATGAAAGCGGGAATAGCGTATTTACTTCTTTGTAATCTATCTACTGTTTTACATCCTATTCATAAGTCATAAACTTGACTTAACATTTCACGTCGTAATTTGAGTTTGATAATGATGACATGTTTCCGAGCTTAAATATGTTACTCGGTTATAACGCGATCAAAATAACAGAATCTCAACATAAGTAATAATCGAAACTGCTAACATTGGATTTCCTAATTCTACTTACATCTAAGACATAATCACTGAAATCAACTTATGATTATCGTTAGCAAAAGTAGTAAAAATAAAGGATCTTTTTCATTATAATCTTACCAATTTTCTAAATGTAATTCTTATTAAATTAAAAATTAAACTTTATGTAATTAATCAAATACTGGGGTAAAATGGATCTTAATTCATTGAGACCAACTTCGTGATGTTTCCACTCCTAAAGTAATCAAAATATGAATGCTGGAATTAAAACACGAATAATTTAAAATAATTTTAAAAGCAATATCTAATTTTAATGTTATAAGAAAGTATATTATGTTTCAGTACTACAAAAAAATAAAGAAAGTTAATTCATCATAAGAAATATTAAATCAATATGAAATAATCAAATTCGTATTACGTTCGTTTCATTTTCGCAATTTCCCATTATATAACAACTTTATTTACATATTATTTACAACTTTATTTACATATTATTTACAACTTTATTTACTAAAGTTCACAGTACTTCAAAACTTAAATAAAAACTGGTTGCTTTAGAAATTTCACACTGTTGCGTCATACTTCACAAGTTTCTCTGATGATATGTGTCATATCACAGGCCTCACCTATTGTGTCTTACAACTACCCGATAATTATTAAGGATTTTGCAATTTATTGATCATCCTCATATCATCCATAAATACAGGTATTGAAACCAAACAATTTCAATTTGTCATCTTTCACCAAACAGAAACCATGAGGACAGTCTTCGCCATCGTGATCTTAATCGCTGCGATAAGCTTCAAGCAATATGAGGTAAATATTACAAATATTTCTTTTATTTTTACTTTTGTTCGGTTTCTTCATAATATAGGGAATCACTGATATTCAGGAAATATCCAATTCCTAAACGAAAGTATTAATTCAAATAGAAGTAATAATGAAATATAAAGATATCAATATTTTATTAAAAGTTTCTTTTTAAGTTATTTTTAATTGCCTTCACGCTATATAAAATCTAATTCACAATCTTTCGTTATTCCAATGCCTTTAATTTTTTTTTTTTTTTGAATTTCCAGTAAAGTTGACACAAACTTCTTTTTTATTGATTCGAAGGAAATTATTGCATCTTCATTCAAATAATTTTCATTACGTAAAAAAAGAAGGCTTATAAAGAACGTAAAATTAGATTAAATTGCAATATTAATCTATTCCATTCTAAATAAGTTTCCCACATCTTAAAACAAGAATTATTTCGTTTTAATTAAACCGTGATGAAAATATAAAAACAAAATCAATTCAATCTATTTACCCCAAAATCACAGTTATTTAATTTTGTTAAGTATTTGATAATATGTTAAAAACGAATGTCTTTTCATTACCAATGAAGAAAAGAATTGATTTCTTCGTGGTCTACAAAACAGAAAACTGTAAAGTAATGAGGATAGAGCTTTTCTCCCTTGAATTTAATATTTGAAGAGTATTAAATGTAAAACTAATCTTCAAAGAGACCTGAATCTAACTTCCATTAGAATTATAATCCGATCTTGAAATCCCATCCTTATTTGAAGTTAGAAATTATTTTCTTTCTGTAAAGGCTTTGAATCCTTTCAATCATTTCTGTTAAAAAAAAATCATCAGCCATTATAATAAATAATTCACAAAAGAATTGATCATTTGAAAGAAAAATCTTAACAGTGATCAACTTTCTAATAGCAAACAACTTTGAAATGTAAATTAGGCGATTTACAAAAAAAGAAATTTTACCAAACTGATCAAACACTAGTCGAGAATATTACTTTCCTACCATTTCCTTGGCTAATAAATTGAACCATTTTTTTTCCAATGAAGTATGTCTTCAAATAGAGTTGCCAATTGAATCACATCTGAGTATTTGATTTGACTAAAGAAATGAAGCAGCCCAAGTTTTGAATTCTCTATTAGTTAAAAAATTTACTTCATTAAATAAATGAAATAAGCTAAAGAAAATTATTTCTTAAATTATGTCGATATATATATATATATATATATATATATATATATACATACATATTATTATGATCAAAAATAAAAGTTCTAGGAGACAGTTTTGCTGTAACTCAATAGGCTTTTCTGTTGTCAAAGTAACTAAAAAATCAATTATCCTGAACAGCAGGACTTCAAGAAATGAAAGATCATTAATAATATTTAGCCACATTGAAATTCCGTAAATTTAACTCACTAACTATATATCTTAGAAACTAAATATTTAGATCTCTTCAATGTAAATAATAACATTAGCCAATCGTAGAACGTGAACAGGTTTGGTGTATATAGAATAATCACTGATGGTTGCCATTTTATTCAAAAAAGATTTGGTACAAATAGCATCTTTAAATTTATAGCTCTTAAATCCTTCATAAAGTAAACGCTTAAATGGATTGAAAAATAGTTGTCAAACGAACTATAATCGTCTTGTTTTCATTTCGTTTTCAGTGTGCTTCGATCGCACAAATACCTGCAATGTATGGAATGTCATTTGGACAAGGATCAGCAATGTTCGGTATGACAGTAGGAGGTTCAGCAATGGGAATGCCAGGAAGTACCAGTGGTGGTGGTGGTCCTGGTGGTGATGCTGGCGGAGGAATGGCGGAGGTAAGTTCATTTACAAAATTTCTATAGCAAAAATATATTAGAACTAAAGTTTAAAAATTAATAAAAAAAGAAAGAAGGATTGAAAGTAAACATGACATTGTACCCTGAGCATTTTAATCGAAAAACAATTTTATTAGCTTGATTTTATTTTAGTACAATTTCTCCGGTTCGAAAACATTTTTGTGAAACATCACATTGAATAAAAAAAAATAATAAACAAGAAAAATTAATATTAATTACTTAGTTAATATTTTTCAATTAAAACTTAAAGAACATCTTTTGCTTTCGATCTGCGTAAGAATCTTCCGATTCTAGATCATTTGTTCACTTGCTATCTTCGACTGACAACATATAATAATCGGTCGTCCCGAGGTACCAGAGATAAAAAAAAATGAGATGGAATGGAAAATTTATTACGTTATTGTAAAAGTGTATCTCGAGAAATTTTATTTTGTAATGCCCTGAGAAAATGAAATATGTTTCTACTAAAAACAACTAGCGAAAATAACAAAATTCATAGAGTTCTTTTCATCTTATAAAATATTTTTTAACTACTTAAATTAAAACAAAAATTTTTTGCCTTGAGTAACCATTAAACAACCATAAGAAGAACTAATGATTTTTTTTTATTTTTCAATATTACCAGCGCTTATTGACTTATTCTGCGAATATTTATAAGTTTCTTTCTATCTTTTTCACAAATAATGTTGAATATCTTAAGTGTCGGTAGAGATAAAAATGTTCCTTGCAATTTAAAATTATTTCAGTTACAAAGATGGTGTTCCGCAGCAATGGCCAAATTAAGTTTTCATAATTTCATGTCGTTGATTTAATAATAGTCAATTGATACCCAACATTGGAAATCACTGCTTATGACCTATAGCCTATCAGTTGTAAACATTAGGTTTCTAATTGTTTAGAATGTAATTCGAAACGGCGCTATTAGAATGAAACTTTGTTAATATTCAAAAGCAGTTTATAGATATTTCTTACAGAGTTTCCAAGGTGGAGTGATATAGAAATCCTTTTGCGTAATTGTCTTACAGGATGTCGGATTTGCTTTCAAGTAGTGATCACACGATAAAAACAATAAAGTTGTATTCACTTTGATTCACTGGGATACATTTCATTCTAACATGGTTTGAATATTAATAATAAAGTTGTGAAAATGATTCTTTTTTAATATTGATGGAAAGTGTAAATAGTTTTATTAACTTTTGGATTGATTTGACTTCAGTTTTTAGTAAAACTGTTGATCATGGAAATTAAAGACATTAAAGGATTTCGTTCGTTTCTCCAACAGCGGTTTTTTTACACTGATTCGAATTTGATAAAATAACAGATTTAAAACGGTGAAATCTTTCTAATAGGATGAGTGGCTGTTGGTAATGCAATTCTACACCAGAAATCCTTTTCATACACTTCCTAAAAGCTATTCAGGGCATTGCATTCTCTCGTAGTAAATGACGACACCGTCAATAACCTAATATCTCTCACTTTAGAGTATTAATTTTTTTTGCAACCACATTTCTTCCACCCAATTCCGTTTGAATTAATATCAACGATCACCTGCGATTTTATCAAGTCTTCCCCATTATGTATAATCGAAAACATTAGGGATTTTTGTTTTCAGTTAACTAAGAGAAAATCTTTGCATTTTCAATAGAAATCAATTTCTCATCCAAACGAAACGAAAAAAAATTCCGAATTTCAGGAAAGTTGCAACGATTAGATTTAATTTAATCAACTCAATTTTTGTTTAGCTTAGTTCAAACTAAGAACTAAAATTTCCTTCATTCTCAATAAGATAAAAGTAATAAAAAAATTAGAATATTCAATTAAAACTAGCTGTAAAGCTAATTTAATAAGAGCATGAATATTTAGCTGTATTCTAATTAGCATAAGTTTAATTACAAGTATACATAGAATTTGAATAAAAAAGCCAACACACAAATAATTGGATAAAAAAAAACATTTAACACCTTAAAAAAAGACATGTTTTGTTCAGACTAAGCTGAACTTTTACAAGTAACTAAACTCAAGGATGGCTGGTGATTAAATACGTGAAAAAACAATTCCAAAACAAATTCCATGTATTTAATCACCTGCCATCCTTCAGTTATTTACTTCTAAAAGTTCAGCTTAAAATCAACGAAACATGTCTTTTCTAAGATGTTAAATACTTTTTATCCTATTATTTGTATATTGGCTTTTTTATTTAAATTCTAATTACTTTACATACGTTAAAGTTTGTTTATTATAAGTATAAATAAGTATATATATATATATATATATATATTTGTGTTTAAAAATAAAAAGTTTTTCATTTTTTATGTTCTTAGGACGAATAAAGGCATTGGAGGTGACTCGCTAACTCACTGAGGCCATGGACAAAAGGAAAAAAGACAAACATTTTTAATTTTTCTTCAATTTTGTTTTACTGAATAGTTATTACTGAATTTGCTGTATATTGCAGTATATTAAATAAAATATATTTAAAAAAATTAATAGTAATCTTTTATTCTCATGACAACTCTTAAAATCTTTTTTTGATTAAATTTGTGAATTAATAAAATTCTCCACAATTCTAAAATTACTTAGAAAGCAGCTTAATTAAGTTTCACAAAGTGAATCGTAAAATAACCGAAGTTTTTCGGATTCTTCATAATTCAAAAATACCGGAATTTCAAGAATTAAACAGAGATGCAGTATTTTCCATAGCTAGAGCAGATTGAAGTGGCAGTAAAATACTAAATTATGCCAACTTATGGTTATTTGAAACTCGAGCTCAAAAGTCACAAACTTTCCTCATCAGAATTATTTATCTGCAAATAATTAGTGGATATTGTAAATAATGCGGTATCTCAACAGGCCATGCAGGGCCTGGGGTGAATGACTGGATTAGGTTTGCAACGATTCTCGATCAACGGGACTAGTTGGGGTCGGATGGTCAGCCCGAAACCCACCCGCCCGCCTTTAACCCCTGAGTAAGAAACCCGGTCCACATTTGACAGAGGGCTGGTTGAACCCTAGGGTCCATCTGGAGGAGAATCCCCGACCACCGTCTGAAATTGAACCCGGGCTCCTCCAGTCCGCAGACTAGCACCTAAACCACTTGACTACCGGACACCCCTCTTGCAATTAATGCAGAGAATTGAATTTCTTTATTTAATTTCAAACTGAAATTAGATAAATCCATGCTTCTCTGTCAGCTCATTCTTCTCTGTCAGCTGTTGAGTAGTGCCCAGAGAAAGGCAAGGAATTAATTCTTACCTTAAAGGAAAGAAAACTTCTTTTAGACAAGAAAAAAAAAGCATAAAAACGCACACAATTAAAGGTTCACTGAGCCTTCACTTCGGAATTTTCGTACAAAGAACCCAAGACAGACTGTTTCGAGATTCCTATCTCTCGTCAGTGAAATTCGCCCAGTACTCATAGCTCAGTGGAAGCAAAAGAAAAATAAACAAAGGATAAATAAACAAAACAATGACCCTTAAGTTAAAAAAAAAGATCAAAATATAAGTTAAAAATAAAAGGACAATAAATTAATTCCCACTAGGCGATAATTATCCTCTTTA
>JAFIDM010009631.1:352566579-352577368 GCA_023159025.1 Thereuonema tuberculata
ATTAATTTATTGTCCTTTTTTATTCTTAATTTGTATTTTGATGTTTTTAAAAACTTAAGGGTCTTTGTTTTGTTTAATTATCCTTTGTTTATGTTTATGTTTCTTTGTTTTATTTTATTTCACTGAGCTATGAGTACTGGGCGAATGACGAGAGATAGGAATCTCGAAACAGTCTATCTTGGATTCCCGGTAAGAAAATTCCAAAAATAGCTCAGTGAACCTTTATTTGCGTGATTTTTATGCCTTTTTTTTTCTTTTTATATATCCATTGCGCACGTTATATTGTGCTAAAATTTACAATATACAATCTAGGCATTATAAACATTTGTTCGGTTTTCCAGGCCCTTATTATTTCAACAGACTACAGGGCTGGTAAAAAAATGGATATGGATTAAAGGCTAAACTTGATCTAAAATATAAAAACGTAATGAGAAGAACAAGAACTAAGAAATTTACTTCATATAAACTTTCGATAGAAGCACCACAATTGAAAAAAACAACAACAACACATCGATTATCTGCATCGTTTCAGTATCCTACGTCTTCTGCAGTAATCAAAAATCAGATATCCAGTTTCTTTTGGAAAAATTTTAACCCTACTCTATTAAACAAGAAGTAAAGAAAAAATCAGATGAAAGATAAAATCGTGAAGTTATCGAGAAAATGTTTAAAAACTTATCGATAAAACATAGTAGAGAAAAATTACGAAAATATCATACGGAAGATAAGTCGATTACATTTTGTGGTCTATTTCCAAAAGAAATGAAGATTCGAAGTTTGTCTGTGGAATAACATTTAAACTAGTTAGAGGATTTTCTTAAAACTTTCCAAGCCAGTATAAAATTTGAAAAATTTGATATAAAAGATTCTTCTTCTTTATGTTTTTATATTTATGCAATATGCAATTTACAGAGTAAATAAATCAGAAACTAAGTAAATTAAGTTTGCAATGGCTTGTACAATAGGCCTAAAATTAGTAGGATAATAAGAAAAAATGCTAAATTTACAAATTTTTGTAAACTTCAAAAAAATAAGTTTACATATTTGGGGAAAATATATATTTTTATTTATTTACATATTTACTTAATTTATTTTATATTTACTTTACATAATTATTTATATAAGACATTCCAAGAAAGGTAAAATTTAATATATTAATTTTATTCGCAACTAAACTGAACGTTTTTATGTCTAAAATACGTTTAATACATCCTTGTACTTAAAATTTATTCATAATGAAAAACAGCAACTGTTTATTACACTGAAAACATCAAAGTAAATAATTAGTACCTTAATGTGAAACAGAGTAGAAAGAACTGCATTATATCTTCGAAATTTAAAATCAAATATTAAATTTTTTTGGTTAAAATAAAGAATCGATAATCTCTAAATCTGAAATTTAGAGATCTCTAAACAATCCGAGGGTCGGTTTGTGGGGAAGAAATTACCAGAAGAAGAGGAAATAATTAGAAGAATTTTAATATTAGAAATGAAATAAAGTATTTACAAATCAAATTAAAGCGTATAGTCTAACTAATAACTACAAAAAAAAGTTAGGACGAATAATTGCTAACAAATTAGAAAAGAATAAGTTTGAAAAGTAACTAAAAAAGAGAAAAGAAAAAAAGTAGACTAATTTTGGATATCCTTAGTTCTTAAGATTAACTTTGATATTAATGATCAAAATGAGTTTCACAAAATTAAAAAACAAAAACAAAAATAAACCCTCATTTTTGTGCGGTTTTTTTTTTGTTTTTTCTTTCTCATGTTATTGTTGTACACACGTTAAATTTATAAATTGTATATTTTCACAAAATTACTTAAAGCTTTTCCTGTTGAAGAAAACTTTTCTCATGAAATCCCTTTGGCTCATTTGTTTTTTCGCATTATCTTTAACGTTGCAAATATCAATGTCACAATCTTTCTTTCTCCTGTTATTATCTTTCTTTTTATTTAAACTTAAAATTTTGAAGTCAGTATAAAATACAATGTGCGAAAGAAGCAATTCTATTTACATCTGAGTCGTTAATAAGAATAAAGAAAGTAACAATTTATCCTTTCGTCAACAGATGACAGGTTTATCTTCTGCTAATATCTCATGTCCGCTAGAATAACTCTGTGCATCGTGAATGGTCTCATACTATTTACGATTGGCTCAGAAAAGTTTTAGATAGCGAAGAGGAACATAGAAAGTTTCCGAAATGGACTAGTACAGAATGAAAAAGGAAGAGTCATCAGAGGTTGAACAAGGCCATGATTATCAGTGCAAGGAAAGAGTTCGGATGGGCAAGCATCCCTGTAAGCATTATTGAATTTTCAAGCACCACGAAAGTCTATTGACAATGGTCCGAGTAGGAACACTGAAACACTGAGAGAGGCCACGTTGAATATGCAAGCAAATGCCAGGTGGCGCTTGCTAAGCAGGCTCATAGATGATTCGCCTCAATTAATGAGAAACTACAACTGAGTGGACAGATTCAATGTTGTTGTGGTTTAAGAAGTGGACAACCAATCTTCTAGGTCAATGTTTACAATTTTGTAATAAGTTTGCTGTAATGAAATAAATAAAAATTCCAATAAACTGTAATTATTAAACTTTGAAACAACGCAATTCATTTCTCATTTTTCCAAATCACACTTTATTATTAACTTATTTTTTTAAGCAGTAACAAACAAAATGCCCCTTCTCCCAAAGATTGTTAAATTTTAACCTATAAATTCTGTTATTACTTATCGAGCGCTCTAAAGCCTTTATCTTTCCAATAAAAATCTATTTTTCTTGTAAAACATTTAAACGACACACATTGCTATAAAATTAAAAATATATTTACAATACAATTACACAAAATGCTTTCCCTAGTAGAATTACATAGCTTCTTCAGGTTTACATTAATAAACCTGAATTGAGGAGAGAATTATTGATCCTCAATTATTATTGATATTCATGACATCCTCTTTAAAAAATTTCCGAGAAAAAATTATTAATTGTCTTAACATATTGTGCTGTAATTTTATGCCCATATCCCTTAAGATTATTAGAATAATTGGATATAAGTGCTTATGAAATGGTATAGCCAGTATCCTTGCATATTTTTCTTCTCGTGTATTTCCTGTCCTACTTTATATATATGCTTTAAGCGTGTTTATTTATTTGCGTGTTTAATTTTTTCATAAATGGGGTATATGCTTTGAAATGTAAGAATAATAGCTTCTGTATAGGTGAGACTCGGAGACCCTTGATTATCCGTATAAAGGAGCGAGCCAGAGGTGTGTAAAAGAAGGATCGCAAATATCTAATAGCGATTCACATACAAAAGACTGATCATTCACTCGACATGAGCAATCCATATTGCAAAACCCGAAAAGACGTTTAGTCAGTGTGCATCCTACAAAATAATTATTGCTACAACGAAAGCCTCTCGGTTCAGATAATAAGCCAGTAAGAAATGAAGAAGCAAAAGGAAGATAAAATAAAAAGAAAACGAGAAAATACAAAGAAGAAACATAGAATTTTTTTTCTCTCTCTTCTAGTGCCTCCGTAATGATGAATTATCTCTCCTTATGGATGGTGGGTTCACATTACCTTTCCAAGCTTTTCGACTGTTTTGGATCTAAAGAATTTTGGAATTCCCTGCAGCGCAATGATTATACACGGCTATACTCGTTTCCATTGATACCAACGCATAGTGGTCCGAATTAAAGTTGAAACGGAACTAATTGTTAGGTGCAGCTAAATAAAACTGATACGATTAATAAAATAGAAATTAGTGATATTATTAATAGAATAATAACAATTGATGTTATTAATAGAATGTTTTATAAAATATATAGCTACATTTTTGTTAAATTCAGTACAATAAAAAATCAACAAAAATTTTAATCAAAGATCAAATATAAAATCATAACCATTAGACAGATTTATATATTTATTTATAAGAATTATTATGAAATATTAAATTTACATAATTATAAAGAAACCAAAAAGTCAAAAAATAAGTTATTGCATGTTTTATATTGTAATAACTCGTATAACTATGGTACTGCTTAAGAAATCCAAAAAGAATATTATTAAAAATATTTGCACAGATTTCGATTGAAGTAAAATTAAAAGTTTAGTCTTATAATAAAATATCATTCTGAAATGAAGCCATTTTACATAATATCACTTAGAATATCATTTGCAATTTCTAATTGATTAAATATTTATCTATTTACATATTTATTTATTTACTTACTACGTCAAAGTATATTAATATTTCTTATATAAAAATATGGAATGTATAAATGATTGAGTTATTTATCTAGATATCAATACATTAATTATATTGTTTATAAATAATTTACAAATAGTTGTATCATATACTCAAGAACTTATATATTTATATATGTAAACATCAGAAAAACAAATTGTAAATGTAAATAAGCAACCTAATTACATAGCAACCATTTACTGTAAATGATATTATTATTTGATGCTATTACAACCCTCAAAGTAAACTATATTGTATAAATATTAAATCTGTATTATACCGACAGGTTTAAAATATAACCTAGTAGGACTAAAATTATACAGTTATAGAAACATACAAAATTAAGTAGCTTTATATTTTTTTTATTATAGGCCTGTATTTATTCGATTTCTATGTCAGTTTCTTCATCTGGGGATGATATATCTGTATTCTTTTCGATGCCCCCTTCCTCCATTACATATACAGATGATGGTTCTTTTATCTTAACGTCTGGTTTCTTTAACAGTCCAATAACTTCTGAACTAAGGCTTGATATTTTTCTCTTTGGTAACTGCCTTAAAGATGATATTAACGGATCCGATGAAATTAGGAGCCTATTCAAAAAAATTTTCATTCCCAGACATCCTCGACCTCTTTTGTAGTATGAAACTCACGGAATTTTTTCAAATCTTTATTTCGGGATTCCTGAGCTTCTTCGGATAGTTGTCCAATGGGTAGCAATGCAGATCTTCTTATTGCTGATCCTCGAAACAATATCTTGTGAACTGATGCAGGCATATAATACCATGGATACTTTACCACAAGCAATGTAGCTGTTTGCCCTGCATATTTATCGAATGCCTTATAGTTCAACACCTATCCACAAGATAATACAGACAGGACTACGCCCAATCTTCTAATAATGTTTTCGTCTACATTTGTAATGGAAGTGGATTTAGATGGATTTTGAAAAAAATCGCACCTGCCATTTTCTAATGTCCAGCCTATAGGATATATGTAGAAGACATTCGAAAGATCGAATCCAGGCATGGAGAGTTGATAATCCAAATGTAAAGGATTCTTTGTTGATCTGTCTTTGTAGTATTCTTTCTAAGTCAATCATTTGGACTGGTGTTGCTGTATAGGTAGCAGGCCTGAGCAGATGATATGTCAGTAAGGCGTTACAAACCTTTCCATTTGTCACTGACATTACACAAATGTGAACATGTTGAACTAATGTAAATATTATTGAAGAGAGAACGAACCATTGCGAAAGTAGAATAAGAAAAAAAAAATTGTAAAAAATTAAAATTTGAAAAATATTTCCTCTAGGACAACCTGAAGTCGTTAAAATATCATATTAATTAATTAATTTAATTAATTAATTAAAATATTAATTTTAATGAAAAAAAAATATTCTTTTCCAAAAATAATAATAAATTAACGATCTCCAGCCGTATGAAGTTCGATGTTTTGTAAGACATTTCTGCCGAGAATCAAAAAAAAAAAAAAAAAAAAAATATTTCCTATATTAACATAAACTAGCACGTATATTTTTGATTTGCTTTTACAGACACTTCAAGCTAAATTTCAGATACTTTCTGAAAGCGGGGACTCGTGGGGAATTTTTTATAGGCCACAGTAAAGTTAAAAATTTACTCATGTTCAGCCGATAAACAACACAGAAAATGATGCTTCATAATTAAGTAAATTGAATACCAATTCACTTACAAATATTTGGAATAATGACTTTATAACTAATTAAGTTTCTAATGTTTATTGCACTAATATTAAATAAAAATTGTGTACCATCAACGCTGAACAAACTAGAGCTACGAAATACATGTCTAACGTACTGAACTTTTCCTGATTTAATGATTATATTTACAGGGCTGTAGAAAGTAGGTATTTCGAGATAATGATCTGGGATTTTGGAAAAGGAAAAAGTGGCTATTTAAATATAATAGCCTATAAAATTATAGACGGATACCACAGCTTTGAGAATATCGGACTTTGTTCCGCTTTGATCTTCATTCGTACCAGTGGGCTACGTGGGAATTCCTTTGGCAAATCCTTAAATTGAGGTGCATTCTTTATAATTAATATAAACCAGAAGAAGATATATAACTCTACTGGCGAAACTAGTCGTTTTGTGTAATTTTTATTGTAAATATATTTACTTTCATAGAAAATTATATGTTTTATAAGAAGAATATTCTACATACGTTAAATTTCAATTAAAAATCTATATTACATAAAGAAGTTTTCATTTGAAAATGTATCCTAAATGAATTTCTTCAATTTTTTTGTAGATGTACATGTCTGTAGATATTTGTTCCATCAGTTGATAAAAGCAGTGATTACCTTTCCAAACATTCCATTGAAACTTCTTGCAGTTTCGTATTAGTAGCTTCCCATCACTGTAATAAATTGCATCTCACCCTGACATCCCAGCAGAATTTTGGCAACTATGTAGGGGAGACCGGGGCAGAGCGGTCCACTTTTTTTTGTTGAATTTTTTTCTTTTTTTTGTTAAGAGATTTTCCATTGCATTTTTTTTTGTCAGAATCGGAAACTATTCAAGAATGTAAATACTTGATTTCATTTCATTATCTTCATAAATTAAATTGGTATTAATTCGCAAAGCAAAAATGGTAGAGTGGTCCAACCTGCCCCGACCACGGGGCAGGTTGGACCACCCCATGGGGCACGTTGATCCGGGTAAGAATAACAACATTTAAAGTAAGTTTTTTATTGAATATAAAATAACATGCCATTTAGGATATCATGAAATAAAGTTTAACTTAACATAGACTAGCTAAGGTATTACATATTCAAGTGAAAATTTATCATTATGCAGTTGAAAGTCGTAAATGAATAATATCAAATAGGTTTACATTGAATTAATTACAGTAAAACCCCGTTATTACGCTCGTCAAGGGACCAAGGCCTACAAGCGTAATAAGCGGGATAGCGCTACAGACGGGAAATGATTTATTTGATGGGGAAAGATTTGGACACCATTTTACAGGTGTCATGCTTGATTCTGCAATAGATTTAGTGCAAATATGAGCTTATTTCCTATTGAAATAAAAATCTTTGATTGTGGTTTGCCGTGTGTGTGTGCTACTGTTATGAATTAAGACATTTTCAATGCAGTTCAGGTAACTATTAACGTCAATTGATACACCACTAGCAATACTAATATATTTTCGGAGCAGATTTAGTACACACTTTACTTTTTTACGTTTGCAACAACCCTTCGCTGTATCGGTAATTGCATCCCTGTTTTTCATTATTGTTCGCAGACTAGACGAGGGAATTCCTAGAGATTCTGCGAAATCCTTCTGACTTCTGTAGAATTCTCGTCGTACTTACGGAGAATTTGCAATTTTTCACTTATAGAAAGGGATTTCCGCTTCGAGATTTTGCACAACTGTATCACAGACCCGCATTTCACAGAGTTCAAAGATTTCCTCCTACCAGGGAAAAAAAAGAATCTTACAGTGTTACATTTCTTTTCGATACAAAATTTCCGATATAAAAAAAGCGCTACAAGCGGGATTTGAAGCGTTATAAGAGGGTAAAGTATACAGAGATATATAGAAAATTCCAGAGACCGTACAAAAAGAGCGTAAAGAACGGGATAGTGCTATAAGCGGGAGCGTAATAACGGGGTTTTACTGGCGTTATTACGCTCTAGAGAAATCGTCTTTGCAGTTGAGGCATTCATAAAATAAACCCCGAATATCACTGGCTACACAGGAACTATGGGCCCATCTCTTGCACTGCGTACATTGAATCCACTTCACTTAGGGATGTAATTGTGTGTGTTTTAGAATACACTCCCTCTCCTGAAATGTTTAGACTCATTGGGTGTACTTTTTGCCCGTGTGTTTCAGATTCATCAACTGATCTGAGTTTTCCCGCCAGAGTTGTACTTAACTTTTCTCCTTTTGTTCCCATGAGAAAACGAAACAGATAAAACCACGTGATCACTCAATCAACGCACAACTGTTTTTTCGAAGTTTTTCTTTTTATGTGGATTCATTTATGTTTTCTAAATAAGCTCAAACCATTAAAATAATATTTAACCATGAAATATCACAATAACAATATACAAGACTTTACCAAATACAAAAATTCAAATACATAATTACAACAATACAATTATTAAAAATCAAAATATATTCCCTCAGAGACCAAGATTTTAATCGTGTCATGTTGCCAATTCCACAACGTGACAGTTTGCATAGTTTTTAATTAGAATTTAGTAACAGTTAAATGTGTAAATTGGCTATTTTCGAAGATTACGATGCCTTCGCGCGAAGTCTTCCCCTATTACGGTACTTGCTGAGAGGAATTACTAAAGGGGTAATATCCTTTAATAATATAGGCTACACACAATATATGATACATAAAAAAATATATAAAAAATATAGTATATAATAATGTAATACAATACAATTTAATAGGCCTAATAAATATATAATATAGAAAAAAAAATAATGTATAGTGCCAAAATATTTTATTGTAAAAACAGCGGGGCAGAGTGGACCACTGGTCCAATGTGCCCCGTGTCGTTCGGTCCACTCTGCCCCATCGCCGTTTTGGCGTTTCCTTCAGTTGTAACTATCGACTACTTTAAGTATTCAATTCATTCTACAGCTTAAAATGATCTTTCGATTACCACCTTCAATATGAATATTACGGTAATGTTATTCAATGCATCGCTGAACAGCAATATTAAAGTAAAAACAACACTAAACATTTACTTACCTGGACAAAAACAAAACAATCGATCACCTCAGTGTCACTAATAAGCCGAATTCACTGACGCTTTTGTGGTAGCAGCGCCACAGTGGCACCAACCTTCATTCCGATTTTTGGCGCATTCTAGCGAATACACGATTTACTAAAGTCAACGGTCCACTCTACCCCTAGGTCCACTTGGCCCCGGTCTCCCCTACTTGGTCGTTTCCTTATTATAGAAGATATTGAGATCACAGAAGATCTTGAGGTTGTTGAGGTTTACTATCAAGGCGTGGTTATTTTTTTGTTAATCAAATAGAATGTTGGCAATCTAGTAACCAATATAGAAAGAGGAGACGATTATTTTCTGGCAACATTTCAAGATCATTTCACTTTGGTTGGAGAATTCACTCTAGAGAAAGACCCAGATAAATTACCGTCAATTCATTTCTAAGATGCATTAATATATCCAAATTAAAAAAACCCATTAGTAAAATTTTTAAATAGCTCTTGAATATCCTCAGTCATTCATTCGAGCAGTTTTCTGCTAATCAAAGATGGTGTGAATCGAGCCGCTACAACTTGTTTCGTCCAAGAGTGAAATGTTTCGTCCAAGATTTTCTTTACTGCAACCGATTTCATTTGCTGAATCTGTACATATGTGCACTATATCTTACTCTCTCTAACCGAATTATCATCAGTTTTGGGTGCTCTGAGGAGTTTCGTAATCTATTAGTGTGCTGTTTGACCTGACTCTACGTTCTTTTTGGAAATTTCATTATCTTCGAACTTCACTAAACTATTGATATGCTAAAGGATATAAAGGGCAAAGATGCTTCAAATGTGCCTTACAATTTTAATTCTCATTTGAATTAAATGAGAAAAAGATTGTCATGGAAATAGCCAAATTTGATGACATACTTTTTCTGACATAACAACTACCACAGCTATTGGAAATTATTGTCATGGCGAGTTCAAACTTTCTTATGTCTATGGAAAGATGAACTAAATAATGAAATATTCATAGTCATTTGTTTTGGCAGCACAATGACTCTTATCACAACCTTTCTGCAACAAAGTGTCAGAAGTTGCCTCTCCGTGATGCCGTTAGGAAAGAATGTAAAAAAGTGGCTTTTTTTTTTTTTTTTTCCATTTCAATGCAGCTGATATTATTTTGTGTCTGAACCTTTTTCTTAAATACTACAACATCTTCTGATCCTTACATTTTTTTAAAAATTAAAATTATAATTTAAATTATAATTATAACTTTCTTAAAATTAAACATTTCTAATTTTAAAATCTTTTTACATCGCTTATTTAAGTAAGTTCTATGTTTCTTATTGAAATTAATCGAAGTACACTAATACCAAGAAATGAAAACCAAAGGCTGTACATAAATAAACAAACAAATCACGGCTTTGAGTTTGTCAATAGAGGGAATCGGGAACGGTCGTTTCGTCCTTCTTAGAACTAATCACCCAGTCCACCCTCCCTGAAGATACCCCATTCCTACAGTCTTTGGGCCTCTGAACACGATGGTGAAATCCGTTTGTCGATCCGACCTTCCGTTCGGGAGTTGTTAGGAGTGGACAGACACGGACGGACAGGACAAACGCAATAGCTACCGATTTTGGTCGCTATCACACTAGCTCCCAAAGGGTCACTAAAAAAGTGCTAAAGTGCACAAAAAAAATCTTTGACCTAGCAACCTTTAGGTTCAGAAAACGTAAGAAAACCCGAAACTAAAAGACAAAGTGTAATAACAAGAAATAAATTTAACGTGCAGAAAATTTAGTAATAAATTAAAA
>JAFIDM010009631.1:352577378-352589031 GCA_023159025.1 Thereuonema tuberculata
CGTTAAATTTATTTCTTGTTTTACTAATTTCAATACAGAGAATTCAGCTTTTAAAATTAGTTTAACGGGTGATGTTTTATACAAAGTGATTAATGAAAATAAAATTAATTAAAATGAAAATAAAATCAGTCTACACATAATTTTTAACATATCGAAAAGACATTTTTAATCTAAAAAAATAAATCGCTGGAGCTCTCGAATTTCTACACATATGTTGACAATGGGTTCTATATAGGAAATCCGAAAGCTCCAGCAATCTATGTATGGTTTTAGATAAAAATGTCTTTTTAATATGTTAAAAATTATGTGTTGACTGAATGTTCATTTTAATTAAGCATTTATAACTGTTATTTTACTTTTTTTCAAAAGTTCTATTGCTTCGAAAAAAATATAAGGTAATAAGGTTAATATGAGCTATCACTAGTGCGGAAAAATAAACATTATCACTTTTTTATTCAAATGTTTTAAACCACTGACATTTGGGTTTTAATTTCATTTTAATAGTAAAATTTACAATAAAATGCCTCTAGGTCAATAGCAAAGGGATCCTGAGACATCTGTTTCGGTTCTGTAAACTCTCAACAGCAGTTATTACTAAACCTCCTAAGGTTCAAAGACCTAAAAGAGAAAATAATTGTATTGATGATACTATACATCGTTCAAATAAACAAATGAAATAAGCATTACGAAAAGCAACACCAAACCTGGCATCTGATTTCTACTGTACAAGAGGCATTTGAACCCAAATTAAAATAAGAGAAAAAGACAAATACCTGAGAAGTCACAAAAGCACAAAATAATTAAAAATAAATTTTCCTCGTATCAAATGCAATTGGACTCTAAGGCAGCTGGATTTTGGAAACGTTTTCAGCCAGTGTTACTCATTTAACAGTAATTGAAAGGATACGAAGAGGAAAAAAGTAGTGACAATCACCACAAAAGCGCCTAGGTTAATGAATGTGGGGTTAATTAAAGGTGTTGTTGCTTTCAAGGTACGAAACATGACACGAAACCCAAACCACAGTTTAGCAACAGATCAACAGTTCTATGTCAACTGACAAAAGACTGAAACAATCATTTAATAATTTAATAATGACAACGAAAAATAAGGTTCGTAGCCCACCTTAACCAAACAAGATCATTCAATTTTTTAAAGAGTACATTAATGAAATTCATGGGCTTTCTTAATTAAACGTCGTTGCTTAAAAAAACAATAGTGGAAACAACTTTACTTTCGAAATTATATTTGATTCATTAATAATATAGTTTATTATATGATTTGCTTAAACTATTCCTCTGCAATTCATAAGAGAAAGATCGTAAGTAATATTATAACAATTCAGTGAGAACAAGTCACGGCATTATTGATGGTTTGCAAACTAGTCATCTGATAAAGTTATAGTGACCTTAAACTATGGCTAGTCTTCTCACGAGGCAACTGAAGAAAAAAAAAATCGATAAATTTTGTATTATCTACATTTCAATATTGCATTTGGTAATATAAGATTAGATCAATTTCTTTGGCTTGTAATAATTTTACGTGTACTGTAGTAACTGTTCATCACAATTAAAGCCATACACCTGTTTAAAAAATATTTATACAACTAAAAGAAATAAATACAACTAGTTTCTCCGTCGAGAGACGGTATTCTCAAGCGTCTCTTTGGCTTGATACAAAGAATGTTAACTACTATGTACTTCCTTTTGTTATTGAATGTACTGGATAAGAAGTGGATGTCTTGCGTTATCAGAAAGATTGATGGGATTCTTCCATAAATTACAGACAAATTTAAACTTCAATAATGATGCCTTGCAACTAATATTAACAGTTACCTTTCATCAACCTTTCCTGAGCCAGTTTATATTCGATTCGTCAGTTAATATTAATGAAATGTCGTCACCGATCAAAACTATCACGCCACATATACCTATGCCAGAAAGACTTGTGCTAACTGTAAAGTTTAGTAAAAGAGATGTCGTGGTCTGAGGCTGTTTTCCGAAGTTCCTTATTTCCACTGACAGACAATGCTGACGGTGTGAACTATAACTTATTAAATTCTATAATAAATTCTTTGCTTTAAACTTCATGTTCATTCGGAGAAGGACTTTCCTGTAGCAACATCCAGATGATATCCAGTTCATAAAGCGAGATTTCGGAAAGAGACATCATCCCTATCGAACACAGATGGGATGAATTGCAATGCCCAACATCAACCAGGCCGACATCAATGTCGAAGCTAGTTAATATTCTTTTGGAAGAAAGAGGGGAATTCCGCAGCAATATAACAAAATCTAATGGAAAGCCTTCCCAGAAGAGAGAAGGCTGTGATAGAAGAAGCGGCAAATAACTCCCTGTTAAAGACTTTCGTATTAAAGTAAGAAATTTGGTGAGCAAAAGTTCGAATGTTATTGATTAGATGCTGTAGGAGATTTAAACAAACAGAAAGTTTTTCTTGAGGAGTTTACGAGTGAATTTTATTGTAAGAGTTGGTTTGCTTTCGGAGTTGCATGACAATGAAATGTTTCCAATTCTTCCAGAATAAAATTGACTGAATTTAATAACTGTCTATCGCGTTTGGTTGAGATTGGCTATCAATCTTTTAAATTAAATTCTAAATAATCATCAATATTCTTCGGCAGCCTGAATTTCCGCATTTTGCATAATTTATTTTTAAAGATTAAATCCTGAATCTAGAATTGTAGAATAATTTTAAATCCATAATAATAAGATGAGAAATATTATAAAGTAATTTCGGGCAACATAAAGTAGGCCAGAATATATGATTTCAATTGAATGGTTTTAAATTTTTGAATATTTTTGGCTTAAAAAGTCAATTATTAATTTGTGCCTTTTCTTAATCATACATTTGACAAACAGTGACTGAAGTATATGAACAGAAATCCGCACAGCAGTCTGAACATCGAAATTTGGCTTTACGCTTTACTATTAGCAGAATCAGCAATCATTTTGATGTAAATTGAAAATACTAATTTTTTATTTCCGACTGATAACTTCCTTAATTGTGTAATGGTTAGCTGCCGTTGCTTTATGAAATCAATTCAATGTCGTTAAAAGGAAAACTAATTTTAATTTTACTATATTTTTATTAAATTTTCAAGCTAACCATTGAAAATAAACACATTAAATTAGGCCTAAAATTATTATTAGTAATTATAAAATTAATTTTTCTTTCTTTTTTTTTTTTTGATTTTTGGAATTTCTAAAATAAAACTTCCTCTAATTATATTGACTAAAGATATTAAAAAAAATTAAATAAAATTGAATGTGAAGGAATTTCACAATTTTTGATGAATCAGAAAACGGTTCTGTTAATATTGTCATTGAGCAGGCCTCACGGCCTCATCTATTGTGTCTTACAACTATACTATGATTATTAAAAATTTTGCAATCGCACATATATCCATAAATACATCGAATGAAAACAAATAGTTCAACTCCTATCTTACACCGAGCAGAAATCATGAAGCCAGTGTTTCGTATCTACGTTGTCGTGATCTTGGTCGTGATGACAAGCTTCAGAGTACACGAGGTAAGTTGATTAAAGATGTTAAGGTACTTATTAGTAATTGATGATTTGTCATCGCAAGCTTTAATTGGATGCTTAATAAGAAATTTTAGAAAAAAAAAATAAAATTAGATCTTAATCTAAAATAAAATATTAATTCACAAAAAATAAAATACGAAATATAAGAATAACAACTATTGAGATTACGTTTTATTACAGTTAAATACTATTGTAATTCGCAACATATTCGAGAGAAAGATTATAACGAGTACATCATTCCGATTTAAAATGGACTTGGAGAATTAAAATCAACTCTTTTAAAATCTTATTTTTTATTTCTGATAAAAAAGAAACTTTTTAAAGATTTAATATGTAGGTTCTCTTGAACAAATAACTTACAAAGAATTTAGAGAAAGAAGCCAAATATCAATACTACCGATACTTAAAATTTAAGCAAATAAATAATGGAAACATCTATTCATTCAGTTTTAGTTTCAATTTCGACTAGAGGTTGGAGGGATTTTTTTTTCTCTAACAAGGGAAGTGCGTGACCTCGAACGCTGAGAACCGCATGAAAATATGTTTAGAATATAAATCGCTCATGCCAAAAACAGTGGTATGAGTCATTCTCAAGAAAAAAAAGGCTTACCACGAGAGACATTTGAATGATCATCCATTGAAGGTCCAGGGAGGAACTTTGGTAAAGCGACGAAACAAAATATCGATGTAATAGTACCGAAAACACACATATTTCAACGTCGTGACTATATTGCTGTATTTCCCTCTGCTTAAAATAATTACGCTATCTGAACAACAAACTTTTCCTACTGACCTTATAGTGTTGCACAGCTTTTCAGTCTTCAAAGTTGAAAGTTCAGATGGCGCTACCAGACAATAGCTGAGTTTTGCATGGGAATGATTGATACTACTGTTTTGGGGATGAGCGATTTATATTCTAAGCACATTTCCGTGCGGTTCTCAGCGTTCGAGGTCACACACATCCCTTGTAAGTATGATCAGGACTGAATTGTCACTCAATAGATAAAGGAATAAGAAGAGCAATCAACTTCTATGTTATTTTTTCTCCAGGGCAGTCAACCCTCTGTAAAGCGAAAATCGGGTTTTATTTTCGTGGGAGTAAAAAGCGGCCGAGTACTGATCTGACCGTGCAATCTCAAGTAGTCTTCCATGGTCATTGAAACGTGGAGCGCTCCGTAAGCCATGAAGGACTCATGAAAAACACCAACCCAATCATTCAGTTGTCGCCATGTTATCTTGGAGTAATTTGCTTAAAAAAAATAAACTGAATGGACATCAAATATTAACAAGAAGTTAGATGTACCTGAAATCATATTTTCCTGAAAACTTGGATTTCTGAAAACCTAAAAAAATTTTAAATTTCAAATTCCAATATCTACGAAATACAAACAGTACAAATTTTCGATTTTATGAAAATATAATAATTACATTCGCATTATTTACTTCAATTTTTAAATCGGACTAATACCAAAACGCGAAGAGTTATAATTAATCCAATGTTTAAGACAATGAGATATTAATAGAAATCGAAAAGAAATTTGTAACTGAGATTTTACGTGTGTAAAACTGATATTCAATTTAAAAAGGATTAAGGCCAACACAGAAATTAAAAAATTTTAAAAGGTTATAATAAAACATTTAAAAATTAAATTACCTTTCGGCTAGGCTCAAGCAGTCGTTAACAATTGGATTAAGGCCAACACACAAATTAAAAAAGTTTAAAAGGGTATACTAATTGGTAAACGGCTGGTTGAGCCCAGCAGAAACGTAATTTAATTTTTTACATGTGTTAGTATAACCTTTTAAAAAATTTTAATTTGTGTGTTGGCCTTAATCTTTTTTAAATTGAATAGAAAATGAGTACAATTTCTTTTGGATTATTTGTAAAGGTTATTAACAATAATACGAGCGTTAAGTTAAAACAAAATTTAATCTAATAATTGTGTACTTTATCGATATAATGAAAAGGTTGTATCATTGTCTTTAATAGTGAAAAGGAGAAAATTATTTGTAAAGGTATAATTTCATTTGCTTGATTATTTTCATTGTCTTTAATAATGAAAGAAAGAAATTTATTTGTAACGTTGTTGTATTCTTTTGATTGATTGTTATACTTCATTTCTGTTAGAAATGGAAGAAAGATGTTATTTTTCTCATTTGTAAATTTCGTGAAGAAAATTCTCGTTCAGAGAATTGAAATATTGAAGAGATAAAGATGTTTATTTGAAGAGTTAAGGATTGGTGTTTCCTTTTATTAACTTAATAGTAGAAGATTAAGGATGTTACGATTTATAATAGAAAAGAAATTATTTAGGGTTTTTTTTTTATATTTTTCTTTGGGGATTTTATTTTTTGCCTTTCATTGATACTTATTTAATAAATTACTTTTCCACTGGGATAAAATTTCAAATAAAGTCAGATCGTCCCTAATCCTCGAATGTGAAAACCATGTTTCAAAAAGAACCATCCGGGGTTCAAAGTTATTAGAGGAACACAGAACATTGCCACAAACTGACTGATTTGATGAATCTCACTTTGTTATTGGAAATTAGGCTAAAAAAAAGGGAAAAAAAAACCCAAACCAAATAAAGCTTATTTCAAGAATAAAATTCGGATAATCCCCGATTTCCTCAGATCAAAGATCAGGTTAAGTCTTCGAGTAATTCTTATTCGGTTATTAGTCCTCAAGTCCTTGATATATAAAAAAGAAAGACAGTGAGCAAAATATCTTTCATTAATATTAAGATGACCAAGGATCATGCTGAGATACAGCAGCTAAAATAGAGTTTCTTTGGAATCACCGAATCTCCTATTTTTCTTTATTTTTTTAGAATATTGATTCCGAACTTTCAGTATTATATTTTCTCATCGTTTATTTTGTAAAAATAATTAATTTTACCCTGTAGTAAGAAGGATATTTCTTTTTCTAGTGATGTTTTGAACTGCAAACGATTAACCAGCTAATCCAGATCATAGTCAATTTCTGATGGAGTAATGACATTTAGTAGTATTTAAGTATCAGTAAAACGCCTCCAATTTTATTAATCGGAATAAATCTTGTAGTCAATTATAATTCAATTACAAACTATTTTATTTAATACTAAAATTAAACAACTACATTTGAAAAAAGCTTTAATTCAAAATAAGCATCAGGAATTATTGAAAAAATTATAATGTTGAGAAAAAAAATCCGTTACCTTGATCCTTTCGTGTTAAACTTCTTCGTATACTCATCCATCAGTCTCACAAACTCTAACACAACTATTAAGCTAACTGAAAACAGCTTTGTATTAAATACATCTTAATGAATTCATTCACTAAGTAACTAAAAAAAATTCATAGTTACTTAATGAATGAATTCAGGTAACATAAAATGAAGGCAATAAACATTGAATTAAAATGATGAAACATAATTCAATAATTATTCAATCTTAGCAGTTGATATTTTGTAAAATGCTGCCTCTATTATTAATTCTAACGTTAGAGCTAATTATGTTTGATAATGTCCTGCATTGACAGTAATTTGCCCTAATTAATAATTCAACAACTAATTATCCTAGAAAGCTGAAGAATAAGTTGAGAATATCGACAATCACACTAAAATCATATGGCACAATTTAGTGTCAGAGATAAATTAACTGGAATGAAGTAAGTAACCAATCTATTTGAATGTTTTTCATGAGGAAAGTTTAATGGATACAAAAAGCTTAAATTAAGTTTTATTTTGCAGTGTGCTTCTGGTAGTCCAGCACTATTTCCCGCCATGTACGGCATGTCATATGGACAACTAGCAGCAATGTCCGGTATGTCGGCAGCAAATTCTGCGATGACCATAGGAAGGTTGCCAGCAATGTCTGGGATGGCAGTAGGACAGACAGCAGCCGGAGGACCAGCATCTTTTTTTAATAATGACGATCAACAATAATCATTCACAAACTTTGTTTTTTTTTTAATCTATTGTTAGTTATTTTCCTATTACTTAAATTATGATTAAATTTTGGTTATGTATTAGCTTATTGTTATCGTAGTTTGTAAGCTAACACAAAAAATTGATCAAAAAGTGAGTTAATGTTATTTGTGTGCAATACAACGAACCTGCATCAACATCAATCAAAAATCATAAATCAAAGTCGTTCAGATGTTTCCCAGGAATTAATTAAATCTTTTTTATTTCTTATGTATAAAAGTTTGAGATAATTTGACATCATCAAGTCTTTGTAAGAGATTTTATTCCTAATTTCATTTATTCTAATTCTTAAAGATGGACACTGCATTTTATTTTACAAAATGAATTCCACATACTAATTAGTTTATTAATTTTTTTGATGGCTATGCTTTCAAATTCGTTTATTTTTGTAAGTAATAATTCTGTACACCATATTCTGTTAATAAAAATAACTTGTTGAAATTATAAAATAAACAGGAGTGTTTTTCCTTCATCAATCTTTGAACCTCGAAATGTTTGCAACTTAAAGTTTATTGTTATTATATAGAAAACAAGTACATATAATTCCGTGCTAAAGCATAAATTTAAGGACAACCAATAATAATTAAAAAAATTAAAAATAATAGTAAAAAAAGGAAATATATTAATGAAAATAAAAATAAAAAGAACGTTTAAAATAGGAAAAAAATAAAAACAACATTAAGAAAGCAAGAAAACAAAAAAACAAAAACAAAATTAAGAGAAGGAAAAAAACAAACAAACCAGTAGATACACGGATTCGAAACTATAACATTCAGTATATGAGTCCGGGAACTCACCGTTAAGGCTAAAGTTAACAACTGAATTCAGATGGTTGCATTTCTAACATTGAAGCTAACAGCGGAAATCCAATGAAAACAATGCCAAATATCTCGAACAGGGGGGGAGGTTTGGCCCCTGGAAAAAACCCTATTCCTATAGTCTTTGGGCCTCTGAACACGATGGTGAAATCCGTTTATCGATCCGACGTTCCGTTCGGGAGTTGTGAGGGGTGGACACAACAAACGCAATAGCTGTCGATTTTGAATGGTATCACAATAGCACCCAAATGGGTCGGTATAAAAGTCATATAAAGCTTAAAACTGTTGTCCAGCGACATGATAAAGTTATTTGTGTTTATCTTTCCATCCGAACTGTAGCCAATCCTATTATCTGAAGTGAACAAGTTAAACAATAAGTCCTTATCAACATTCATTGGTTTTCCAGAATAGTGTAAATCATTTACAACAGGTATTCGACCATCTCAACATATTTCCATTACACCACCGAAGAATATATTAAATATCGTGTACAAATTTGCAATAAAATAATTAAAGTGACGTTATCGATGTTTCCCATAAAATTACATAGAATTATTGCACCTTTTTTTTAATTTATATTAATCAAATTGTAAATGTTTAAAACAGAAAATACTACAGCATCTACAATACGACGAACGCCAGTAAATATTCAAAAAGTAGGGATATTGGTTAATTTGAGTAACTGAGCCGCTTGCATCGTCTTGATGTCTTGCTTCACAGCCTGACCTTGAATTTGCCAAACTGACAATAATCAAAGGCCAGGAGTGTAGATGAATAGGACAGTAGAATTTATCCGAGTTTGGCGTTGGCTTCCCAAACACTTTGTATTTGATCGCTCATTGCCTTGCTGCTATAAAATGTTGACGCAGTCAGTCGTTAATTTCGACCTGCCCACTTCTCCCAATAATTGCTGCTTCAAGCGATTGTGCTGTGATTGACAGTAACGATCCCTATAAACTTTCTGTTTCTATTGTCTGTTCTCGCACCTCAACACATTTCTAACACGTGTTTATGACGGATGTCAGAAATAGGTGACATGGAGAACCACTGATACTCGTTAGTAGCTTAGGGTAAAATTAAAATAAGTACAAATGAAAGCGAAAGGGATATATGTTTAATCTTTTCTGAAGCTTAAGAGATATTTTTTAATTTAATTTGGAGATATTTTTGGGTTTTTTTCTAATTAATTTTCTAATTAACAAGGATGATGATTTACATTCGTATCATTTGAATGATTTGAGGATCCTGGATTAAATCCTAAACTCAAAATTATTTGATGTTTTGAAGGTTTTTTTTTTCTCTCACGGAGTTTTTAACATTTATTCGGATGCCGCATTTGAAGTTTTGAAGCTATTTCTAAAATTTAAAAATAAAAACATTTTATATTACAAACTTCCAGATTTTAATACATACTAAAAAAAAAAAATCGATAATCTTATATTAAAATTATTCTTGATTAATACAATTCTACAAAGAGGGAAAAAATACATTTTAGAAATACAATCTGATATTGAAATATCAAAAGTAGAAATGAATCTACATTAAAAAAGAAAGCAAAAAAATTGAGTCTGAAGCTACTTAAAATATTTAAGTCTTCAGAAACCTTTTTTTCAAGAAAAGTGTAACTAACTTTTTAAATAATATTGTTTTATATTACTGTCTCCAAAGAAATTATAGCTTCAGTTTTAGTCTACTTTTCAAATGTCAAAATACGATTCTTTAATCATTACTAAATGATCAATAATAAAATAATAAGAATTGTTCCAAATAACAAGATTTTTATTATAAGACATTAATAAGATTGTGTTTAATATAATTAGATTACAATAAGATTGTGCCAAGAAATCAATTGAAGACAATAACTACGGAATCTGTGGATGCCTGTCTCAATCACAAATCTACATAAATAAAAATGTAAATGTTCGTTTGTTCAAAATCTTAAATCTCCGAAAGTTCTTCATCGATTGTTTTGAAATTTTGACACAACGTTGTATTCGAATACGAACGTGTTTTTATATACCTATTATATAGATAATATTTCTTGTTTTATTTAATTTGAATTATTTTACAGCACGTTAAACTCTTTTAACTCATAAAGATGTTACACCTGTGACAGTAAAAACATGCTTTTTTTGACAACCCCAGGTGTGTGACGCCAACCCGGGCTGGGAAGTCATATATTCTCCGATCTCGATATTAAATTGCTAAATAAATAAAGTTTTTGTTTTTAATGCTATATATGCAAGGGTTCCGGAGTAAAGCGACGGTACCCGGCTAGTATAGAATATAATTCGATACACAAAATCGATTTCCAACTATTACATGAAGGAGATGGTGTCGATATGATAATGAGAGGATTCATGGCGAGAAGACGTGTGGTTGAGTTGAAATATCTTTTTTGTAACTTAATCCATTTCAGGTAACTGAGGAAAGCATTTTAATGCAATAGAAATGCAGAAATTTAAACTGAATGACATTGCCTTAGTTTAGTGTGGATACTAGCTTGAGTTGATTTCCTGAAGAACCGCAAAGAAAAAAAAAGTTATTCAGTCATGCTAGTTTTGGAAAATAAATCTATTCAGTCATTCAGCAATTGATTGAGGATTTAGTTCAAGTAATTTATGTACATGCTTCGAAATTTAAACAATTTGTAAAGAATCATAGCAACCGGACCCAGTCATGTCGTGCGCCCCTCTAGTAAGAAAACAATTAACAGTAAAAAATCAAGAAATGCATTAACAATTTCCGCCTATCAAATTCTTGCAACGCCGACTATTTATATAAGCGGAAAGCATTAATCGAGATAATAAATAGTAAACTGTATTGGGGCAGAGAGAAATGAAAATCTGTAATAAATCAGCTATTATTCTTGTAAATAATGTTTTTTTTTACTTATCGGAAAAGTCATAATCTGGAGAAGTATATAAAAGAATCTAGAAAAAAATACATAAAAACATTTTAGAAAAAATATGTAAAAAGGAATTCACAACATACATTAAATATTTCTCACTTATTATAGACATCAAGGCCATTTCATCAAAATCTTACAATTTTAATTATCTCATTAGATTAAAAAGTGAAAGCAACTGAACACAAATGTATATAATCAGAAGCTCACTTAATAGCAACACTGACTTCCACTGAAATAATAACAAAAAAAAATTAAACTCCCAAATCTAGACTATCAAAACTCACCGCCCACCTAACTATGTATTCCTCTTAATATCAACAAGCTCATTTCTTCAATAGTTATAAGCATAACTAGCAGCAAAGCCTGTCGGACGACAGGCATAAAAAAATCT
>JAFIDM010009631.1:352589560-352605182 GCA_023159025.1 Thereuonema tuberculata
TGATTTGATTTGAATTTTTTTTTTTAATGTTTATCAGACCAATTTAGGTGTACTTCTTACCTGTACACCTATAATATAGGTTCTGAGAGTTTAATCTAAAGGATCATTTTCCACCCAAAAAGAAAAACGAAATACCAACCATATCTAAAGTTTAATTTATCTAAAGAATAATTATTATTTTTGACTCATAACGCCGAAAGGCATTTACAACTCACCTTTGCGTAATCTAAATACTGCGCTAACTTGTGAACGAAGCATCTACGGCAAAAATGGTTTTGAGTTTCAAAATCAGCGAAAAAACTGAGTAAGTATGCCAAATTTCATTAAAATCGGTGCAGTGGTAACAAAATTATTTCATGGAAGAATAAAATTTCATGGAAACAACATGGAATGACAAAATGAACTAATATTTCACCCAATTTGAGTACACTTGATTCAATGGTACCATTGCGAACCTTGGATCTATCTTAATAGCTCAATTATATCGAGTTACAGACAGACAGACGAAATTAGCCAATTATATAAGTTGACAAGGATAGCACTCAAATAATGTCATATTTTTTCCGTCTAATTAGAACCTCTGTATAGCGTCTGTTAAGTCTTAGCTGCAGTTCACTTCACGAAAGAAGAGCTTATGATGACGTAATTTCCTAGATTGATGTGTCCAGGACGTAACAGCGCCATCTTTTGCTAAAATCCGTAACTGAATCGTAAAAAACTTACGAAAACATTCTGGTTTTTGTATTTTCTACAGTTACGAATACATAATAATAATCAAAATTGAAATAATTATCAACGTTCCAAAATATTCCCCTTGCTTGGCTATCCAAAGTTTGTCCTTTCTTGGTCACGCTTATGTCATCAAAAACGACGCGATCTTGGACTGACTACTCGGAGGTCAAGTTGATGACGTGAGGACTGGTGACGTTTGTTCCAGACAAAATCGATCGCTACGTAATGACTATATATGGCAAACCCTTCTTTTTTGAAAACTATTACAGAGTTGCGAGACAAGCTGAATTATCATGGACTATATTCGGCCAAACCAAACAACGACCGTGAACACCAGATGTCGCAATAGTAGAATTTGAATCGATTGTATATGTCAGTGTTTATGGCGGGAAAGTGAACATTTAGGGAATTTGAAGTTTACGGAAAAAAGACGATATTTATTTTCTTGAAATATTCTGATTTCTCATCCAATATAATTTCAAAAATTAATTTTTATTCACTCGTTTAAATCGTTCAAAATCAGTCTCCTACCTTTTCCATTTGGTTTTTTGACGACATTGCATCCCTGAGATTGCCAACACGAAGAAACACTATGGGATTCTTTGACTCACGTCTCGTCTAAAAAACGGCACTGCGATCGAAAACAATTTCTCTGATGTGCCATAAGTAAGCATGTCGTAAGGCCTTTTCGAAATAAGAAGTAACGTTACCAATATCTTCCTTTTTGTGTCGCTTCCAACGGTTTTCTGTGTCTGAGAGTCGCCATGTTTAATCTTCTCTCTCGACTCAAATTCAGTCCTGGAATGATTAAGAGATCATGGGTGTAGTTCAAGGTCAAAGTCGTCCTTTCGTTTGGCCGACTTTAATTAATTATGACTATTGTGATTGCTATTATTACAATTTAATCGCTGTATATTATTTTTTATTGTGATATACTTGATGTTATATTCCAATTGTTACATAACCTGTCTAAAGAGAGGTAGAAAAAAAAACAAAGGGAAAAACAATTTTAGTTCTTACTAGTCTATTTTCCTAAGAAAGTGAGATTAATTATATCACTGTGTAATTTCTCTATCTCTAACAATTTTTGAAAATCTGAATGGTTCTTCTTGAAAGTTGGGATGTTCATTTTAATTAAACGAATAGGAACGATCTAATTGTTGTATTTAAAATCTTTTTCAAGTGAGTCTATGTTTTGTTATAACTGGTGCTGTTATTTACAAGACTCTAATTTAACTACTGCCCTTCCAGATTGATTGTTAACTGTTGTCATGACGCTTATTGCAATGCTGCATACAACAATATAATTGCACAATGCACACACATACACACAAGTCTCTTAACAATATAACACTCACAACAAACTCTAAACAGAACCAAGACAATGGATTTCTATAATTTCTTAAATAATAAATATTTAGTAATCTTTTGCCTAAGCTATTAATTGTGATTTGGTATGATTAAAATTAATCCGATGTAAAATCGGAGTATGAATTGGAAATAATTTTTTTTTTTTCAAAAAATGGAAAATTTGTTCTGCTTATATTCAGCAGATATTAGAATTTTAATGTAACTAGCAAACTATGTTTGTATATATTTAAAGGTCATATTGAGTCGAAAATATTCTATGACATTTTATTGTACGGGGTCGTAGTTTTAGAGTTAGGAAATGAATGCTTTGGAAATGGTCCCTAATCAAAGAAAGCTCAGTTCTGGCCATTTTCAGCATTTTCTTTAATTATCTTACCTGTTTTCAATCATGACATTTTTTATCCGGATTGCTTTGTGTAATAAACCTTTATGTTATTTACTTACACTTCCTAATGTGAACTAAGCTTTCTTTGATTGGGATCATTCCCAAAGCATTCATTTCCTAACTAAAACTACGGCCCAACTACGGTACAACAAAATGTCTCAGAACATTTTCAACTCAAAATGACCTTTGGAACCCGTATCTCTTCCGACTCTTCGCTTTATCTACCATTTCCGAAACACACTGTGTAATCAAACCGCTCAATTTTAGTGCTTTCCTGCAACCCACTCGGCTTTCCTGCTGACTGAGAAAATGATCTCGGTATCCAAGGTCACGTTCCCGTCGTGTTTATGGTAAGTGAATGTCAGGAAAGTTGACCAAAATCAACTGTTTAGCCTTTTACTTTAGCTCAGGTGACTTACAGTTGACTCGTGAAAATTTCTCATTAGTATACCTAATATTTGACACCTTATTTGTATTTCTGTGTCTTATGGTTTTGGAGGAGTAGAGGGTAGAAAACTCCGTTTTCCTTTATTTACGGATATGGACTTTCTTTATAAAAGCTACTTGCTATTAAACATATTTTTTTCTAACAAAAACTCTTTAACGTGCCGTTATAATAATTAACACTGCTCACAATTAAAAACACATTTCCATTAATTAAAACATAGAATATATTTTTTTTTCCTTTTTCTTTCTACTTCACAAAATAATTGCTTAAAAAAGCGCCTTCGATTAATAGCAGACAACTGTTTCCTTTACAGTCATTAGCATCACCCACACTAGGTGGAGACTCTATATCCTTTATAGATTTTACGGTCATGATTTGGACGAACCAAACATGGAGGATCAGTTTTTAAACAAGGAGTAAGATACTTGAAAAAGGACCCTGCAGAAACAAGATGAGGGTTTGAAACGTTGTACATTTTATATTCTATGTTTTAATATTTTTTTCTGTTTTAAAGAACAACTTTAAAAGACAAATAAAGAAAAAAAATACAGACTTTTAAAGAAAATGGTCCTTTTAGGAACTTTTGTTGTTGTTGTATTGTTTGTTTGTTGTTTGTCTATTATTCACCTTTAATCATTCATTACACACCAACAGGCTTTTGTATTTACTGGGTAGACAGGATCTTTTATTATTATTTCTGTTGTTCAATTAATAATAAAATTTTATTATTATTATTTTTATCACTATTATTATTATTATTATGTAAGACTTTCAAACCTTGGGTTTCCCCAGCAAAGGCAACATGGCGGGTCACGGACCAAAGCACATATTGCCAAGTGTAAAGAAGTATGCAAGGAGGATGTGTGGTTGTGTCTATAAATGTTCTAACTATGCATGTTAGTTATGTTGAGTACCACAGCCTTGAGTACCACAGTTGTGATTTATTGTCTAACTTGCGCGAAATGATGGCCGATTGCGTTTCGCTCTCCTCGGCATTTGTTGTTGAAATATTTCATGAGTTTGTGAATCAGTTGGATGACGAGGAACTAAGTACTGGCTATTTTCAGCAGGATGGTGCCTCCTGTCACCATGTCATAATGGCTGAAATTGTTTCTTTCTTTAAAAATCCTGTCATTTCTAAGGGTCTTTGGCCAACAAGGTCACCTGACCTTCCCCCATCGGATTTCTTTGTTGGGCCATGCTGAAAAGGAAAGTGTATCACAACAAGTCACGGACTCTCATGGAACTGCAACAAAACATTCAGTGCGGAATTGAAGCTATGCCTCTCGATGTGTTGGTGAATATCTTCTGTAATATGGAGAGGAATGTGCATTCATGCCTTGATGCTAATGACCACCACTTTCAACACTTGCTGTGAAATCATCATGCTTCTCTTAAACAAAAGTATGTCCGTGTAAAATTTCTCTGTATTAAATGCATTAGTTTGGAAATTATAAAGAGAAATTAGGGTTCAATAGCGAGTATTTTTCGAAGTAAACAATATTGTAATAACATTAAAACGCGTATAAACAACTTTGAAAATCTTAATTGAGTTCTTAACCAAATTTCCTAGTCAAATGAGATTATAAAATCAATCTGACTGTGTATGGAGTGGTTTGTTCCCCTTTTTAATTTTTGAACAGGTGAATAATCTTCTTCAAGCTACGTATACGTATTTACAATCAAGAGATAATGAAACTTTTGTATTTTGTGAATTTTAAATGAATATAATAGCTGAATAAATAAAAGTAAATATTCAAAAGCAAATTATGATTGATAACGAAAGAAATGTAAAAAAAAGAAAGAAATACAGAGTGAGAAAAATGAAGAGGATCAATTAGAAATGGATCTCAATCGAGAGCATTGAGCGTGCAAATGCTTCACGTGCAGCAATGAACAATTGAAGCAAATAGTTGATAGCCGAGAAGTTTGTTAGGAAAAAAGATATAGCGTAGCAACAAAAAAGGGCAGTGATTTCATGGATCATGTTTTCTACGAAAAAGTAAAATGTATGATCGGAGAAAATAAAATAAAAGAAAATTGATCCAAGAAAAAAAACTTCAACTCAATAAAAAAGAAAGGATACAGCATAGTGCGTATGTTCGAATATCCAAATGCGTTCCAGAAGTTTCATCCTCAGATAAAGATGCGGAAATTTAAATTTCCGAACAGATTTAAAAGAGTAATTTAATTAGAATGAAGTACAAGACTGTTCAAAGTGTGTGAAATGGATAATTGTTAAATTAATAGGATAAGTCCTATTGGGCTGAATTAAACCTAATAAAGCATTAGTTCAAGCTTATTCGAAGATAGAACATTCGATTAACAATAAGATAGAAGATAGAATAGTAATCAACTGCATTTGTAATTAGAAGTTAATGTGAAAAGACAGACTATTTAATCAATTACTTTATAATTTAATATTTAATAATCATATGTTGATAAAAGGAAATGTTAATTCAAAGTGTGAATTCGAAGTAAAGCAATTAATTTAAACTGTAACTTAAATATAAAACAAAAATAGATTAAGATTTATTTTATTTGAAAAGATTCTGCTAGCTTCGTTTTTCACTTCAAATATTCATTAAGTTTCAATCACATAACCCTTGTGATAAAGTATCAAACCACAGTATTTCAGAAGTTTCCCAGGTGTTTTCCGAAATTAGCGGAATTCGTATTTTTGCGCTCACTCACGACACGTGGCGCTGCCAAGCAATGAGGCCTTTTTTTAAACCAACCAACAACCAATCAATCGACAATTTGATTTAATTGTGACTTTCTTATTCTTCTCAGTTCAGGATCACAAATCTAGGATTCAGGATGAAAAGTATGAAAAAAAAACTTGTGTAGGTTTTAATTTGTTGTGATCATTCACATTTCCTAGTTTTATCCATTACTAGCTGAAGACGGCATGAATTGCAATGCCATTCAAAGAAAGAAAGACGTTTTTACCCGGTAGGCTACTTAGATCCTTGTATTGCCTTCTATCCACCCAAGTTTGGTGTCGCTGCCCCCATAGGAGAGCGAATTTTTTACTTTTTGCATCAGACTTGGGGGCCCGAGAAGGAGCCCTAGATGTAAGGTCCCGGTGTCGGTCAGGGGTGGGACACTTATGCCCTTGTGTCGCTTTCCCCCACCCAAGTGTGGTGCCCCTGCCCCCCCCCCCCCCATAGGGGATCGGATTTTTCACTTTTTGCATTAGACTTGTGGGCCCGAGAAGGGGCCCTAAATGTAAGGTCCCGGTGTCGGTCGATGATGGGACACTAGGCCCTTTTGTCGCCTTCCCCCCACCAAGTGTGGTGTCCCTGCCCCTTACAGGAGAGCGAATTTTTCCCTTTTTGCAATTGACTTGGAGGGCCCGAGAATATGCCCTAAATGTAAGGGCCCGGTGTTGGTCGATGGTGGGAACCTTAGGCCCTTGTGTCGTCCTCCACCCACCCAAGTTATGTGTCCCTTTCCCCCTTAGGAGAGCGAATTTTTCACTTTAAACAATATTTATGTAGTCCTCATTGTCACCACCAGATGGATATTTGGCTATTTCAGGGATTTTTACCCCTTTTCAACCCCTTGGGGTGGGGGGTCCAGGTTCTAAAGGTAGCCTATCTTTTCCGCAGGGTCCCAAAGAGTAATTCTGCAAAGTTTGGTTCAGATAGGTCAAAGGGCCTAGGAGTGTATAAAGGACAAAGAAAGAAAGAAAGAGCATTCATTTATATATACAGGGTGTTCATTTTATCTGAAGACATTGAAATATCCCGAAAACTACAAATCGGATGAAACAACTTTAAAATTAAAATTTATTCGTCTCGGAGGAGGACATCCTATGAGGTGAGGGGTCGGGAACTAAAACGTAAATAGGAACCCCCATTTTTTATTGCAAATTCGGATTCTCCAGAAAATTTCACATTGATTTGATATTGTAATGATTTATTTTTATATTTATTTATTTATTTATTTATTATTTATATTGTATTTTTATCTAAATTCTATTCTCTTATTTTTCCGTTGAAAGTAACCGTTAGTTTTATGATGGCTCAGGTCAACGACCTTGACCACGCCCCTTCACCTTTAACCCTTTATCTCTTTTTTAACCCTTTCCTTTTGTTTTTCAAAACCCACTAATCGCAGGTAATTTCTTTGTTTCCAACTATTATTTTTTGTATAAAAACCCCTGTTTTAAAATAAAGATATAGAACTTCCTAAACCTCCATTCAGTCTGATTTGCCGTCCTTTGAAACCACAAACAAAACATTACAATATACTGTACGTCGGGGTTGCTCGCAGATGGCGCTGTAATCTCGAGATATCTCAAGAAATAAAAAATCGTATGAAATCAGAGAAAAAAAAATGTAGACGTATGTGATATTTATCAAATACATATCATATATATTTATCATATACATTTTGATTAAGGACAAGAATACAGAGATCTCAACCGTTTAATACCCTTACGATAAATTGTACAGATTATGAAATAGGTAAGAAGATATAACTTATTTATTATGAGAATATAAAATAAAAAGATAATGCAGAAATATCTTTTACAATAAAAAATAATAAATAATAGATTTTATGCAACAATACCATATTATTATTATTATTATTCTTTAATGATATGAAAATAACATTCAAGTTTTTACGTTTCAGTAAATTATTAGATTTATCCTAGTCATAGAATAAGTCTTTATTAATAATGATGATGAAATTAGTAATATAGAAACTAGATCGTCTACGGGCAATACATAATCAGAACTACATTGAAAAATTATTAATGTAATTTGAATTAAAACGATAGTGGCAGGTCGACATTGTAGAAAAGGTAGTAATGGGTAGTAAAAATGATTCACTATCACAATGCACGATATTTGATGTGATTTCTGATAGTAAGAGTGTAATGGAATTTACTTTATATCTTATCTACGTACGAAGAAATATAGTGGCAAAGAAATTAAAAGTAATAAATACAGGAAGGGCGAGGAAACTGATATCCTTACGAAAAACGACTGTAGAACTTTCCTCAAATAACTTAAAAATTCCCTTCTTTTATACCAGGAATCTCTGAAATCTTATCTAAAAAATAATTTTGTTTGAAATTGTTTGATCGAAATTTTGGCTGTGTTAAGACCGTTTTTCCAAAATAGTGGTAAAAGATTATTTTGCCCACGGGGTTGGATAAAATGATCCCCTGGGTTAAAGGGATTTTATTTTTTTTTTTCAATTTATTTTAACTACCAACTCAAAGAAATATAATTAATTCAAAAGCTTTAAAAAGTACGCTTTCTATATTATATAATGATTAAAATATATAAGATTTATGTATTATATAATTTAGAAGTAGTTGTGTGTATATACACACACACACACACACATATATATATATATAGGCCGCCGCCTAGCGGCTGATCTCGGTATTTACGGCGCACGAAACAACGCCGTTACGAATATATTAATATATTACTGTATCAGTATATTATGATATTATATTATTGTATTGTCATCAGACATAAGCAAATGAGCAAAATTTCTAGATGATTGAAGATGGAAAGTGACTAAAAAATTGATTATAAGAATTGACTAGACAATGTGAGTTAATAAAAGCGTGGTAAAAAATGCAAGTTCACATAAAACCCTGAATTGCTTTTTAGTTTAAATAAGAATTCACGGCAAATTCAACTCAATATGAATTTTTTTTTTTTTTTTTTTTACATACAAAACATGTTTAGAATAAAGACAGCAAAAGTACTTTAACTACTTTCAATTTTTAATGAAGAATATTGAAAAAAAAAAAAACCAGACTAAAGGCTGCTTTAGACGTGCCATTTCAGTAATCTATATCGATGGCAATGTCAGGGAAGATTGCCAGTGAATAAAAAGCTTTAAAACTCTTGTCTTACATGTTCCTTATCGCCTTCCATCACACGGAAAATTTATATTTTTCAATTGTCCTCATATCTACGTTTTATTTACGAAAAAAAATAGCATTGATTTACATAAATATACTCATTTCCAGAAGTTAAGCATGGACAGGAAAAATGTTAATTTCCGTAAGAGATCTGAATTAAAGAAGCTGAAATTTGCAGCAAAGGTAGAAGGAAGTATGCAAATTATATAGGTAACAGCCAATCACGGTTTCGTGTCGAGAAATATGCAAAACAGGCAGTCGTATAAGAAGCCGGCATTGTGAAGGGTTACAGGAGTTGCACGTAAGTGCTGATGAAAGGTGTTTAGAACATTCGTACGATTTGTTTCAAGCTAGACGTGTTTCTATGGCTTCCAGAAGACGAATGGAAGATTCTGAGCGCTGGCGAGCTGTCGGACGCATTGAAGCAGGACAGTCTATAACAGATGTTGCTCGTTTCTTCGGCGTTCATCATTCCCTGATTTCACGATAATGGAAACAATTCCAAACCAGCCAAACAGATGTCCGAAGACCTGTAGCCGGTCGTCCAAAGGTTACGACCCCCCCCGGAAGATCGATATATTGCTGTTGTAGCCAAGAGGAATCGAAGATCGACCTCCACACGTGTCACATCTATGTTTGCAGCGGCCATTGGTAAGACGATATCTGCCACTACTGTTCGTCGAAGGCTACACATGAATGGTCTGTACGCCCGGGTACCACGAGTTTGTGTTCCTTTGTCCGTCCAATCCAGAGGGGCACGATTACAGTGGTGCCGCCAACATGTGAATTGGACTATGTCTGATTGGGGTAACGTTATGTTCACAGATGAGTCCACATTTGCCCTACAACCCGATAATAAGCGTGTAAGGGTCTGGAGGGAACAAGGCACATGCAATCGGCCCCAGAACATCACCGAACATCATGCATTCCGCGATGGAAGCATCATGGTCTGGGCGGGGATTTCATTGGGATATCGCACCGACCTGCAAATCTACAGGCGAGGTTCTGTGACGGCGATACGGTATCGAGATGAAATCCTTGACCCCAATGTGAAACTGTACTTTGCAGCAGTTGGTCCTTCTTTCGTTTTAATGGAGCGTCCCCATAGAGCTGCCATCGTTGACGACTTTCTGGGGAGTGAGGGGATTGCGCGTATGGAGTGGCCGGCTTACTCGCCGGACCTTAATCCAATTGAAAATCTTTGGGATGCCCTCAGCCGTGCTATATGTCGACGTTTCGCACCTCCAGCCACTCTCAGAGCTTTAGAAACTGTCCTACAGGAGGAATGGCGATTACTGGACTCTGCGGTGGTTGATCACCTCATAATAAGCATGATCACACGCTGTAAACTTTGTATGCAGGTGAGGGCTGCTCATATACCCTATAAATAACGGTTTTCAAAGTTTGTTTTGAATTTAAACATCATTTTGTTAATGACGCAAATAGAACGTCATCTTATAATTTATGAAAATTCAATATTTTGTTTATCTCTGAATGTAATTCCTTGTTTTGTTTCGTGAATAAACATAGAGCTACTTACTTGCAGCATTTCATGTCAATCAAAGCAGTACTTGTCCATTTTTTCGCATTTTACCTCTCCGTGCTTAACTTTTGGAAGTGAGTGTATCATTTATTCAATAGGCGAAAGAATATTTTTAATTAATTAAAATAGGAAGTATTCATTTTTTTAATCTTTTTACATTTTTTTGTTTTCACTTTCGATTTTTCTCGTTAAATCTCTACCAACCACGATATGTTTTCGAGATTCCAATCGCTCTTCGATTCAAATTTCTGGACGAAATTCTGTTTTGATTTTGGTTAATAATGTAGCGTTTTCTGGAAGCATCCTTGAAAACATAAGGAAAAGATGACCTGCGTTCGGGCATATCATTTTTGTAATCGGTAATTTCGAATAAATAAAAATCGATTGGACTTTAAGTACTACAATTCGCCACCAAGAGCGCTACTGTCAGATGGCTCCTTAGAGATGGCATGCCATCTCTTTGAAAGTAGAACATGTTCTAAAAGGGGCATTGTGCTTTCCAACCCACCATGGCCCGATGATGGCGCGCAGATTTCCTGTGAAATGATACATGTAAAGCGGCCTTTAAGCTATAATTTCAAATTCTCAAATGTAAAAGTTATGAACTTATTAAAAGTATAACAGCAAAAACTCGAATGTGTTAAGTTAGTCTCACCCCAAAGAGATTCAAAAATTAAAACATTCTTTAAAAAATTGAGGCTGAGTCTTTTTCTGTCTTGCTTAATATCTCAAGGAAAAAATTTTTTAAACAATGCGAAATTGAAGTCTACTTTGAATTTTTTGAATTTGTTTGCAATCGCAAACCACTAACCTTCCAACATAGTCATTGCACAAATAGTCTTCATCGTCTTTATCAAACCCTGCACTGATAAACCATATGTAAAAAAAGTAAAAAATTAAAAAAAAATAATTAGAGGATAAGGTTTTAATAATTACGGGTGTAATGAAATAAAAACAGTTCGTGAATAAAACGATTACTCTAGGGCAAACCTCCCGGGATCGTTTTGTCCGAAAGCATGGTTTTCATTAAACGGTCTACATTGTGGATACGCTTAGGTCAACGATTTTGAGAAATACATCAAATTAACTTGCATAACCTTTAATCTAATCACAGTGCTAAAACCATTTATTAATAGGTAAATTATAGGTTTAACTGAGATGTTATGTAAGGCTTATCTTATATAAAGTACGTCAAAAACTATTTCAAAAAATTGAAGATGACACACATTCATCCAAACAACACTTGGTCAACTGACAAAATCTAGTATGGTGGCTCTGTTTAGCGAGATTGCCCACAAATTCCCCTCCCCCTTCCGGGTAGTCAGAATGGGAAGGGATCATTTTGCTCACCCTTCCACTAATAATAGTATTTTTATTTTTAACTTCCAATCAAATTGCACTATGGAAACTGAAATTGAATGTCCAAAGTGTGGGGCGTGGCTGATTAAATTTCCTAGGTCAGAATACAAAGGATCTTCTAATAGTCGATCGCAGGAATCATACACAACAGGGAGCAAAATATTAATAAGTTTTGTAGTAGACATAACTGAAAGTGGTTGAAACATATGTCATATGTTTGAAAATCGCTCATCTGAGATGATAAGGGAATAATAGTAGGTTCCGTAGAAGGCTTATGACTGAGAATGAGGTTGAAAAGTCTTATTGATACATAGGGAATGGAAATGTGATGTAGTTTTATGTGTATGATCAATGTCGCTGCTGAAGAAACAGATCCTTAGAGACCTGGATCTAGGCACAACGAAGGGAAGAACGAACGACATCTACATCAGATAGATATTACTAATCAAATCCAAAAACTAAATGAAACTTTCATTAATCTTATTGTTATACTTTTAATCTTTTTAATATCTTTGATTGAATTATCTCTTTTTAGAATTTTTACCCAAATGACTTATTTTAAGTTATCTTACAAATCATAACTAATTATTGAGAAAGCCAACTATATCGACACAAATAAAAATAAAAATTATTTACAATAAAATAACAGGTACGTATTCGGAACCCCCAATTTTAGGTTCCTTTATCAAGTAAACCCCCCCTACCTTACAAGTTTAAAAAATCTCTTCCCTAATCGGGAGTAGTCAGAGAATGAAAGAGGCATGAGTGCTTCAATGAATAATCTTAAACAACGTTATCCCCTGGCGGATAATCGCTAAACGACTTGGCGGAAATAGTTTGTCTGCTTCAAAAAGGACGCGCGCCGTATATATATATATATATATATATAAAATAATGAAAAAGTGAATGTTTTATAATCTATATTCCAACACGTTCATAGTTGATAAGTCTTGATTGTAACTACCCGTGAGCCTAATCATACCAGATTCAAAGAACTCCCTTAAATATTTTCTTTTTCTTTTTCTTTTTCCGTAAATCTCAACATTGTCTGTTGTGTCGATATAGTTGGCTTTCTCAATTTGATTTAACGGCATGTAAAAAGTTTTATTAGCATAACTAATTATTTTTATCTTTAGTATTAGTATTTTCAACCCTAATTATATTTTAACTAAATATTCGCCTTGTATATCCTTCCTTAAAAATTTCCTCTTCATCAAATTCATGAGTTAAAAACAAACATCCATGCTGCCTTCAACACGAATGATAATTCATAGAATATAGAAATTTAACGCATATAAATAAATAACTTCACTGAGCTGATTTTGACATTTCGTACTGGGAATCCAAAACAGCAGAATTGCCAAGATTTGCTGAGAGTCACCTTGCGTTTCAACATGTGCAACGCCTTCTTCTGAAACCCCAACATCGACAATAAAAGCTTATTTATGGTTCAGATAATAAAGTCGTCAATGATCAAACTGACGAATGAATACCTGATGGATCTGATAGGATGAAGGTTAAAAGCCACACCTTCCCGCCTGATTTTTGTGATGTGGGATGACAGAAGAACTATAGTTGTAGTTACCAAAGGTTCAATGGCCTTTGTCAATACTGTTCGGCAACAAACGAATCCTATACTCAAACAAACGACTGTGAACGACAATGCATGTAAATGTCCGACCTTAAGCAGAGAATAGAAGAGCAGAGAAGGCTGTTCATTACAGTAGATGGTCTCTCATATTCTCAACCCTAATTTCTACTGGAACAAGATTGGTGATCGTGATATGCATTTCTTCCTCAATTCTGACAAAACAATTATGAAATTATACTTTTAAACGAAATTACACCAATTGAAAGAAAGTTGTATGCAGGGGTTGTAGTCCCATAGGAATAGCATCAATCAGGATCGAGGATCGCTGACCAATCAATGGTTTTGCTGAGTGAACCCTCTGGTGTTGAGTGTCGGGACTCTAATATAAACAAAGGCACATGGAAGTAGGTTGCTGTAAGTGCCCTCAAGTGTCGATCGTCAGAACTTCACCATAAACAAAGCCCCATGGACTGGAATTAGAAACACTACTGTTCAGTTGTTGTCGATGATGGGCGGAACGGGTGAAGGAAATAGTCCTATTGCGCAAACAAATTTGTTGGGGAGATCAACCAGTTCTTTTTTCATCAAGCTGGGCAGGAAAGGCGGGTGAATGTAACCATATCTGACTTCTGCTTCTCTCCGATGAAACAGGTAACAGATATCCATAATTGTAAAAGCTCGTTAACATCATGAGCTGACAAGAAAGTGGGCCCAAGTTACGAAACTATTGATTGGTCAGCGATCCTCGATCCTGATTGATGCTATTCCTACGGGTCTACAACCCCTGATACAACTTTCTTTTAATTGGTATAATTTCGTTTAAAAGTTTGATTCCACAATTGTTTTGTCAGCATTGAGGAAGAAATGCATATAAGCATTTCGAAACATGTATGCTCATTAAATTTAATATGTCTTAATTTTTAAATTTGTGTGTTCTGGCCTTTTTATTTTTAGTTTATACTTATTGACTCACGTAAAATATCTTAAATGTACTTTTAGAATTCTTATCCATAAATTGTTATGGTTCAATTATTAATAATGTTAACAAAACAACAAGAGAAAAACCCATTAGTATAGCAAAAAAAAAAAGTCATCAGTGAAATGATTGCGGATCACCTGTTTAACACAGCCATGTGTGGAGGGGCAACATTCTGCATGAACATTGTTGAATTAAGACATTGACGTTGTGGAGTGCTGGAATCACAGTTAGTAATGATGAATATCGATTGCCAGTAACGGAACATGGAGTGGGACCTGTGCGCCCTCGTTCTTCGAAGAAAACTGTCCAAGAATGAATGTTGACGTAAACCCACAATAAACTGTCACTTTTGGGGATTGTTAAGGAATTTCCAGACATGCATTGAGATTTTCTCTCGCCCAAATACGAAAATTATTCGTGTTAACTACACCATGCAGACGGAAATGTGTCTCGACGTCCAGAGAATGTCCCAGGGTCATTCCGGGTCAACCTCGATCCGAGCTAAGAACTGTAGCGCGATGGTCTCTCGTTGACGCGGATCACGAGGCAACAGTTGTTGAACGTGAGAAATTTTGAAAGGATAGTAGCGCATAATATTCCAAACAATTTTGTGGACCGTGGCAACAGACTGGCCCAACGAATACGCAACGCGCCGAATACTGACGATGGTCCTGATAGTTGACACTGTGTTCTCTTCCCCTTTGTTCGCTACATCGTCAACCATCTGCGCGGCAACAGGCTTTCGTCCCCTTCCGACTTTCACATTGAACAACTCTGTTTCTTCAAATTTGAGGATCATAAAAGTGATCGTAACCCATTCGCAGTCGTTGGACCTCATCGAAGATCTTTTAACGACCTAAACCTCCGCAAAGCTTCTGGTGCAGAATTCCCGTTTTGGTAAAGCATTTCACAAGTAACGCACGTTCTCGTAAACTTAACGTCATTTTGAGTCGGACACAAAATGTGAATGAAAACGTGTGTGAGGCTTTTGCTTAAATTGTGAAACGAGAGATGACGTACTAACGGAAATTTGCATTTCTGATACCTTACACACCTATAAACGCCCCTGGTGGTGATTTCGGAAAGTAAGATTTTATAAATCCATTAAAGACAAATATCTTCTTGTATACTTCTTCTTTATCACAATATTTCGAATTGTCTTCTCGACTATTCTTCTTCAGATAATATAAAATAAAATGTATAAAGGGAATACATTATTCCTCTTTTCACAATTTTTTAAAAACAAATAATGAATTTCACCAAATTCTTATTAATAATGTTAATGTATGATATAAATGCATCAATGACATTTCTC
>JAFIDM010009631.1:352612847-352625222 GCA_023159025.1 Thereuonema tuberculata
GTTAATAATTTTTACAGTTAATTCTTATATTAAATCTAAATTTCCATTATCTGTTTATTGATGCCTATTTTTAAGTATCAAATTTCCAATTCGTAAATTTATGTGTAATTATAAAACTAAGTTTGAATATAGATTCAAAATGTAAATGTAATTTATTGCAACAGGTGACATAAATTTTATTAGTGATGTAACTTTAAAAGTTTTTTAAATTTAGGGATTAATTACAGGCTAGACTCAAAAAAGACATTTAAACAATTAATTAATATATTTCTTATAGATTTTAATAATTTTATTTTAGAAACTAGTTTTAAATATAATTTATGTTATGAGAATTTTATTGAGTGGAAACTTAATTTATTATCCAAAATTAATAACATAAATCATACATCTTATGACAGGTTAATGATTATAAAATAAACTCTAAATTTCAGTTATTAAAAATTAAGAAAACTATTTCTATTTATCATAAAAATTACATTTTTGCTACTATAGATAACAATTTGGCTATTATTTGAAAGCAATTTTATTTTGATAAAATTAAATACTTACTGCATGATCAATCAATTTTTTTAAAGATTAATAAATCCAAAGATTTTATCTTAAATAATTTAGATACATTTTTCTAAAATTTAAAAATCAATTTAAAACTATTAAGTATAAAAAAATTAAAATTAATAGAAATTTAAATTCTCTCTTTTTAAACCCAAAAATGCATAAAGTGGGTAATTTAGAATGATTTGTAATGCCATTAATTTTATTTTAAAACAATTTACTATTATTTTACAAATTTTTCTTATTATATTACATGAAATTATTAGAAATAAAATTAATTCTGATTTTTATTGGCTTATAAATAATCACTATGATGTTATTAAATATGTACACACATACACACATCCTACCCAGGTTCCAGCCTCCAGGCCGGGTCTGGTCGGAACAGAAGCTCTGTTCCGAGAATTTCAAGGGAGAAGTTATTGAGGTGCGTTCCCAGCGCTATCCCTCAGGACGCCATTACGGAATGACGTCTAACCGAAGAGAAAGTGAAGAAGAGGCTGACAACAGAGGAAAGGAAATTTGAAACATCCATGCTCTCGAACGGGATATGAACCCGGGTATCGGCGCACCGGCCACAAGGCATACCGCCGCCTGAGACTGCACGACCACGCCGGCAAGACATTAAATATGTAAACAATACCAAAATTTTTAATTTAATTAAAGCAGATTTTGAAAACTTCTTTATGAATATATCTTTAGATACATTAATTCAACAGATTAAATTCTTAGTTTCTGAATTTAATATAAATAATCTAGTTGGTATCTCTATAAATAAATGTCTTAATTTTCGTAAATTTAACTTATATCATAATTATATTGAATTTGATTACGAAATATAATCTCAAATTAAAGGAATTCGGATGGGGTAAATTATGGTAGCAATCTTGCTAATTTACTTTTATTGGCTTATGAATATCAACTTTGTATTGATACCCCTTTCCATTTTAAAATTTTTAGATATGTAGATGATAATTATTTTTAATATTAATTGGACAATTGAGTATATAGAGGACAAAAATTGTAAAAATATTATTAATTTACAAAAACACTAATTCTAAATTTTTGATTTTTTAGATTTACGAATATATTTTGATCATCAAATTGCATACACTAAATTGTTTAATAAGACTTTTTATTTAATTTTAAAATTAATAGATTTCATAAATTTCCAGCAATGTCAGTTTAAATTTCTTTAAAAATATTTTTGTACAGGAACTTAAAAGATATCTTGAAATTAATTTAAAATTTGAAGATTTTTTGCATTTTTGAAAGTATCTTATTAGAGAATTCCTAAATAAATTAATTAGCATAATATTATGTGGACGTGCATTATCATCCTATAGGAGAAATGTGTCGCCTAATGATCCTGCGCAAGGGCGAACTAGGGGTCCACGAAATCTTTCCTATGTTATCCAGCATTCGTGTTTCCTTTTGGTCTATGCTTCCATCAAATGAGATGTCACACCAATTTAAAATGCTATATCCATGCCAAGTGTGCTTTTCATTTATATAAGGTGGTTATAGTGTGTGTGTGTGTCTCTCCCTCCAGAACAGAGAACAGAGAATCGATCGGCAAAGCAAATATGGAATCATCCATGAATAATACTGCCCTCCACTGATGTTTATTCCAAATCATTAGAAGTCCTCTGACGGAAAAGGAATTGTTACGCAGACTAATGATCGCCCAACATTCTTGTTCTGGAAGTCGTCTATGCCAAGGGAAATAGAAATCGGTATTTCAGCAGCCACATCTATTGGGTGAGTGCAAAAGTTCTACCGTTTTTATTACCTATAAAGAAGAGCAAATAAACGCAAAATGAACAGTACCTATTATTGTGCATAGTCCCCATTGCTATCTAGGACCTCTTGCCATCTTTCTGGTAGGAGATGAATCCCACGGCGGTAAAATTCCGGCGGTTTCGAGTCAAAAAAGTCTTGGATGGCAGTTTTCACAGCATCAAGATCATCAAAGATTTTCTGACTGAAGGAATTGGTTGACGTACGAAATAGGTTATAGTCAGTTGGTGCCAAGTCAGGAGAATAGGGAGGGTGGGGTAAAACCTCCCAACCAAAGCCCAGTAACTTTTGGCGAGTGATGACAGCAGCATGTGGCCTGGCTTTATCGTGATGAAGGATAACACCGCGACGATTGATGAGACCTGGCCGCTTTGCTACCAAATTTGAATGCAGCTTGTCTAACTGTAGACAGTAGAAGGCAGCATTGATGGTTTGGTTGAGTGGCAGTCCTCCCAGTGAATTATTCCCTGCACATCCCACCACACACTCAATAACACCTTCTTGGGATGAAGTTCAGCTTTCGAAGTCGATGCAGGCGGATCAGAAGGGCGACACACAGTCCTACGACGCTTTACGTTACGGTATATAACCCACTTCTCATCTCCTGTCACAATTCGTGCCAAGAATGGATCATTTTTGTACCGGGAAAGCAAGGAAACACTGGTGGCGATTCGGTCATCCCGTTGATTAGCTGTCAGGTTATGTTGAACCCAACGATCCAACTTTCTCGTAAAGCCCAACTTAACCAGCCGTCTCTCTATCGTTGTCCGGTGTACGTTGAAGGTCTCCGCTAATTCTTGCACGGTTGGGTTCGGGCTGTTCCTTCTGGCTTGGTCAATATCGTCCTCTCCAACGTGTGATGGCCGTCCACTCCTAGCCTGATCTTGGCAGCTTCTGTCTCCTTCCCTAAATTTACAAAACCATCGACGACATGTGCTTTCGTCTATTGCATCCTCCCCATAAACTTGACAAACATTGCGACATGCTGCGGCTGCCGTACTCTTTTTATCGAACTCGTATAACAAACGATGTCTTATATGCTCCTTCTCGCGTTCCATGTTACACCCTCTGATATTTTTTTTGAGATGATTAACTTTGTGAGACATGATGCATTTATATGTGAGGCATCCACATGTTTGATTGGCAGACGATTTGCGTCATTACAATGTCATGTGGGAGGGCAATTCCATTGCAAATTTTCATATCCAAAAACGGGTAGAACTTTTGCACTCACCCAATAGAACAGATAATGACAATGTTGAGATAGAGCTGTTACTCCGAGTACATAAGACAGCAGTCATCCTTGGCCTTCCTTCGATTTATGGTCTTTCTTCGGACAACTAATTGTGTATTTTGACATTTGTTCCAGAGTCTGTCGAATAAAGAAGAATTTACAAGCAGGCAGTTGTTGCTTCTATCTTTGGCCTGTCTCTAGTCTTCCTATAGCTCAGCTGCTGACTTCAAGTGTTAAGTATCAAAACCACTACAACACATCTTCCTTTCTTCATAATCCGAACACGACTTGATGAACACCTCCCAAACAGCCCGTTTTAGGCTTCGACTTGTTTATATCAATCAACGACAGTGTTACTCAAAACACTGCTTACGATATCTTACTCAGCATTACTTTTCATGTTATGTATCCAATTTCATGAATTTCTCTTTTCACCAAGAACAATTTTTTTTTCTTAATTAATGGAAACTACTTACGGTTTTTTTCTCTTTAAAACTTCCAAACTTCTCTCAATCTCTTCTTTCATTTTATTTCCTTATTCTTTTATTTTATTTCCTTATATAACTTCAGTCGCTACTTTTCCAATCTATAGAAAAATGCTATACATGTATTTGCTATGAGCCATATTTTCAAATTAACCTTTTTTTTAGTAGTAACATAATTATATTGTTTAAGTGATTTTACTCACTATGAGTAAAGGACACTGTTAAGCTATAACAAATGTGAATACATATAAAATTTTCAAGTCTCCAGAAATGATGCTTTTTTATTGTAAAATTATATACCTTTCATGGAGGCATACTTAACATTAATAGCAAGTTTCATATTTCGATGGAAAACATGAATAGTTGTTCTCGGTTTCAAGGTTACCTTTTACAATCTTGAGAATTTCTTGTGTCTGCTGGCATTGAATTTAGTTCTATTTTAATCTTCGTGATTTGCTTACGTTGCCTTTCTACTGTCCAGGTAATTTTAAATTCGTAATCTCTCTTACAATGTTTCACAGGAGCGTCGTATTTCTTAGGCTGATGGAATATCTCGTAATTCACAAAAGTTGAGACATATAATGAATCCTCTGCATCATGAATAAACTGTCCTAAATCCTTTTTGTCCACTAATCTGAATAAGTAATCATTATGGTCTTTTTGGCCTTATAATTTTAGCGTCGAGTTGATAAATTTAGATGTTCATCATTTCGCATCTTGAAACAGAAAATAATCACGGACAATACTTTATGAGTACAGCTTTTGATTGGAGTGAAGACCACACTCTGTCGTCTATCAAGAAATCCAGAAAGCCGTTACACCTTCCCGAACGTCTTATCACCCCCTATTCATTTTTATTTTAAGAAACCAATACCTCAAATTGTATTATTATAGAAATTAAATTTGTCATTTCTAATGAATCACAATTGGAAATGATGTAATAAACAAGTGCAAGTTCATTCAGAGACAGATCGGATAAAAATAATGGCCATTGTATCAATTTTGTAAGCTATTTAAATTCTAATAACTTCTAGAATAAGCCTTTTAAAATTCCATTCTTGCTGTGCAGGTAAATTTGGTCATTAGTCGATTGAAATTTATTTTGAACAATTATTTTTAACTTTAACATAATTCAAGAAAATATATTAATCGCATTATTTTTACTATTTTCGTCAAATTACAAATATTCATTTCTCACTATTCATTAACATCCCAAACTATTATTCCAAACCTTTATTTTTCTAAAGAATCTGTAAGGTAGAGTTTCTTATTTTTATTTTTTTTAATTGGCCACTTCTTTACGTCTCCAATTTGACAACTTCTCATTATTTCATAAATAAATCTGAAGTTTTATTTCTATATTAAAATTAAAAGTGGATTCTTTATATAATCCCTCAAAACATCCAGAGATCGCGATTCTTCTTTTGAAAATACTGTTCTACTCTTTTTGAAGCTAAGATATAATTTTTCGTAGTCTATTCCCCTTACGGATGTACTGAGATCCTTGATTTATCTTTTATTCCAACTGTCGTTTTATGTTAATGAATGTATCCTAATTTCTTTTTAATTTCTTTATTATTTATTTTTTTCTTTATTTGTGATTATTTTACATATAACTTATAGTCCATAGCTTACCTTGGTGCATGCTTTCTTTTAATACTCGCCCAACAATAAATTCTATTGTATAAATAATGAAAACGTAGCTCATATTATTCATATCCTAATGTTCTCAAAGCCCAGGTGCCTTTAATAGAGTACTAATTATTATTATTTTTTAAATTGCTTTTTTTTTTAATTTGTTTTTTAAATCATTGCTTTGACCAAAAAACTAATTATGCATTTTTGTACTAATTTAAATATTTTATTAATTATCAAATTATTAAATTAGTCGATTTAATTTTATAAAATTATTCTATTCTTTTTTTTTTTTTTCTATTTTTAAAAAGTAAGTTTTTATATACAGCGCGAGACCTTAATGGCGGCAGACACGCTCAACCGACCTTCGGGCGAATATGTAACAATAATTTACAGAAATTTAAAAAGTAATTCCTTTCCTGTTCTATTTGTTCTCATTATTGTTTGATAATCTTGTATTTGGCAGGCGAATGGAATGTCAGTGTCAATGCCAATGGATATTTTCAGCATGCTGGAGCAGTCAGGAATGTCAATAGGATTGCCTGTGGGTGGTCCTGATAGCCTTCGTCGTACCATGCTAATGGTAAATTCTTATTTTAAAATTTATAAAAAAAATAATAATTTTATTAACAAAAATTCTGAATTTTATCAATACATATCAATACATAATAATTTGTATTTATAAATAAAAAATATTTTTTTATTAGTTTTAGCAACAACAACAATAATAATAATAATTATAATAATAATTATAAATATCTACTTTTCTCATTCATGTTTACAGATATGTATCTACTTTAATAATGAAATATTTATTTATGCTATAATTAATTATCTTATCAATTATAAAAATAAAAATAATTTTTTAATAAAAAGTATATAAAGTTGTGTTATGATAACATAATAATTAGAATTTATTTACATCAAATTAAAGGGCAATGGGAAAAAAGTATCCATTTCTCTATTTGATATTTTACTTTATTATATAATAGATAATAGAGTCCTTTTCAGTCCTCAAAGTTCTAAATATTCTCACTTTTTAACTTGAAATAATTTTTTTTTTCGTCCCTATAAATATTGTAAAGTATGAAATAATGATTATTAAGTGAAAATCGAAATAGCAGGATCAAATTCTTTCTTTAATTATTTTTGGAAAAATACATTAGGCCTGTCATTATTTTAAAATGAATTAACTTTTACAATGTTAAAAAATGATAAAGGATTTGTAAAACAGAGAAGACAAATGAAAATGCCAAAAAAAAAAAAAAAAAAAATAAAAGATAGATTTCGTCATTTCCTCGTTAATCAGATAACTCTCCTTTAGAACTTAAATCAGCCCGCTTTTCTTTTCTTTTCTATTGGGTAATTTAAGTCGATTTATTATATATAATTTTGTAAACTTTACATATCAACTTTTTATCTTTTCATTAACCTTTCAACCTTTGAAACTATAACATAATAATATTAATAAAAGTTCAAATATGCCATTTTTGTTGTTGTTGGACGAATTCAGTTTTATCTATAAGCAATTTATATGTATTTTTTTTATAATCTTTCTATTTTTTTTTATTTTTTTTAATCATTAATCTTTTGTAAATCACGTTTACTTGGTAGTTATTTTTATTGTATTTTTTTACGTGTAAATTACGAAGAATGCACTGTCAAATTCATGAGGAGAATTTTCGGGAACAAGAAGAACAAGTTGAGTTTCAACAAGTCCTGTTCGCTCTGCTCGTTCGGATAAATTTTTTTGTGTGAACGCCACCTAAAATTTTCGAGCACTGCTGTGAATGAAGTTTTTACTTTTGCTTAAGTTTAATTAACACCAAGTAAGAACTGATGTTTTATCCATAACTTTTTTTTTTTTTTAATTTCTTGTTGTTTTATAATTTCAGAAATAACAAAGACTGAAGTCATGTTTAACTTACTGAAGGCAACTTGGGAATGCATCAGAAATTCTTTAATTATTTATAACTTAACTATAGAATTATATATTAATTGTAATGTTCAGTAATTTTACATGTAATTTTAAATGTAAGTCAATATTCCAAAGAAATGGTAAATAAAATAAAAACTTAAAATAAGAATTTAAGAAGAAATTCTGAAACAACTATTATTGAATAAAAATAAAAATTATCAAAGTTTCAATTTTTGTTTCAATACTTAAAATTTTTTGTAAAAGACATCATTAAAGTTCTTAATATTTTTTATTTGTGTTTCAATTGGCAATAAAATATTCATACTTGCTCTTTAAATCACATCGTAACATATTGAAAAAACTTCATCTACACTTCATTTTATTATCGAATTTTCGGAAGAATTTTCTATCTTCCTTCTTCAAGATTACAATGTATAGTCAGGTGATATTAAATTACAAATTAACAACTATGCTAAGAAATCTTTTGTAATTTGATATCACCTGACTATACATTGTAATCTTGAAGAAGGAAGATAGAAAATTCTTCCGAAAATTCGATAATAAAATGAAGTGTAGATGAAGTTTTTTCAATAAAATATTCAACATATTCTATTTCTAAATTGACTAATAACTGTATTTATTGGAATTCCGTATTTGAATTTCGAAAAGAGGAACAACATTAATTGTAATTTTGATGACAGAAAAGAATATCATCATATAAAACGCCAAATAAATAACGTCAAAACAAAAATATGAAGTTAAAATTACAGATTTCAAAACATATGTTTTCTACGGATTCTGTTGACTTGTAACCATGTTCAATGTAAATTTAGTATTTGACATCATTATAGGTCCGCACTGTTCCATAATAAATAAATCTAAATTGTAAAGAATTTATGTTGATCTTTCACAAACTGTTGTAATACTGAAGTAATCTCGATTCTTTCTTTAAACTTCTTTTCAGCCTTAATAAGGAAATAAAGGAAATAACAAATCGAGTGTCACATAAGATTGAAAATGTTTGACTGAATAACAATAAAAGGAAAACTGAAAATATCAAAAGTAAAATTGCGGTGTCGTACTTCCACTCTGTATATTAAGACTATATTATTACTTTACGTAAGTGAATGTTGAACTCAACAGTGATTAACAACTACTTAGCAAAGTACAAGTCTTATGGTTTAGATTGTTGTGAGAAAATTTTCTTCATTTATTTCTTAGTCCACCGAAATGTAATAATTCCAATAATTCTGAAAATTCTTTATAATAATAGAGATGTTTTATTTGAAAACTTCTGTTCCGTTCAGGGAAAAAAATTGAGATCAACAGATGTTTGGAAGAATAGAAATAATACCACAATAATAGCAAATCACGTTAAACTTTAAAAAAAAAACCACGTATTGTAAGTGAATTAATGAATAGGCCTTCCAGTGATTTAAGTTGAGATAAACTAACCCTGACAGAGATATAAAAGCTATTAAAATAGCTATCACAGCAGCTGCCAAATTACAATAAAATTTTGTCTGTTTTTTTACAGATCTATTGACAGTCCTGAATATACAAACTATAATAGTCTAGTCTATACAAATAGTCTATACAAATATAATACTAGTCTATACTAGTCTATACAAATATAATAATATTGTGATTTTTATCTTGGTTTCCTTAACTGAAACCATCCTTTTGACATTTTACTCGTAATTAAATAATCGAATAATCTATATTAATAAAATCTTTTATTTCTCTGTCTGTCTGTCTGGCGCAATTTTCTGTGAGAATGGAAAATAGAAATAATTTTTACAATGAAACATCCGTGACATGATTCGAACCTGCAGCCTTCTGATCCGAAACCAGATGTCTTATCCATTAGGCCATAGGGACTACAACTCTCTTCATATTGTTTTTTGACTTATATCTCCTTTCCTTTCCCCCATCAATAAGAAATGTATTCAGCCTTTTTTTTTGAATCTCAAGATTGTTTATTTGAGATTATTTATTTCCCATCCGTCAGTTTATTTGTAATTCGAAACTGACAATTAGAACTATAATTGCCGAAACGTTGCAATATTTTAAATATTCTTACTTAACCAAATTCTATATGATATTGAAAAATATGTGCGTGTACACGGCAGATGTTGGAGTAAAGAAAACAGAGTCAAGAAAGAAAGAAGCACTTTTTTTTTTAGGTGGAATACCGAAAAAATCACTATTTGCAGCTCAAAAACCATCAATATTTACAACTCCAACGTAACTAAAAAAGTGACAATTACAATAAAAATGAAAGTCAAAAATGAAAGCAGCAGTACTTCTCTTAGCTAGAATACTGAAAAAACACTATTGTAACTCAGAAACCACTGAAAAGTATCAATCTATATTACTAAAATCTTTTATTTCTCTGTCTGTCTGTCTGTCTGTATGTCCATAGCAATTTTCTGTGAGAATAGAAAATAGAAATAATGTTTACAATGAAACATCCGCGACAGGAATCGAACCTGCAACCTTCTGATCCGAAGTCAGACGTCTTATCCCATTAGGCCATGGGGACTACAACTCTCTTCATATTGCTTTTTGACTTATCTCTCCTTCCTCTTCCCCCATCAATAAGGAATATTCAACCTTTTTTTTTGAATCTCAAGATTGTTTATTTATTTCCCATCCGTCAGTTTATTTGTAATTCGAAACTGACAATTAGAACTATAATTGCCGAAATGTTGCAATATTTTAAGTATTCTTCCTTAACCAAATTCTATGTGATATTGAAAAATAAGCGCATTTACACGGCAGATGTTGGAGTAAAGAAAACAGAGTCAAGAAAGAAAGAAGCACCCTTTTATGAGATAGATTACTGAAAAACACTATTTGTAACTCAAATACCTGGAATCACGTACTTACCAAACTTACCAAAGAACGAGATTGTCGATAACATCAATCGAGTGATAAGTCAAAGAATACAAGGTGAGACTAGAGAGTATTTAAGTGAGAATAAAATTGATACTTTTGAAAATCCACAACACGAACATCTCTATATGCCCAAGTGTCTGAACGCATTGAATCTCAGCGGAATTCCTCAACATCGTTTGTCATTGAAGATTGGATCTCCAATAATGTTGCTGCAAAAAATCAATCCCAAGTTTGGACACTGCAACGGAACTCAACTTAAATGCCGTTCATTCGATAATGATCTCATAGAAGCCGAAATTATAACAGGAACTCACAAAGGAGATTTTGTTTTTATCCATAGGATGTCTATGAAACCAAACGATAATCTACTTCTATTCACTATCACAAGAAAGCAATTTCCGATTAGGCCTTCTTACACAATGTTTATCAATAAAGCTCAAGGACAGACTCTAAATAAAATCGCCATCTATTTGGAGAACGTTGTCTTGACTCACGCACAACTTTATGCCTTTGAGTCACAAGTCATCAGAATTTGGTTATCTTCACTCGAAAGAATAGTCACAATCAATTCGTCGCCAAGAATTTCATATACAAGCTACGATCTTCATTCATCATCTATATTAACATATCCATCTCAACATATCTCTTCTTCAAATATCTATATCAATCAATTTGCACACGGGTAATGGTTGTAATTAAGAAAAGAGATTCAAGAAAGAAAGAAGCACTATTTCTATAAGATAGAATACTGAAAAATCACTATTTGTAACTTAAACCAATGGTCTTTGTAACTCAAAAACCACTGAAAAGTATATCTATATTACTAAAAGCTATTATTTCTCTATCTATCTGGTGCAATTGTTGTAATTTGTGAAAATAGAAATAATTTCTACAAATTCACTACGGTAATCGAACATCCGATCATCTGCTCCGAAGTTAGACGTCTTAGCCATTAGACCACGAGGACTACATTCTAATCTCCATAAAAAATAAAAATATATCATAGATATATGATTCACACGCTGGCTCTAAAAGCAGTCGTGGATTGACAGAATATAAACATCAGAAATTAAATAAAAAAAAAAACTCTGAAAAAATTTTAGTTTTAGTTTACTTGATATAATTTGTGTGTGTGTTTTTTTGTAATAAATAAAAAGTTGTTTTCCGTTACATACGCGGAAGCTTCCGGAGCGAAGCGACGGGTAGCCGACTAGTAATACTAGATAATACAAATAATAACCTTTCATCGATATATGTATTAATAAAACTCTTATCTCATCCTCACGATAATATTATAATCTTCTGAAAAATATAAAGTACAGAAATAAAACCACTCCTTCATCTTAGAAAACATCATATCTATATTTCAGCTCAGGATAAAACTTAATACAGGAAAATAAAGAGAAAAGAGAAACATCTCCCTTTCTCTTTCAAAACATGATCGAATATAAAAATAAATAATCTTGCTGGTACAAAGCAGATTGTAATAATTACAAAAACAAATAATTATGATGGTACAAAGCAAATTGTAACAATTACAAAAAAACAAATGTATCAACCGACTATAATAATTACAGAAAATGATTTAAATAAACTATCAATCGACATCTAGTGTCTATTATTTACAATAACATCCTAATTATTCACAACAATAACACCCTATTGTTAATTAAAACAATTAGTAACCTGACGAGGATTACTTTAAAATTAAAAATTCTTTGATTCTCTTGTTGTGTGCTATCGATTTTTTAAATATACTTAGTGAGACCGCATTTACTGTGAGAGATTTATTTCTGTTAATGAATTCACAACTATTTATAAGACTAGATTCTAATTTGAATCTTTTAATC
>JAFIDM010009631.1:352656552-352708882 GCA_023159025.1 Thereuonema tuberculata
ATTAATGTTGGGCCCCCCCCCCGAAAATATATTCTATATACTGGTTCAATGTATTGTAAAATATTACTCGATTTAGTCTACATTATTTTGTGAATAGTCTTAAAATGACGTATGTCAGAAATTAAAAAGGTTTTAGAAATTTTTTATTTAAAAACAAACAAAACTTTTGTAGCTCTGATAAAGAAATAATTCTGAAAGAGCTTAAAAAACATTAAATCCAAAACTCTTAAATAGTTTAGTTTTCAGTTTTCGATCTCACTGAGACAACTTCATAAAAAAACTGAAAATAATCAAACCGTATTTATTTTAAAAATTTTAAGAACTAATAATTTAGTTAAAAGTGTTGAATGATGAAGAAAAGTAAATAAACAATTCCTATTTCATGGCTAATTAGCTGTAAATTTAATGAACCTAATAAATATTAGTGGTTCCTAAAACCGAGTGGTAATGCACTTGACTGCGGAATAGAGGATTAGGGTTCAATCTCAGAGGAGGTCGGGAATTTTTTCCACGTTAATTTCTCCTCCAGACGGGTCCTAAAGTCCATCCAACCCTCTAAAAATGGGTACCAGATTTCTTTCCTGGATGGGCGGTTGTCATCAGACATCCTTAGTCCCGCTTTTGAAGAATCGTTGGGAGCTTCCTTCAATGACCGTAAGGACATATCAGCCGGATTGGGTTCGTTTAAAGTTGCAAATAACTTTAACGTGTGTTGAGAATATTGAAAAAGAAATAAATCTTCAATGCTTTTATCTTTTGGCTGACCCTGCAGTTCTTCACGTTAATTGTGGGCCAATACCTCACAGTCTCGAAGATCTACGGAATTTCCTGAACAGGGCTTCTATCCTGTACCACTGTTCCACTCTGGGCTTTATCACTGGAATTGTCCACCCTTAAAGTATCTTGGGAAGGTACATCACCTCAAGCATGACTTCTAATTTATTCATGTTTTATGTAAATCACTTTCTTTATTAGATTTGTAGATAAAATGTGGATCTGTATATTTTTTTTTCAATTTGGCTGAACAAATTGGTAATTCCGCCAGTGAAACCGATTGTGGAACATGTATACTGTAAATAGGTGTGTGTTTTTTTTAATTATTATGTGATTAATAATTTCAGCTTCTTTTTTGGGATGCTTTACCTTTAATAAATCTTACATTTACTAACTAAGACAATATGCGTAAAAAGTAAGTTTTACGGCTTTCATCTGCACGGAGGGATATTTTGTTTACTCATCATTTCTACATTAAAGCTGTGCAATTGTTTTAATGTTCTGCTTCTAAGTTATGTTGAGGTAAATTTCTATAACCACTGAAATAGATATACCTGAAATAGACTGCAAATGTATAAAATCCAATTTTCAAACTGTAATTCAGTCATTTATTAGTATGAAATCCTTAAAATCTCATTTATTCATATTTTTTTAAATAATAAATTTACCGCAAACAACAAAGTAATAAAAACGAAAGCAGCACCAGAATAAACAAATTGCCATTCTGAATCGATTATTGGGGAAAATTGGGGACGGCCCGTTTCGTCCTTCCAGGGACTCTTCAGCCCAATCCGTCCACCCCGATAAAAGACCCAGAAACGCAAGAACATATCTGAAGGCCAATCGACACTCCTGACAGTGACCCCCGACAACAAAAGAAATAATAAAAAAATTGGTGTCTTGTAAAACACAACCAAAAGCTTAACCCACAACTCGTAGTGTAAAAGGCTTTTAATAAGCGAACTAAAGGTTCGAAAAGAAGGAAAATACCCTAATTTAAAAATGTATTATTTAGGATATTTTCCTTCTTTTTCGTTTTATTTTTAAATTTATTTCATTTGTTTGGCTGAAAATGTTGGTTAATTTCGGTTTTCTTGTGTTTAGTTCGACACTTTCTTTCAAGCGATCAATATTTAACTTTGTTGACTGTACACTTGAATTTGCAATGATATCTAAAAGACAAACACTAGATAAAAGAATTTCAAAATCTCTAAATAATGTATCTTTCTTGAAATAAAAATAAAAAGCAAAAACATAATTGATTTTATATTTATTTGTTATTATTTTAATAAGTAAATACCTCATTATTTACATATCTTTAGGATTAAAAACAAAAACAAAAAATACGTACAAAACGAATTTTAAATCTGTCTTTTTTTTATTTGCTGGGACTCCTATTTCCACATAATTACCTATCATCAGCTGCAGTAAGCTATTGTCGACAGATCAGATTCGCCTTTTTTAAGCATATAACTCCCGAATGAGGAATAAAAGTGGCCTTTCAACAACAAAATACTAAATATTAAAAGAAAACACTAGAAATAAAATAAAATCAATAAAATAAATTCCTATGCAAGCCAGTGATGTGCTGCCGTGAATTTTATTTTATTAAGTTTAATTTCTTTCTTCACAGAATACTTGGAAATGAATTTACCAAATCTTAGGCTTTCATACAGGCTCAGAGGTCATCTTCAGTATCTTCGTAGCCTCTAGTTACCTCATCCACTCCAGTAAATTCCACTGCTTCAAAAGAAGTTTTACACAAGAAGTCGTACAGAATCACCTTTCTAAGAATTGCCGTTTGAAACCGCCTTCAGCAATGGCAGCACTTCAGACTTCAAACTATCATCCAAGTAACCGCAACTATTAACGATTCCGTACAGCCATTCAACATACAATGTTTAAATTCATCTATAGCAATGCATCTACAGCAATATATCAAGCGTATACCACTTGGAAACGAAAATGTGATAAAAATACGAAGCAGTTAATAGAGAAGATAAATGTTTTCAATTTTATTAATGTTCAAAATAACTTGCGGTGAGATTATATTCTCTGGATGTTGTGGCAATGTACACATCAGTACCGATGTAGATAACCTTAAATATTGTAAAAGAGATATGCAATAAACAAATTGATGTAAAAAAAAGAATTCGGGGTAGGTAAAGAAGAATTAGTAAGAAGCTTTGGATGTAATATGCAAGAATAATTGTTTTATATACCAGTACAAAGACATAATATAAAAGCAGAATCAAGGTTTTACAATGGGAAGCCCAATTTCAAAGACTTTAAGTAACATTTACGTAAGTAAGCTAAAGAAAAATAAAATATTTCAATGGAATAAAACAACTTTGCTTATATAAGATATTCTTATTTTGTAACCCTTATGTTATATAGAGGAAAAAAAATATTTTTTTGTCTTCTTGGCCTCTATAACCACCTGAGGAAGTCCTTCGAAAAGAAGGACGAAATATTGTGGATATTAAAAGAATGTTATTTGATAGGATTTCTAGGAGTAATTACTTACAAATCGCGAGTTTGATAGGTTTTTTTTCAGAATATTAATAAAATACAATAATATAGAATATACAACAGAAAAAGAAATTATTAATGAACTTTCATATCTGGATTTATAGTTGATAAATGTTATAATAGGATACAATATATACGTCATTAGCAATTTAAATAGAAGTTGATAAACATCAGAAGGAAATAAAGCAAACAATGCATTAAAGAGCAAATGAAATAATGAAATGTAAAGCAAGTTGTTGTCGGATATTAACAAATGTTTGTTTTAGGATTTGGCAGTTCAAAGTAATGAATTTTATTTCATGATAACGTGGAGACTTCCAGGAAAATGTCATGAATAACTCATGAATATCAAAGGAGAAATGTGATTGATAAGATAATCATATCAAGTAGAACAAGGTCTTGATTTGAAAATACACACAATGAAAATAAGAGAGAATTAAATTATTAATTATTCTTCTTCTTTTTCAGCATAAGAAATGAGACGAATGCAAGTATAATTTTTGAGCTGGGACTACTACGATTAATATATTTAAGGAAAAGATCTGTTCATATCAGTGATCCGAATGTATCTGTTTCATGCCTGGATGAATGTAAATAAATTTACCCAATTCGTTTACTTCCAGCCTTAACGACAGGAAAAGAACGACAAGATGCCATGCTGACATAGTTCGATATTGCTATGCATCAGTGAAAATATTAGAAATAATTTTATTCAAAGAATAACGAATTTATTAATAGATTCTACGAAGAGAATTCAAGCAATTAAATATTTACCAAAGAACATTTGTTTAGTTCAATAAGTGAATATATTTTATGTGTAATTTGAGAGGAGTAGAGTTTATCGAACAAGATATTTTTAATTAACTGTTCTAAACAACCTTATACAGAGACAGATAAAAGAAATTAAAAGAAATTATAGAAGATATTAAATATTATTTTGCTAAATGATTACGCATCATGTATTGGTGAAAAGAACTATGAACTCATGAACTATGAACTCTTGCTTCAAAGTGAAAGTATATTTTAAAGTTAACATAAGAGTATGTTAAATAGAAGAATAAATGTGAAATCAGTTTATATGTAATAAATGATTGATATACTTACTGAATCCAAAGTTTATTATTATCCATTAATTTTTAAAACAAAATCATTCTGCTATCAACTCTATATAATGTGCTGTATCCCACAATAAATAATGGGAGATATATTGATTACGAACATTACGAAAAGAAATGTAAAAGTGATAAATTTTAATTGAGATCAAAATTTAAGTGTGAAAAGTGCAACTTTATCTCTAATACTAGAGATAAAAAGAAATGGTATACAAAGGTAAAAGAATTAAGAGAAGAAATTAGAAAGGAATGAATTTCTGAAACCTCTTATTGAACAGATTGTAAGGAAATTCTGTCTGACAACAGATAAGATATGATAGATTATACTGTAGACTATAGGCAGTTTCAGAAAAAGATCAGGAGTGACGTCATTGAACCAAGTTACCCAATATCTGTCAGCCCGAACATAGTTCCACCTTTCTGTAATATCGTTCTGCAAGTAAAAGGTTTTGTATGATGTGAAATCAATTTAATTTTGTACTGATATGTAATGAAGCGTTTGAAATTATTGCTTGTGGAAATTTTCAAACTAGTAAAAATCAATCTTGCTATTGGTTATTAAGTTGTTGAACTACTTGATATTATGGCTTCCTCCACTAATTCACATGTGTCTCCTCAAATTGGATTAAGTACAAAACAAGAAAATAATAAAAACTGGGGAGGGAGAAACGAAAACCAAAACAAAAAAGGCACGTAGGCGAATCGATTCAGCGAACCTTAGCATGAAAGATGGATGCTTTGTTAGACCATCTCGCCACTACTGAATAGAGATTCCTACGCCTGACGTCACTCCTGATCTTTTTCTGAAACTGACTGTATGTATTGTAAGTGATTAATTGGACTATTTTTAAAAATTCTTTTTTTAAAAGGTGTTATTCTTTTCTAATAAAGTAATTTTTTGATAATTACTTTGTTAATGATGATAATTATGTTTACTCCCTCATAGTTTCAATACTCATGGCATTTTCATTCTTTAGAAAAAAAAAAATACCTTTTAGCAGCGATTTATTATTTAACACGATTCACCTTATTCTTTACAAGATGTGGGGAAGACTTCATAATAACTAATTTCAATTATCTATCTTATGTTTCTTGGTTTACATTTGTTTGGAATTTGAACTTTTTCTACTCCTAAATGTAATTCATATGCATTTTTTTAATTGTTAATTTGCGTAACTTATTACCCATTGAAGAACCGATTTCTCTTTAAGTAAAAAATTGATTTATTCTTTTGACTCTTTTGTTTCCCAATTCCAGACAGCTGAAAGGCATGATAAATTTCAGTTGCAGTTCGATCTTCTCATTCAAAGTTACCAAGTACTTGTACAGCTTGATTACTGCTGAAATTCATTATAAGGATTTTACTTATCTTATTTATTAACGAGTGATATGTTTGTTTTTTCAGTGGTTATCTTTTTTATACATCAAGTGTACCTTTCATGCAAATAAGCTCACCGTATTACTTTCTTCAGATTGTCGAATGAAATGTACACCTAGTAAAGAAAATGTAATTTTTTTAATTCGGAAAGAATGATTTCCTAAGAAAAAGTTATTCATGAAATATAAATTTCTTTAATATATCCTGTAAATAATTTACTTACAGAAATCCTTAATACAACACTTCTCTGAATTGCATCATTTGGATATGTTAACGAATTTATGAAAAAAATAAGTTTTTCGATATTAATGATGTAATGCAAGTAATGTTGGAAATTGATATTATTGTTATTTATGAAGCATCATTATTATTAAATGTGCTAATTGTTATCATTATCAATGACAATGCTATTGATTATAATAATTTTCATTTGTTAACTTGTATACGAAAATGTTTTGTTTTTAGTTCTTCTTTGTAATCCTAATGAAATGTAGAGGAAGAAGAATAGTTTCTTGTCCTCTGGTACCACCTGAAGAAGTCCTTCGCAAAGAAGGACGAAATATCATGGAAATTGTGTTGCCTTAAGGATTTCTATGAATAAATTATTCATGAAATGATTTCAGTATTATATTTCTTATCCAAAAATAATCTTATCTTTTCTTATCGAAAAGAACAGTCGCTGAAATGGCATAGCTTTCCAGTTCGTTGATGTTTTGATTGTTCTTCAATCTCCAAACTATAAAAAATATTGTTTATGCAAAAATTCAAAATTATTACATTTATTCTTGCTGTTTTTTTAAATATGATTCAGTATCAAATTAAAACGTTTAAAACGAATATCGTTTTAAAATTGCTGAAATGCTCACAAGCTGTGGCTACTGAACAGTGAGTCATTGGACATGTGGCTTAGAATATTTTGCTTCTTTCAGTTAACAGAACTGAAAAGATATACTGGCAATGAAAGACCTGGAGGAGAATTGCTAATTGGATATGGAAAAGAATAATTTATCACAACTTTAATAGAGCTCTCACTGCTGAAATCCATCTTCAGAGTATCTTAAAGAAAGGAGTATTCAACATGGCCTGGAAATCAAGCTTTAAAAATGCAATTGTTTTTTACTTTTTATTCATTTAATTTTTTTTTCATTTTTCAAGTAAAAAAAATTCATTCTCTTTCACTTTTCACTTAAATCAGTTTTCATAGATTTATTTGAGTCAGTATTGAAATAATGACGTTTTTATTGTGAAAATTGTTGAAAATTCTGTATAGGGGAAAGCAAACGAACGATTAGGGAGCGTATAATGGAACATGGAAATTACTTGAAGCAGATGGATAAATCAGAACTTACGGAACATTGTTTTTACCGTGGTCACAGACCTAATAGTAAAGTAAAAGCTTTGTACACTGAAAAGCATACTTTAACTCGAAAAGTGATTGAAAGTATTCTCATAAGGAATACGAGAGGTCAAAACATGAACAGAAATGATGGTGATAGATTCGTAAATTTTGCTCAAGACATGATAAAGTTAAATTCAAACAAACTATGAAATTTGAAGAATTAATAAATTAACCTAGTGAGTATTATTAAATTATCAATATGGAATATGCTGGATTATTGTTTGTAATTGTATAAGTAATGGTTTCATTGTTATTATTGTGTTAGGTTACATATTTTGTTAAATAAGTTAATGTTCAACGTTATCCTGTTTTGTTATTTTAATTGTTATTTTATTTTGTAGCTTGAACAAAGAAAGACGAATACTCTTTCTTAAAATTTGCATTATAAAGTATATTTTAAATATTTTATTTATGTTTTAAGGGTGATGTTATTTATGAATTAATATGACTATTAAGAGAGAAGAGATAAGAAAGAAATATGAATCACACTTTTTCTTTAATTTAAATGTGAGTTTAGAAAAGCAGATTTCCTAGCTGAGAGTGAACTAGGATTTCCTAGGTTTACTGTTACAGAATTGTAATATTTCTTTTTTTGTCAGCGAAAAGTTGAATACTATTTATTCTCTTTTGTGAAATGTGTGTTTCGTCATGTGACAAGATGACTTAACTTATGGTAAGTATGTATAAAATGAGGAAACGTTTATTTCCTTGAACAGTCAGTACCACCAGTGAGATGGAGACACCGACAGCTTTTATCATCTTATTCCTGGGACTTGTCTTACCAAATGGTGAATGCGGAGTAAGTTTATTTATTCTTATTATTCTTGATATTTTCAGTTAGAATGCATACATCCAACATTTAATTCAGAACTTATTTATCTGATTGTTTAAAGAAGTTATAGGTTAATAATTACACATTCATTTATTAACTGTTTTAACTGTAATAACTGAACTTGTATCAGATATTATAATAGTGTTTCTAATGCAATTAATTCGCATCTACATTTAAATTATACTTTTAAACACAGTTTAATAACATCTTGGTTTGCCGATGTAAGCTTGTAAGGATTGTAAAACCCCTCCCTAATTGCAAAATAAACTTTTGAAATAATTTTTTTTATTGAAAAGCTATTATTTTCTTTGAAAATCCCGTACTCAATAAGAATAAAAAATACAATTTTGGTTTTCTTTTTGTTGAATGAAAGGCTAAAACCATCATAACTCCTACCATCGCAAATTAGGTACGCCTAAGAGTAAAGTCTGTATTCGAAGTGTATATTTCGATTTAGTACATACTTAGTTCACAGAGAGGCTAGATAATGATAGATAGGATAGATAGGATTTGTAAGATAGGTAGATTGATTGATTATCTTTTAGAACCTATCAAGAAAAACTAAATAGAATTGAAAGGGCCCTTTCAATAGAATTTTTAAGTATAAAAGAGCAAGAAACCATAAACTCTTTAATGAACACGATTGCAAAAAGTGTTCAAATAGTAAATTCTTTCAGATGCCGTTTAGCTAATTTAAAAAATTATGTCTATCTAATATTTTTGTTGTTTTTAATACAAATGTGGGCAGCTTAAACATTTCCCACCAACTTTTCTACAAACTCTAAGTCATTATTCTCTTCATGAATGTTAAATTTTTTATGACAAATCTCTAACATTTATGATTTTCGAGCTTTTAATAACTTTCCTCAAGACTTAAAAACGGAAATCTGTAGATTGTGTAAATTTGAAGAATGTGTATTAAGCAATATGGAATTGTATGTAAACACCATTGTCCTGATAACAAACATCACTTTTACGAATTTCAATTTCGTCAGACTAAAAGGTTGTTTTATTCTTACAAGGAAATGCTTAAATGTCGATCAAAGCAGCTTAATCAATTGAAAAAATATATATATATATTTCAAAAGCATTTTTAACAATTCCTTTTCTGCTGCTTTGATGAATATGGGAAGAAATCAAATAAACAAATCAACTTGCTTTTAAAGTTGTTCATGCTCTAAAGCAGGGGTCTCCAAACTGCGGCCCGCGAGGCCCTCTCATCCGGCCCTTGGAGACTTTTTTGTCTACGGAAAAAATTACGGAAATATACGTGTATCCTGCATATCCTAGTGATTCCTACTAATACAGGTGTTCATGTGTAGTGTATCAATGTGTTATTAAATAATAACTGAATAAAATAATATTAAATAAATATTTAAAAACAACATCCATGTTTTGATTCTTTTTTATTTGGACCTCGAGTGTGTAGTCGGCCCCCGAACTGCTGTTTGATAGTTAATGCGGCCCTTGGGCTCAAAGGTTTGGAGACCCCTGCTCTAAAGCATAGAATATTGAAAAATTATTCACTCTTTATAACAATTCTCTTTCATCGCAAATTACTTTTTCCTTATAATTCTAAAAAAGGGAAGTTTAGACATGTTTTCTATTTTTCTTTTGTCAGTTGAAAACTTTTAGTTTGTTCCTTTTCTTTTATATTGATGATTCTTTGAATATTGATAGGAAAAAAATTTCTTAAAATATACAGAAAAGAAAAAGTTTTTGCAGCATCTGAAAAAGATAGGCTCTTATTTCTTTATTTCCTTAATATTTCTTAATCAGTTATCCCAAAAATTACTTCACATTGTGGAACTGCTTCATAAAACTGATTTCAATACATATATATATACTTCCAAAGCAGTCTACTTCATTAAAAAAAATCATAATAATTTATCATGAAACAAATGAATAAATAAGAAGCGATATTGAAAGGTATTTACTGATATTGAAACTTATACGTTAATATTGCTGCTAAAAACCCATAATTAAGCCAAAAATATTACTACTGTAGCACGTGAAACAAATAGGAAAAAGTGGAATACAATATACAATTTCAATGCTCTATTAGAAATACAGTAATATACAAATAGCTGTTCTTGTAATAAGCGTTATTTTGATTTTAAACTACTTCCCTGGCAGAGTGAGATAAAAAAGATAAACTCAGTCATTCTCTGTGCTGCTAAACTTTCGAAACATTGAACAGTTCTTACCGAAGCTTGCCATGCAATCTAACGGATAGAAACGATCTAATATTTGTATTTGAATTAAGTTTTTCATGTGGATCTTTGTGAGATTTAAAGAAGGTGCTAATATTACCCGTTGTTTAGAAGTGAAACAACGGCTTTCTGAGGATATCTAACAATGAATATTAATCTATTGGGTAATCTTCGAACGCGTACTTTGAATTTGATTCAAATTAATTAGATTAGAAAACTTAAAAAGCAGAAATCTTTATTTTGTTTTGAAAATGTAAAATTCTTACTCCTTCTATTTGTCAGTTATTATACTTAAAGATAAACGGACACTGCTCGTTATTATTACTTTTTAGGACATTAAAAAACAACGATGTTTTTTAAAGTCCTACAAGTTCTTTAAAGAAAGAACTTATAGGCGGTAAGTTCTTTAAGAAACTTCTTTTTGATTTTTTTATCTTTCCGGGAGAGACTGGTAGTTCTGAATTATTCAATAAATTAGTCATTAAGTAAAATGAAAACGATAAAAATATAAATGAATCAGTTTCACTGGAATGCTGTTTCTATTATCAAACTAGACTTCAGAAAAGAAAAATTAGGCAATTATGCAGAAGAGGAAATTTTACATTAGTTTTTATTCTTTGTAGTTTGTTTGTTATTATAAAAAATAAAGTGTGTGAGAAAATGGCAAGGATGTTACAGTGTTAACTGATGACAGCCTTATTGTGGAGTTGAATTTTAGTTTTACTTTTCTCGAATTTGATTATTTTCAATATTTTTAATAAAATTCACAAGAAATTTAATGTGGACTTTCAGATTTTCAAAGAGGCAGACGAATTGCCCAAGTAATGATGGTCATTTTTCAACGGAGATCCTCTATTACAATCTTTAAGCCATTTCTTATTTATGGTCTGTCACTAATATAACTTATAATAATTCCTATAGCTATACGAAACTAATTTAAAAGGCTTTTTATTTTGTATAAAACTCTGACCACTTTTATAAATACATAAAAGTGAAAAATCTCTTTAATCTGTTAAATCTTTGAAATAATTTAATATATCTAACAGCACAATCAAAAGTTAACTAAGTAGATGTCAAGTCATCCCTAATGTTTACAAGGCTAGTTTACTGTCTTTATGTTAAGTTTTTATGTTATTATTTAAGTTTAAAAAATACTATTAAGCAGGTTTAATTTGATTTTATCTTCTGAATTGCAGAGTGCGAATATGATGCCATCGACATCTATTCCCGATATTGGTACTTCATCAATGTCTGTAACGTCGTTGACTAAAGGAATGTCTCAAATGCCTCCTACTGCATCCATGCCCTTCACCAGTATCATGGCTATTGGACAAGGAGGACTTCCTGGATCAATGTTGGGTAATGAGAATCCAAATCCCATGAATACTATGACCGGAAGTTTACAATTAAATGGAATGAATCCACCTCCTCCTCCAATGGATATGTAGAAAATTCACTTTAATACAGCTATATTAAATATAAGGTAAATGATGTTGCTTAGTGTTAAATGCTTCTAATTTGTAACATGATCACGAGAATCACGTTCTCATTTGCATTACATTAAGTAAACTAAAAAAAAAACTGAACTAAATTCAGCCGATTTTTTTTTTATTCCCTTTAGTCCTTAATTTTATAATTATAATTTTAGTCTTTAATATTATAGGTATTTCTCGACTTTTGCTGTAGTTTTAATACTAAAAAAAGTAAGAAAATAGCAAAGGATGAACTCGCAGAAATCGAGCATAATTCCTGAAAAGCATAACTTTTTGTAAAGTTTAATTTGTATTTAATTTATATTTAAAGTTTAATTTAGGATTAATTTGTATTTAAACGATCTTTAAATACATATTAAAATAAAACCACTTATAATATAGGAAATTAGAATTCATTTGATGAAATGTCTTAGTATTTCATTTTGTTTATAAAACGTTTACATTATAAAAATCAATGATATGAAAAGTATATATCTAAGATATGATATATAATTCAATATTTCAAGATTTCCTGTAACTCTTAAAAACACGCCAATTGTACGTTTTATATAATATTATGTAAAAAGTATTATATAATACTTTTTACATAATATTTTTTTTTGTCTTGTTTTTCTTAAAGAACCTCTCATAGGCATTTATTCAATGTCAAAAAGTCTTCTATAATAACATAGAAATCTTAAGAAATTAAGACTGATCTTTCTGAGGGTATATAAACAGGGATGGGAAGCGATACAATGAAGTCATTACGTGCAGCTGAAGATGATTGAAAAGACTTAACAGGCAAAGAACGTATATATTTACGTTCTTTGTTAACAGGATCTCTAGAAGATATTGTAGAAATTCTGCTAAGGAAATAATTGATTGAATTGTTCTTAAAAAAATCAGTATCTTTCACTAAATATCATTAATTTCATTCTATGTATTTTTAATTTAATACAAAATATTTCAAGTTAATCCTGTATTACATAAAAATTATTGACATTAATCATTTATTACTTCCTTATTGATCTATAGCTTTATTCAAAACATATGTAAAATTGCAGCGAAAACTAAACATACCAAAAACTAAAAGATTAAACTCCGTTGGTTTAGTTTATGTATCAGACATTGACTCAAGAGTTCATCCTTCTTATTATACATTTTCTTTTTTTTTAAGAATTTATAAAATAACTTATTGCTTGATAACTAAACCAATTATTGAAGATATGCAAAAAAACGAAAATTGTGAGGGTAGCTAAAATATTTTAAATACACTATTTAAACATAAACTATTTAAACGTAAACATACATAAATGTTTACTAAAGCATATTTTTTTTTCAGATTTGAAGACAAAGATGACAATCATAATGCATTATTTGTAATGGAAGACCTTTTTGTAAAATGTTTTCACTGTAACTATATACAATAAAATTAAATAAGTTTTTAAATATATTTAATGATTTATTTTCTCCTTTAATAAAAAATATGAAAAAAAATGAAAAAAGAATTCTTATATAATATACTAATTTTTGGCCAATACTATTTTCGAAAGCACAATTTATAGTATTAATATTTAACTTTGAAATAAATCTAAGTGTGTTATTCCTTATCAAATTGACACCTGAATAAGTTTACCTGAATAGTTTTTTAATATGTGTTGCTTCAGAATGGGAAATTCACTTCATTAGTAAATATTATCACTAAAACGAAATTTAAAAAAATAAATTTCGTTCATTATTTTAATGGAGAAATATTGATCAAGTAAAAAGTATTTTGGAAAGTTTAAAAACAAGTTTATTCTTATTATATTTAATTTCTTAATAAATTTCTAATTTTCTTAACCTATTATAAAAGAACAGAACAAGTAAAAAGAAATAGGCGAGAATCTCAAGAAATGTCACAGTGTTAACAGTAGATTTTTTTCGAGATTTCAAACCATTGTATCACTGTGATAAATAAGTAAATAAGTAAATTCTTAAACTGATTTTTTTTTTATTGAGCTGTTATTTTTAATATTTTTTTTTACTTATGGGGGATGAAATAAGGAGCTGCGCATTGAAGTGCTTTTTTTCTGAAAAAAGGTATCATATAAAAAGGGTATCATAAATGTTGTAACTTTCCTTTAATCTCTCTGTCACCCAACTACACATGATTTGCATACATTTATCTTTAATAATTTCTATAACCTATTATTTCTTAGTTATCTTCAGTTAATTCCAAGTCAATCAAAGTAATCGGATTTTCAATCTATAATTTTAAGTAAATAAACCTCTGGAATGTTTAAGAAAAGACTAAACTGATATCCTGAATGTTCATTGGAGATCTAATTTTTTAGGCTTCTGAAAGACGCCTTATATCCCCAGTTTGTCTCTGTGGACACATATCCCACAATGCTTCGCAACGGCTTCTGTTAGCTCAGTTGAAGGTGACCTGAATGTTGAATGTTGTAGGTGGCCTGTTAGCTCAGTTGGTTAGAGCGTCGTGCTAATAACGCGAAGGTCGTGAGTTCGATCCCCTCAAGTTTTTTTTTTTTTTTAAATCAATATTAGGAATTCAGTGTATTAACAAGGTTTGAGTTAAGAATAACGATTATTCCATATAAATAGGGGTGGGTAAGATAGCACGGGGTCGCAAACAGACTCGCGCGAGCATTTTCTAGACCACTCCGGCGCAGTCTATTCTAAAGTAAAGGTGATTCAGAAGCAGTTGCGAAGCACTGTGATTGGCTTACTAATCACTATTACTACCTTGTTTTTTAGTAGAGGAAAAGGTGTAAATATGGGCACCCTTTTTTGTTTTTGACAAAAAAGTTACTTTCTTTTGGAAAAATTCTAGATTTTGGACCTTCATTAAAACCTATAACAAGTTTACTAAATGAGAGGAGGCAAAACAATGATTAATATCAATTATTTCAATTCGAAAATGAAGATTTCCAAAAAGCTTCTAAAATAGCACCAGAAAAAATGGGGTGCAAATATGGGCCCTCTCCAAAAAAGTAAAAAAAAAAAAAAGTTTAAAATGTTTTAAAACAAAACGGTACAAAGAGCAAGTTTTATATATAAGAGAATTTTAAATGAACATCAAATCAAAAATTATTTACAGAAATCGCAAACATAAATGGCTGTTTCAGACCCGGCACAATCTAATTGTGCCCACATTTGGCACATAACACATTTAACCCACACTTCTCCGCGAGTGTCTTGAGAGAAATTTTCCTCACAAAAGATGCAAGGTGCATCATTCGATTCTGGTTTATCCCCATCGTTGATATCAGGTCATCATCGCTGTCCACAAGGGAAGGGTCGCAGGAGTCTGATGAGTCCAATGATGAATCGTAGACTCGTTTCGTGGGTTGAATTTTCTTTTTTTGAAGGCCTTTGGTCCTCCCAACCCTGTCTCTAACCTCGGGAAAACTCAACGACCTCTTCTTGAGAACACTTTTGTCAAGCGACTTGGTCAACTGATCCTTGTATGGCGTTCCAGTGATGAGACTGGCCCTTTCTGCTTTGCGTCCCCGAGTATTGGTTCTCTTCTTAATGTTCGGGACAGGAGATATATCGATCGGAGAAACTGCATTTGAAGTTCCCCGGGAACATTGCGGTGTTTCAGCAGCCTCATCAATGGTCATAGCTAGTTTATGTTGTTTAAGAGAAAAGATGGTGTAATTAGAGGTCCCCTTTGAATGGGGGCCCCTATTTACACCAACCTCACCTAAGCAAGATGGCCACTATCATATGTAATCTTAAGGCTTGCGTGACTAAAGGAATGCTTCTAAAAGTAGCTTAGGATCTCCGCTTTCCGGATATCAAAATGAAATTATTTTAACTAACCACAAATCCGGTGGTGTACGATAAATCACGAGTATTTGTTTGTCAAAATGTAAAGAAGACAATATTTGTGCAGAAACTCGATAGAACGCCGTGCTGGCGTGGCCGTGCGGTCTCGGCGGCGGCCAGCCGTGGCGACCAATGCGCCAGTACCTGGGTTCGAATCCCGGCAGTGGCATGGCTGTTTCACTTTCCTTTCATGTCCCTTGTCTCTTCTCTTCCCATCATTCCAGTCACCTGGTCAGCCGGGGTGATTACGACCAGTGTTCCGCCGTTCTTAGGGGGAACGCCTTGCGTCCCGCCGTGGACTGACATACAAGGCCAAAATAAATAAATAAATAAAAAAAAAAAAAAAAAAAAAAAAACAAAAAAAACTCGATAGAACAGATTTTATTTGAAAACACCTTAACTGCATATTTCATAGCATTAAATCTTTAGTTCTGAACCTTCGTAAATTCAAAAGTATCATCTTATACTTTCGTTACACGTTTACTTGTATCAATACGTTAAAATTATTCAAAAGCTCTAACAATCTACGTTACAATGGCTCCTTCTGATCAGGTTCAATGGTATCGGATTTTCAGGTTTAATTCCTGTTTTTTTTTAGTTAAAAGATTTTTCCTTTATGAGTTACTATCCAAGAATTTTTAAATCTTAGAAACTCAGAAACCCTACATCTAAATGAAAAAGAAAGTCCTACTTAAAGATTTTTAATTATTATCGAGCGAAAAAAAAGCTTAATAATAATAATAATAGATTTACGTAATAATAATAATAATAAGTAGAAAAAGAAGAATTTGTGATTATTTAAATCAATTGTAAATCGAAATGAAATTACGTATGATTGAAATCCTTTAAGCTGATTTTGAATTATAAACTGATTGTATAAAGTTAGTATTTTTTTAAAAGGGAATTATTCAATATTAAACATAAATGGGTGAATCTACAGAAAACCTGCAATTTCAGTCAAAAATTTTTGAGATTTTAAATTACAAGATTTCCTTTTCAAAAAAATTGAGATGATTGCTTTTGACGTTCTTACATCCATGATATATGTGGTCCAGGTCAACGCATTTTGGTTATTTAAAAAAAAAAATAAAAAAAAAATGATGGTAGGCTATGTCCACAGAAGTGACTTGTGTTGATAACGATGTCGAATTTTAATATAAATTATATTCGAAAAAGTGAATTTACGTGGGAAAACTATGAAATAAATAAATAGAAGACTATAATTTATGAATTAAAAGAACTTTTTATCAAAAGAGGAAATCAAGTACTATAAAAATGAATCAGACTGTCAATCTTAAACGTCTATAAAAATGTAAATATATAATTACATATATCATATATTATATTATATATATTTATATAATTATAAATATCCTTATTGGCATTTAACAAAGACTGGAAGTGAAAGACAAGTCTTCGTGAAAAACATAGTAGCCGCTATTGTTGATGATCATCACTTCCATGGACCCCAAATGTCCACGGAAGTGATGTCCACGGAAGTGACGAATACTTATGTTTCTTGACCCATGTGCTCTTCATTTTGAGGTTAGGAACACGTGTCATTCAGAAAATTAAGTTTACCATATTTCAATTATCATGCCTAGAAATAATCATTTTTCCATAGAAAAATTAGGTTCTAAACAAGACCACAGAAGTGATGGGATGAGCTGTGCAAATGACGAAAAATGAATAAAAAGGTAATATTTTCCTGACAAATCTGCGACTCAGACGAATAAAATCGCTTTCCAATCCAAAATCGCCGTGTAAACTTTATTTTTAAGTGAAATGGAAGACAACTAGCGCATCGGGTGGATTTTTTAGAAAGTTTAGGAATGTCCACAAAAGCGATGGCTAAACCTTGTGACAAGACTTGAGGTTGCAAAAAAATTTTTCTGATAATTCGAAAAAAAATTTCACTCAATATTATGTTAAATTTATTATTTTCTGATTTCACAATATATATATTATTTGAAAAATATTAAAAAATAAAGCAGTTTGGATCTTTAGAAGCTATCCAACTGTAGCTTGTGACAGTCCACGGAAGTGACGAATCACCTTCTGTGGACAACTTTTTTTTTTAGAAATTCCATAAAATTTAAAAAAAAAATTATACTAAACTATAGTATACTTTGTACTTCATTGTGTGATTTTGAAAAATGACAAATATTTTCAATCATTTTCAATTTATTGCTCTGTGACACGAATTGCAGGTTTTCCGTAGATTCACCCAAATGCAAATAGATTTTTAAATAGTGAAGAACTTCAAGTTGTCAGTATCGATGATTATTCGTAATCAAAGTGGTTTCATCCCACTTAAAACATTCTTGATCCTGCTAGTATTGAAGCAATTCATTTATTCTACTAACCCTAGTAAATAACAATGGCCGGAAATAGAAAGCAGGAAGAAGAGAATAGTATGATTTATATGATTTATAAATCTTTGAACCTCATCGAATTCTTAAGCTGGCCTTGAACAATAAATTAATATGAGTAGATTAATGTATGTATAATTTATTCAATAGAAATCTATACCCTACAATTTCTTTAGAAAGAAGAATAAAATAACAATTAATAAAGTTACTCCTCCTTCTCCTTAGTATTTTATCACACGACAGGTTCAACGGTAAGTTTCTGCCAAAGTTTATAGATACTGAGATAGTTTTTCTTTGACAACATTATTATTATTATTATTATTATTATTATTGTTATTATTATTATTATTATTATTATTATTCATGTTTCTACCTTTTAAAGAATTAGTTGTGCATTTTAAGAATTCTATTGAACTAGAGAAAAAAACCGACGATATGTAATATTTTTCGCATTTTCGCCTTTTTTGATTTCCATTTTTAACTGAATTTTCATTCATTATATTGTTGTTTTTTTATTTTTTGTTTTAGTTTTTGAGAAGTCATTTTCTTTAATACTTCCTTAATTAGAAGGCAATTTTGCTTTTAATTCCTCTTTGTTTAATTTGCTTTTATGTTTCCCTGTCTTTTTTCGTTTAATTAGTGAAGATCAGAACCGTTGCATGAGTGTGTCGGAGCGCATGTGCGAAACATATGTGACGCTCCAAGGATTCAGAAAAACAAAAACAAACAAAAAAACTTATACTTGGACAATATTTGTATTGATTTTTAAAAACAATACATTAATAATCTTTTCTTATAAATTATAATCAGATGATTTATGGAGCGTTTTTTATGAAAAATTGAGCTTGTTGAAAAATTTAGCTTGCAAGGTCGGCGCCCTGTGCGATGCACCCGTCGCAGATATATCGCGATGCTTCGAAATTAGATCTCACGATTTAGTGCAAAACGACGTAAGTATCATAAGGACGTGTAATGCTACTACGACTACTTAAAAATTTTAATAAAGACTAAATCAGAATATTGTTTTATTTCTAAAAATTAATATCTGAAGATGGATGCTGAATTAACCCCAATAGAAGCCAGGTGTTAGATTATCGTTTGGATCCAGAAACAATGCATTGAAGGTTCAAACAATTTGTTACAGGTTCCTTAAAGAACTTTGAAAACATCATGAATTCTAGCTTTGGATAACTTACATACAAAAAGCAATATATACAGATTTTTATCAGCAAGATATGATAGAATGGAAAATCAATATGCTAATGTCAAATTGAGTTTTGTATATTATTTCAAAGGAATTTTCAAATCAGGCATTTAATCAATAATTTTAATTAACAAAAACATCAGAGCACACTGTAGTGGCTGTAGAACATCTTTTAATGACGAGGAAAATTTTAGAGAAAGAGAAAAGAAAAAGATGAGTAAATCACAGTTTTTCAGATTACTTTACTAAAACTTAAAAAAACAAACAAATACAAGTCTCTTCGTTGCAATCTTTAAAACAAGTGCTACATGAACTAATAAATCATTCTGTACATGATGTTCCGTCATGAAACTGATAAACGTCGCCAGCGAGTGATTATTCTAAGCCAAAATTGTAAGAAACATCATGGGTCGATTCGACTTCGTTCCCGAGATATGGACTGAAATGCCGCTTCACTGTAATTATAGTGCGAACACGTGAAATATCTGGCGAGGTACGTCATTGTTTTATTTGTATTTATTTGCTAATCAGTAAAACCAATGACGTCATTTGATAAAATGCCTGCAATATACCTTGGCCTCCTTATTCACCCTATCTATCACCATTAGAATTCTATCTATGAGTTAGTATGAAAACAAGAGTTACATGAATGGCAAGCCAGAAACACGGGAACAGTTACTACAACCAGTAACTGGCACTGCTCCTGTTCCGCCATGATATTGCTGATGTTCTGTAGATGCAATCACTCGAAGAACGGGTCACAACATGTTTACAGCACCAAAGTAAATAGTTTGAACAATACCTGTTAAAAGTATGATTTCAATGCAACTGCATTTCAGATTATTAAATGGAAATTAGATAGCTTTCATTCTGCAGCTTCGTACATCGAAGTGCCCATTCTCGGGATCGAAGCTGAAATCAACTCACCATATATATTCCATTTTATGCTTAGAATAATCACCAGAACACGCTGCCGAAGTTTGTCGGTTTTGTGACGGAACACCCTGTATTTAAGGCACTACTGCTTTAAAAAAAATTGTTAGGTTTGGAAATATTTTTTTTAATATTTCCAAATATTTAAAAAATATTTTTTTTAATAATATTTTTTTCCAAACCTAACAATTTTTTTCTTTATCATAAAAAAACAAACAAATTACATTATAATTCAGGAGCATAAAAATATCTAAAAAAAATCCAGGGCTTTGGAGCGGAGAGCGGAGCCCAGAACTGGAGCACGGAGCAGTGGAGCAATGGGTTTTTGCCCGAGCCGCTGAGGCGCCGGAGCACACAAGTTCCCCACTGCTCGAGATTTTTTTATTAAATCTAAATTTAAAATTTTAATTTTTTTAAATATTTACATCAAATTTTGAGTATGTATGTTGACAATGCAGCGATCGTGACATTTTCTGTAAAAAAAATTCAGCAACAGTGAAACTGTTTCTAATTTGGATAATGTAAATAAAAATGGGCGCTGCTGTCTTAGTAATTTGCGTAGGACCTAACTTATCTAGCAAATATCGGCAAAAAAAATGTTAACGTGCAATTAGTTTATTGCAATCACATGTGGAATCACACTAACATCTTATATAGGGTTGCATGTGCCCTCCATCGCTTTGCTCTATAAATTGCAATTGCTGCACGATACTTTCGTCAACAGAACGCAACTGATCTGTGTTGAGTTCTGTCACCTGTTGCGAAATTCTGTCTTTTAAAACAGCGAAGTTCGGAACATTGCCTTGATAAATGAGGCTCTTTAAGTAGCCCCACAGCCAAAAATCAGATGGTTTCAGATCTGGTGATCGTGGCGGCCATGTCGTAGGAAATGATCTGGTAATTACTCTGTCGTTCGAAAATGTTCGCCGCAGTAAGACTTTCACAGGTAAAGTTATGTGAGAGGATGCACCATCTTGCATGAAGATTGTCGTGTCAACAGAATTCCTCTGTTGAAGTGATGGAATTACAAAGCTCTGGACCATATCGGCATATCTGGAGCCATTCACAGAACATGTCACTGGCCCCGATGCTATATTTTCTTCAAAGAAGTAAGGACTAATAATGAAGGATGCCGTGAGCCACACCAAACTTTTACCTTTGGTGAATGCAAAGGAATTTAATGATGAACATGTCGATTACTGGCAGTTATAAGTGTTTACAGCACTATTCAAATGGAAATGACCCTCATCACTTCACAGTATTCGTCATGGCCATGCATCATTCACCGTCATCCAAGCAACGAATGTTAAGGCAAATGCTTTCGGCGTATCGTAATCACCAATTATTGACTGTGGAATATTTTAAAGGGGTAAAATCTGAAGACATTCGCAGAACTCTCCACACTGTCGTATACGGTATGTCCAATTCCCATGATATTGCACGTGCACTATTGCTATCATGAGCATTTGCGATTCCTTGCTTCACTACTGCAGTTGGAACTTTGTCTGTTCTCTGCAGTCCACTTGGCTTGCGACCTCGTCCGGGTTTCACAGCAAAAGCTCCTGTCTTTTCAAAACGAAAAATCATTTTCCGAAGATTAGTTATCGTCAGTGGACCTCTACTTAAACCTTTTAGTTTCCGCAATGGCTTAAGTGCAGCAGAGCATTGATAGATGAGTGTAACAAGTAAGATGCGATTCGGTAAAGTGAGCTTCATGACTCTTCGTTAGTGTGGATTTGTAAAAAATGCTTTGTGACTCCTTTTTTAGGCGGAGATTGTTCGATTACGTCGCGATATGCAAATTACGGGAACAGCAGCGCCACAATTCACCCTTAGCGGCCAAAATTTGAACTATTCTTTTTCCTTCAGAAATCTTTACCCTATAGAGAGGTCTAAACACCTCCTCTTCAAATTGAATCATCCATGAAAATCAAACAAATTCTAGAACGATCATGGTATATTACTTAAACTTCTGGAAAGGAAATAGAAACAGATTTTTCTTTCTCTTTACAGATATTTCAAAAATTCATAAAGTTTATTAATTTACTATTAAAAGACTTTTCGAGGATTATGAATAACTTCAAAATTAGGTTCTACAATGTAATCTTAACTAGCAAGAACAAAACTATGATATGCTTTCTAAAATTCATAGAGACCTATACCTTTCTTTTAATTTCTGTTTAACAGTTCGCGTTCATATTTAAGAAATGCATTTTTTTTAACCTATGATTACAGTAATATAACTATAATACAAATAATCGAGTAATTTCCTTTTTTAAGTTCTTTACGCTAGGGCTAAACGAACAGAATTTTTTTCTATTTATTTTTTAATTTTTTAGTAGAGAATTGGTTGTTTCCTCACCGAACAGATTTTTCTATTCAAAAAGGGATAATATGAAATTGCAGTGAAATAATTTGAAAATGAAAGCAGAACAAAAAGACAGAATGACTAGTTAGGAAAAAAGAAATAGAGGTAAGATATACAGGGTGATTCATAAAGTGATGGAAAAATAGGCCTGCAAAGAACGAACATCGAAATATTTTTCTAAGTCAAATTCGTTGTAAAAAAAGGTAAAATAGGGCATGGAATTCCGGATCGAACGTGCGATTCTCAGTCGGATGATGGGGTCCCCATTTTAACCTTTTATCTGCTCCGATGGAAAAAAATGGTCTAGTTAGCACCCTTCACAATCGGGAAGAGTAAGAAAAGGGAATTCCATTACTTTACGAATCACCCTGTATAATCAGAAATTGCATGAGCTATCATGTAACAAAGAGAAGTTGAAATAGATCGAAGTAGACAATGACATTTATATCAATAAAAACTGTTCTCAGATTGAGCAAAGGGATTGTTTTGTTAGATAGATACTATACTACGGGGAAGTATATTTCCCCAGGAATCTGGAATGAAAAGGAAGATTAGGTCTCTGTCCATTTTCATGATGGAAGGTTACATAAAAAACGATTGCTCTCCAACCAAAAACAAAAAATATTCTGGATTTCTCTCGTTTTCTGGCCCATTGAGAGCAAAGTTACAACTTTCACTAACCCACCCTCGGGATGCCAATGAATGAAGCAAAATATTTTGAATTAAGCAAGCATTTCTTTTTATTTTATTTATTTATTTTATTTTTTTTTTAGATTTAAGATGAATCAAGATTCAAATCCGTTATGTACCGGTATGAGAGTTTGAGAATGTCCACTCTGAAAATAATACTACCCTAATTTTAATATCGGCATCACCGTTTACACCGATTTTTGCGTCTTGCTCTAATGGTAAATAAAAAATATATTTTTTTTATTTTTCGTGTGTATAATTTACAATTGCTGGATATTTCTAGGAAAGAAATCAAAAGTTTGTTGTAGAACTAATTACAGTTTCAGTAAAAAATTTCTCCGAATACTATGATTGGCCTTTGAAAGACCTTACAGAGATTAGAAATTCTATCCACAAAGAAAATATCAAACTTAGATCTTTTTTTTTCTTTTCTCATTCAGAGATTATTGGTTTCAGTTACTTCAACAACTCTTCCAGCATTCTAATGGTTTTACGTTCAGAATAATGCAATTGATGGTACGATATGACATAAACTGATTGCATCTTCAGTATTTGTTGAGTAACAGGAAGATTAAGTAACAACAATAATGATAATAAATAAATGGGGTTTTCCTATTCTAAATTATGTTTGTGCAATAAGATTTCACCATGATAACTTTAATAAGAGAGATTTGAACAGAACTTTCAACATTTCAATACCTTATAATATTCTATTTTAATTATAGAATTACTAACTAACAAATTCATTAAAAAGTACTATTTAATTATTAATCTTTCTCAATTTACTTAATTTCTCTCAAGTTATTGAAACTTCTTTAATGAAGCATTTTATTTATCTATTTTTGTATTTATTTACTTACAAATAAAATACAAGGCTCCTTCAAGGCACTGAAGGTATCGACTCCAAAGATTTTCGACAATGGATGAATTTATGGTAGGACAGTTCTTACGCCCTCCCGCCTTAACCCCAGGAAAGAAATTCGTTCCCCGTTTTACATAAGGCTGGGTGTATCTTAGAACCTCTCTAGAGGAAAAACATCCAGGGGAAGTTCCCGACCTCCGCCTGGAATAGAACCATGCTTCTGCGTTCCGCAGTTCAGTGCTTCTTTCACTAAATTGTAGGGTCATTGTTTCTGTTTTTTCACTTTTTTTTGTATGTCTCATCCTCAAAATTCTCACAATGTACAAACTACGTAGTTTACGATAAATAATTTTTTTTTTCTTTCTTTAATCATAGGTTTTAGTCACACGACAATCAATCACAATGTTTTGACATTCTTTTCAAAAAACTTCACATCTTGCACAAAACGTTCAATGTTTCATGAAATCATACAAACAAAAAGAGGTGCAATAAAATTGCAATAATTAAAGAAAGAAGGGTTTTAGAACAACAAAAGAAAGAAAAGCAAATTTAACGTTTTTACTTGAAGAATTATTCTTATTCCTATGGATTTTATAAACTTAATTACATAGTTTTCCAGCAAATTTTATGCTTTATTTGAAGAATATTTTTATTTTTAAATTATTCTTATTCCTATGGACTTAGAGACTTAATTACATGGTTTTCCAGCATTTTGAATAGTTCTTTATTGCGCTGTATTTTTCTGCCTTTTGTAGCATTTTATTATTATTTTGAAGTCAATGAATGCTTTAGAGAGTTGACAAATGATTAAGTTCTTTGACAGCTGAACTTGTAAAGCTGGAAATATTGCGAAAGAAAGTTATTGCTATTTAAAAAAAAAAATAATCGAATAATGCAAGAATAGAAAAATTCAACGTAATTGAAAAAGTTGTTTTACAGATTTATTTTTAATATATATCTTTTCAGGGAGAATTTTCAAGTTAACAGCTTACAAATATTTTCTCAAATATATTTCCGCTACTAAACTTAGTTTTACTAAAATTATAATCGATTATTGCTGAGGTTCTTTTAAGGAATAAATTAGAATTTATTTGAAATAATATTATCTTCAATAAGGGATGATTTCAATAAAACTAAAATTTTGTTTCTACTGTAAAAGCTTTTAGTTTTTTTAGCGACCCATTTGGGAGCTATTGTGATAGCGACAAAATCAGTAGCTATTACCTTTGTCCTGTCCGTCCATATCTGTCCACCCTTAACAACTCCCGAACGAAAGGTTGGATCGACAAACAAATTTCACCATCGTATTCAGAGGTCCAACGTAGGAACAGGGTATTTTCAGGGCCAACGCCCCCCCTCCCCAATGTTCGAGATATTTGGCAATGTTTTCATTGGATTTCATCTATTAGCTTCAATGTTAGAAATGCGCCGTGCTGGCGTGGCCGTGCGGTCTAGACGGCAGGTCTGCCGTTGCGGCCAGTGTGCCAGTTCCCGGGTTCGAATCCCGGTCGTGGCATGGATGTTTCTTTCTTCTTTCTTCTTCTGTTTCTCCTTCTGTCCGTTCCTGTTTCTTTACCCTGGCAGTTAGGGTTAAAATGCATCTCCCAACCCGCAGTTGAAAGTCAGCGTGGGAGATTAGACTTTCATCCCCCGAGACAGTGCGCTGTCTGAGGGAGGCCTTTGTCCAGCAGTGGGCTGTTAAAGGCTATTAGATAGATAGATAGTTAGAAATGCAACTATCTCAATTCAGTTGTCATCTATAGCTTGATGCTTAAGGTTTCCGACTCATATAATAAAGCTGTCGGTTCAAATCCGTATATCTGTTTGTTTATTTGTGTTTTTTTTGGGGAGGAGGGGGGGGGTTCTCTTCATCTTTTTTTTCCGATGTATGCGTGGTTTTTTTTTTTTATTTTCCTAATTTTTTTTAGTTTTTCTTACGTCCTTTTTTTGCTATAATTTTTATTTGTTTTATTTATTATGGGTCGCCCTTAAATTTATGCTTTAGCACAAAATTATATTCACTTGTTTCATAATATTTTGTATTTCAAAATACAACACTACTCATCTTTTTTACAATAATTGAATTATCATTATGTTTAGTTGACCTGCCACGAGACTGATGTGTCTGAACCTCGTTTCGAATCCCGAAACCGGCATGGATATTTCCTTTCTTTCTCGTGTTTATCTGCTTCTTCTTTTCTTTCGTTTCAGATTCCAAGCCATATCATAAATGGTTTCAAGGAATCAAACAGAAAACAAACGGAAAACCACATCAGTATCTATTCCAAGATATATGGCAGAAACCTTCCGATCGATCTGTCATGGGAATGCTAAAAATACAAATAAAAAAACAACAAACGAACAACTGAGTATTCTCAACTATGTTTAATGGTTTGATTAAATAAATCAAACTTTTATCCCGCTACTTGGAATGATTGACGTTCTACTAAATAAATATTTTAGATTCAATAATATAAAAAAAAGCCGTTCCGCCATGGCCGAGCGGTCTAGACTGCGGTCTGCCGTGTGGCCATTGTGTCGGAACCTGGGTTCGAATCCCGGCGTGGGCATGGCTGTTTCTTTCTTCTTCTATGTTTCGTCCGTTTCTACTTACTATCTCAGGGTTATTCTGGACGAGATGTGAATCTGGGCCCATCCTCTTCTTGAATTTCCTAACCTCACCCTGACGTTGTTAGGTAGGGCTAGCCTGGTCCATAGTTGGCCAAAGTCGATGAAAGGAAGGAATATAAATAAATAATAAATGACGACATTTACATTTTTCATTTGCTAATGTAATGTTACTAATACATAAAAATTAAATAAATATACTAAATTTCTTTATATACAATATTTAAGCATTAGAACAGTAAAATTTCGAAATATTACTTCTATTGAATAGTTAAAGGACACTATATACTACGTTGAATCATAATTCTTATGAAGAAGTATATTATCAAAACATTTACTGAAAAATATGTGAGGATGAAAAGCTGTTCGTGACACCCAAAAAATTTCCTAAATTTTTAATAAACAATGTTTTGTTTTAAACAAGCGTATCTTATAATCATAAGAAAGCATATTTATTCTGTATTAGTCTATACATTAAGATATTAACATTGACTATTTGCGCATGTTTACGTGTAAGTTTCCCGGAAAAACTTTTGAGGCAGTTAACAGATTGAGGCAGTTAAAATTGTGTGCATGATTTCCCAAAAAAGAGGATTATTTTGTTATCTGAAAACTTTCCCCTTTGGATTATCTCTTAATAAAAATAAAAAAAAAATCTATAATACATAAAATTAACGTGCGTACAATATCATAACAAAGAAAAATAACAATAAAACGCACAAAACTAAGAGTTCACTGATCTGTTCTTGGAAATTGTGATACCGGAAACCCAAGATGGACCATTTCTGGTTTCCTGGCCTTCGTCAGTTGGGTCTGTCCAGTATCTTAACATCTCAGTGAACTCAAGAAACATATAAATAGAACAAAAGTAAACATCAAAACGGCCCTCCAATTAAAAAAACATCAAAACCTAAATAAAGAATAAAAAGGCCAATGAATTAATCCCCGCTAAGACCCGCTTAGCATGAAAAAGATTAATTATAAAACAAGAAATATATAATACATAAAATTAACGTGCGTACAACATCATAACAAAGAAAAATAACAATAAAACGCACAAAACTAAGAGTTCACTGATCTGTTTTTGGAAATTAAAATCTTGAGTTCACTGAGATGTTAAGATACTGGACAGACCCAACTGACGAAGGTCAGGAAACCAGAAATGGTCCATCTTGGGTTTCCGGTATCACAATTTCCAAAAACTAGCGTGGTGCGCTAGTTGTTGCAACAAATAAATTTATTTCCGGTTTCAACGTTTGCAGTTTTCGGTGCGATTCGCATTTGCAATGATCATCAACAAAGAACAGGGACAACAATGGACAGCTGTATGTGGCCCTCTCAAGCGTCGAAAAACCTTCTGATTTATTCGTGTATGCACCAGACGGAAAGACAAAAAATATTGTGTATCCAAAAGCACTTCAATAAACAGAATTAAAACACAAACACTTTCTTTCTTTGAGTGCCATTGCAACGCATGCCGGGTGCAGCTAGTAGGCTACAAATAAGTTTACGATGTTGGGAATAAAAATAGTGGTGAACTGGCAAATAGGAATCATTAGGCGAAACTCGGCGAATCCATGACGCATTGAATCAATTTTATTCGTTAATTTGGACTCAACGAGATAAGGAAGATCGAATATCCTGGAGTTCATTGTTATAAAGATTTCCAATCCACTTCTCATTAAAGATGGCGTTGTTCGGATTAAACAGTAGTTTTAAAAAGGGTAAACTTATTGTAATAATGAAGAATTCTTACTTGGCTGGAAACAGGAGACGAATTCTTGACACTCCGTTGCCGAGAAAGTCTCAAGTCTCATTTCGAAAAAATTAACTTGTATCGAATCAAAAAAATAAAGATAAAAAAATGTGAAATATTTTCAGAAATAATACACGGCAGTTGTTTACTCAAGAGGATGTAAATGCTAATATTTTCTATTTTTTGTAGTTTATTTTAAATAATAAATATATAAGAATCTTTTCACAAAATATCACATGACATGATGAAACTTGATTGCTGAAATGTTTGGGGAAAATTTAATAGTCACACGATGTCACACTTATATGGTTGTAATACTTTTCTTTTTTATTTTCTTGATAAATATTAAAGAAAAAAAACAATAATTTTTTTAAATTTTGGGCAATTTAAGTTCTGCGGTAAACAAAAAAGCTGCTGCTTTTAATCCGTTTTAAAATACACTTAGTTACAATAGTATTGTTCATAATTGTCTTTCATAAGTTATGAAGTGTTAACATCTGTAAAAGGTTGTCTTGTGAAGAAAACTGAATCTAATTTAGATGCATTAAAATTAAATGATATCTTGAAAGATTAATTCTTAATTTTTAAGTTCTAAATATTTTTAGTTTCATGACTTAGTTTAAGAGATATAATAAAACGTAAATAACACCATTTTTGTTTATTAACTGGCAAAAGTCATTTTATTTTCTTCAATAAGTCAAAAAAAGAAAAAAAGTAGGCCTATAGCTAAGCTGAAAAAGTGCGTGTTCATATAAAAGTATTATATTTTTCCTGCAGCAGGTGACAGGTTTTTTTCCTATGGAATGATTCACAGAAAACATATAAATTAACAGAATTCTTAAATAAAAATTTAAAAAAAGTTTTTTTTTTTATTATTAATATTTTTTCCGAACGTTAAATAAAACAATGTTCATCGACAACTGAAAACACATCAGAATTAAGTTATTATAAACAAGATGCTGAAAATGAAATTAGAAAAAAAAAAAGAGCCTATAAAAGAGTGCAAATCGCCATTACAACCGATCTCGATCTCAGATAATTGTTAACCAAACAATCAGTTGTTTTGATAAAATCCCATTGGATCATTTGCCATCTGTTTTAAATCTGTCCTTCAAAAGAACAACGTCGACATGGAGATAAACAGAGGGACAAAAAACCCAGAAAGAATCTATCTCTGATTGTTTTATTTTTCAATTTTATTCATTATAGTGCAATTTTAATAAATTTTCAACAAACGACGAATCTTAGTTGTTTTTTTTTCTTGGTTTTTTTTGAAACCTTCAAATATCGTGCACTACAGTTTTTTTTAAAAATTGTTTTTTATGTTTATTTTTTTCTTTCGTCACCTACATATTTCAATGTTTTTTAATGACGCAAAAGCGATTAAGCTGTGCCAGGAACAAAATATGTAATTCAGAATAAGTCTCTGAAAGAAAGACTAAATATATACTAAGAAGGATCCAACCCCCACGCCAGAATTGTAACCCAAGTTCTGGCATACATCAGCCCCTTTTCCGTCTGTACCCGTACGGCAAATTGCTTTGAATTGACATTTCTTGTATAAACTTTATTCTCTACGTAAATTTTTCAATGTCTTCTTGTATCCCGAGTTGAAACTTGAGCGGCAATAGGAGGCTTCTCGCTCTATTTTCACTAACTAAATCATCGCTTCTGGCGCTGCCGTTTTGCCATCTTACTAGCAAAAAAATTATTCTGTATGACAATAAAAAGCTTTCAGCATAATCTCGAACCAGGTGTAACTTTAATTCTCATGACTTTCTAATATCTACCATTGAATTTGATTAATAATTTATATCGTTTTGAATTTTCTTGGAAAATAATAATAGCTACTCATGATTTTCTAATATCTACCATTGAATTTGATTAATAATTTAAATCCTTTTTAATTTTCTCGATCGTCTTTTTAGAGGAAAAATTACATAATAAAACTATTTGGTTTTAGTTAGCATGCCCACGATAGTCCTCAAAGTCCCTTCCGTCGTTAGTTCGAAAAATATTCACCAGATGTCAGCATTGACAGTTGCATTCTGCAATGGGTGTCTAAAAAAAAAAAGGTGCTTACTTGTTAGCTAAACAATAAAATGTCACATCGCTCGCTACTTAATTTTAATATTTTTACAACGCATTAGAAATATAACATAGAAGATGAGAATTATAAACGACAGCAACTAAAGTAACTTTAAAATAATTTATATATATAAAAAAAATAAAATTGTTAAGATCTTTAAATAAGGGCTTTCCTAATACAATTTATTATTTCTTTTTATTTTGTAAATTGCATTTATATTTGATTTTTGGTTTATTTATTTCTTATATTTACTTTCATCTTAAGAAATGAAAGTTGCATTTAAAAGTTGCATATTTCAACTTTTTAGTTCAAATGATTAAAACATTTAAAACATATATGTTTTTAAATCGACGTTTGATTGCAGTAACTGGTGATTATTTTCAAGAATATACCGTTTTCCTTTATTTCTGAAAATTTTCTCGTTTTTAAAGACAGATAGTTACATTTTTGTAACGTATGTCGAATATTGTTCATTGTTTGATCATTAAATTATAGAAAACTATAATCTGGACTTCCCTTATTAAAGGCCCCTACGCACTAGGCTAGTATTTTGTCGTGTGGCGAGTAATTTAGGAACTAAAATACTCGCTACTGCACAAAAAATCGTTCGCACTACGGTCGAGTACAGTACACAAGTGTTTTGCAAGATGAACAGGCTGCTACGCAATAAAGTCAATAAGCTAATAAAGCTTACGGTAATGGCTATTTTAGAAGAAGTGGAGAAGAAATTTGTGAAAAAAAAAACTATGGATACGAAAATATGATATGTTGATTGTATTTTCCAACTCCATGTATGCAGATTGCTTCATTTGTTTGTTTTTATATTGTGGGGACTTAATAGTCCAGACGCACTCAATCTGTAAATACTTCGACACAAATTTCATAGTTTTTTCCTCGCCCCAGTGAAACGACATTGTTACGGCAGCTAATGAACTCGCCTAAAATGGGAGGTTCGGACTTGTTTAGTCGATGAACAAGTGAGTAGTGACGAGTGGAGGGGGAATGCTACTCGCCCGAAAAATTACAGTACGACTAAATCTCTTACTAAACTACTCGACTAAATTATTGCTGTTCAGACATCTTTAGTTACTAAATTCCTCGCCACTCGACTAAATTACCAGCCTAGTGTGTAGGGGCCTTAACTTTGTGTGACGTCCAGTTTAAATACAGTAAAACCTCGTTAAGTCGTCACCCGGATAAGTCGTCGTTTCCTTTGGTCCCGACAAAGTCTCATACTCAATAATGTAAAATAACGCTCCTTTACCCGTCACCAAATTTAATTCTACTCCGGATAACTCGTCACCCTCAAAAATGGCCAAAAGCATCTTTCTTCTTTATTTTTCAAGCCATCGTGTTGTCTTTTCAGCCCCGCCCCTTCACTTTAAGAAAGCCAAGCCTTTACGGGGAATTTTCGACCATGCCTGTCCCTTCATTCCTTTCCTACCCTTTCGGAGGATTTGGGTTCTTGGAATCGCGCTGCTAATCATTCAAAGCACACTTCTCGCTGCGACTCTGTAGACGTTTTTGAGTGCAGACGTTTTTCTTGACCGCTCCTGCGTGTGACTTTATTTCATAGCGAGTAAGACCGTAGCCTTCGTAATGTACCGTAAATAGATACAGTATTACGAAGGCTACGGTAAGCCTCGCTGTAAGGGCTATTTTTTCTCTTGCAATTTCGTGGTTCAATTATGTTTTTAACATGTCAGAGAAACGAAAACTTACCTCGTTATCTTTTAAAGAAAAAAAAAGACTTATTGCACTTTTTGAAAAATCAAATGTTTCGAAAACAGCTTTTGCCAAAGAACACCATATTCCCAAGACTACATTAAACGATATTCTTTCATCGAAACAAGTAATTTAAGAAGCTGACTGCAAAGACAAAAAGAGAATGAGGAAATCGAAGTTTGACGAGATCGAGGAGGTTTTAGTTCGATGGCTAAAACATTCCAGATCGTAGAATGTGCCGATTTCCGCCGTGATTCTCAAAGAAAAAGCTATAGAAATTGCTAAGGAGTTGAACATTGAAGATTTCGATGGCAGCAATGGTTGGCTGGAACGTTTTAAAGACAGACATTGCCTTTCTTTTAAAACGATTAAAATGTGGTAACTATAAAAAGTGGAGCTTTTTCTTTGAGAATCTCAGTCATTCATTTGCATGTATTGATTTCTGAAAATCTTCTTTTTCTCACCGAATCCTACAGCAATTCATGAAAATACTGTATTTCAGTGTTTTTTTGTTTGTTTGTTTTTTTTTTTTTCAAAAATTCCCACTCCGCCTAAGTCGTCACTCCGCTTAAGTCGTCAAAAATGTTTGGTCCCTTGAGTGACGACTTAACGAGGTTTTACTGTAATTAATTCTTTTCAATGTGAAAAATAATTTGAATTGGTTAGTAGAAGAGTGAATATACAAAATAAAGTACGGAGTTCAAATATCAGAAAATGATTACCTAATGAATAAAGACGAGAAATTGAAAGTAATTTTTTAAGCAATCTCTTTCACTTATTAAAAAAAGAAAATTAAATAATGTAGTTTTTATTTCTTTTAAAATAAAGATGTAACAAATATTCACACACAAATAACGTAGGAGTAGGGTATTTTTCAGGGGCCAACGCCCTCACATGTCCGAAATATTAGATATTGTTTGCATTGGATTTCCGCTATTAGCTTGAATGTTAAAAATGCAACCACCTCATTCCAGTTGTCAGATGTAGCTTGATAGATAAGTTCTCGGACTCATGTGCTGGAGGTTGATGGTTCAAATCCGTATACATACTCTTTTGTCCGCTTGGATTTGGTTTTTCTTATTTTCCTAATGTTTTTTATTTTTTTACTAACTTTTGTTTTATTTTTTCTTACGTTAATGTACTTCCTTTTTTATTATTATTTTTAATTTTTTTTTATTATTATGGGTCGCCCTTAAATTTATGCTTTAGCACAAAATTATATTCACTTGTATTCACTTATTTTCATTACAATTTTATGGATTTCTTTATTTCTGATATTAATTTCATTACTTTTTTTGTTTTTTATAACAATCTTCAAGAGCTACATAGACTATAATGGAATACTTTAACTAGCATCGTAATAGAAATCTAATATATATATATATATATACAGGGTGTTCATTTATCTGAAGACATTGAAATATCCCGAAAACTACACATCGGATCAAACAACTTTAAAATTAAAATTTGTTCGTCTCGGAGGGGACCATCCATTGATACCAAACTCGACCCCCCACCCCCCATCCCCTATGATTCCTGGATGCTGGCGTCTATCACCACTCAGTACAGCTGTTCAGTAGTCCCGGGTGACGATTCTAAATGCGCACGCTATGAGATCACCCCACTCCATGTCAACTTTAGTACTGTCGTATAGTAGAGCTCTCAACTCGACCTGAACAATAACAATCCTAGTAACAATTGTTAACACTAGCACATGCACTTCCGTTGTGTCTCGCTTGTCGTCCCTGATACTTGTCGTCCCCTTCCCTCTCACGTATCGGAGTGCTTATTGATCCTTTCTTCATATGACTGTACACAGGACAGAATCATATCTGCGGGAATTTCTGCGGGGGTGGGGGGTTAATTCACGGGTAAATGGATAGCATTTTAACAAATATCGCATACGTCTACGTTTTTATTTCTCTGATTTGGGGGCGTGTATTTCTTGAGATATCCCCAATTTTCAACGATGTTTTACCCATTTTGATTTTTGTCGATTACAGCGCCATTTGCGAGCAACACGACATAGGATACATCCCGGGTCAAATTAATGTGAACTTTTCTGGAGAATCCGAATCTGCAATAAACAATGAGGGTTCCTATTTACGTTTTTCTTCTCCAACCCCTCACCTTATAGGGCTGGGGGTGGGAGGGTCGAGTTTGGTATCATTGGATGTCCCCCTCCGAGACGAACAAAGTTTAATTATAAAGTTGTTTGATCCGATGTGTAGTTTTCGGGATATTTCAATGTCTTCAGATAAATTGAACACCTTGTGTGTATATATATATATATATATATATATATATATACTGTATATATTGTATATTACTGTAAATAAGTTTTTGAAAAAGAAATATATATATATATATATATATATTTTAATATATTTATTAAAAGGTCAAAACCTTATCTAATTAATAATAATAGAAATTAAAGACATTTGTTAAAGAAATGTATTTATAAAATTTTATTGATGATTCTCAATTCAGATGAATTTACATACACGAAATTAATGAAAAAAATCTAGAAGATAAACAATCTATCTAAAATTGCTTTAATTTATGATAGCATATTACTATTTTTTTAAATTTAGAAAACTAAGAAGAATATTAATTCATAAAGCAGCATTCCAAAAATGATCTGACAGTAATTGCTTCGAAGATTTGTAACGAAGTAATTTTTCAATCTTCAATATTATTCCCGGTTTTTATTTCCCACAAAGTGCAAAGACAAAGATATAAAACTCCAAATTATTTTGGATTTCATGATTAAAGATAAAAATCACTATGATCACAGCTTTACAGATTATTAAGGAGCTAAACTAAGAACTAAGTTTACTATCTCAAAACTACTTCAATGAGCTATCTCGGAAATTTCTCGTAAACAAAATCCTTTAGATTTTGAGAATGAGCAGCTGTTGTGTTCACATTCTTCATCTGCAATTTTCATTCAGGTCTTAAAGATACTTTGCGGCTTTTCGAAACCCCTGCTAATGTTATTGATCTTATTCCGTTTAGTGTAATTTGTAATTAAACCCATGCTTTCTAAGCAAATTCTCTAATGATTTTCCTCATGCACCGAATCAGCAGTTTAAGTGTGTTCCGCCCACAGTTAATATTGTATGTTCAACTAATCTCTTTTGATCTTACCTAAGGTTGACAGCGCTTTCATCAATACCCTTCAAAGGCTTCGAAGTCTGTATTCCGTTTCAAAACGGATCATTCGTGAAGCGAAATTAAATTATATGAGTAGGAATTCAACGAAGCAATCTCAACATATTCTTGAACATTATTCTGCATTTCTTGAACATCTAGAAAATTTAGAAATCTAGAAAAAGATATTGAATGAATGGATTTAGAAAATCCTACCTTATTCCATTTCCACACATGTCTTAATCACGTTCGTCAATTTGTAACTTCGTTGTAGTTGATGTCAGATTAGATTCAATAAAGTTCAATAAAATTCGTATTCAAGCTCGGCCACAAATGAATTCAAAGTGAACTCAATATTATAACTTCTGATTTCAACTATGTCTGAGCAGAAACTTCAATTCTTTTATCTCTTGTTTTGTTTCTTGATAAAGCAGGTACCATATTTTTTGCCTACGATTCATTCTATTAATATGACCGAATAGGTTACTACAGCCGAATTGCAAGAAATACCTGCACTAGCATTTACAGTAACTTTTATTATGTCTTATTTATTTTAGGGGCTGATCAAGTATTAGATAAGCACATTTTTAGTCATTTTAGATCCCCCCCTTATAAGCAAACATAAACAGATGTCCGACCTCCCCCCTCCTTTGTGCTTATGTAAGCTTTGCCAAATCATTAACATTAAATACCGCTGAACAATAAATGAAAACAGTCAAAATTACATTATATTCACTCCTAAATTAAAATGTAAGAAATTATATTATATAAAAACGTTATTCTGTCTGTCATTGTCATAAGACTTTACGTTTTTCCAATTTTGTGACCAAACTGTAAGAGATAGATGAGTCATGCAAATGGATAAAATGTAGATCTTTTTAAGACAAACAAAATGCTACAAAAATCTTTCGAAAATTTTTTTTTGGTTTCCAAGATGGCGCCTTTTAAAGGATCAAATTTTGACTTTTTCTCAATTTAAACGAAAGTTGGAAGAGAACATTATATTAAGAAAATGTTGGTATTTGAAACTTCTATCGAACGATATATCAGTCATTCACAAACGTTTCTGCGTTTGCAAGATACATGCAAAAATGTGATTTTTCGCTTTAAATTTTTGTGTGTGGCGCTAACCCGCAATACATCGGAGAAGTCACAACGGGCTAGGAAGTCGTATATTTTCCGACGATCTCAATATTAATTTGCTAAATAACTATAGTTTGGGATTTTTAATGCTATATATGCAAAGGTTCCGGAGCGAAGCAACGGTATCCGGCTAATAATATTATATATTATAAAAACGTTATATCTTCTGTAAGCAAAATGTCAAATTACAAATTACTAAAACGTCGGAGGAAGGATATCTTTGGGAAAATGATTCAAGAATTTTCACAAAACATGTAATTTATCATGAAGTTTTGTAATAAAACCTAAAATGTATCGTTGTCAACAATGTGTTTGATTTTTTTATTCAAATGACAGACAAAATAGCTTTTTTAAATCTGAAATATTTAATTGATCAAGTGCGACAACTGGAAATTATCCTCACTTAGCGATTGAAAATAGTAAAAAGATTAAATTTTAAATTATAGTAGTTTTGTTCATATACCAAGTTTCGAACTACAAACTAATCGTTAGAAATCGAACTGACTGACTCATCAACGCCCACCTCAAACACTTGGACCTAGACAGCTGAAATGTTGCACAAAGGTTCCCTTTATGATGTAGACAAGGAATAAGGACGGACTTTTCCAAATTCCCACGAAATAGGGAATAATCTGGCTTAATAATCACGTATCATGAAGTGTGTGGCGGCAACCCCAGGTGTGCGGCGCCAACCCGGAATATACCTGATTTAAGCGGAGAAGGCAGAGAAGTCTCAATATTAATTTGCTAAATAAATAAATTCTTTTTTTTTTTTTTTTTAATGCTATAAATGCAAGGGTTCCAGAGCGACGGTACCCGGCTAGTTAAATATAAAATTACGCATAAATACTGAGGAAAAAGTCTATGTCGCGCAGCGCACACTCTCGCATACATGTTTGTCTGTCTTACGTAAGCATTGCTCTGATCCCTTTCCCCTTCTCAGCAAAAATAATCAAAGCTTGAACCCCCTCCCACCCCTTTGAATGCTTACGTAATACTTGAACGGCCACTTAACTATATTCTTCAGCACTGGAACAAAATGAACTCGAGATCAGAGCTTAATAAATTTGTACAGTGAAACAAAACCATCAGAATGATTTTATTTATTTTATTTATGATTTTACCTGTACTGTAGGTAATCACTATTTCCTGTTCAATTATATTCATTTTAACAAAAAAAAAAACTGTAAATACTAAATAAAGATGATTAACAGGAGTTTTTCTCTCTTTATATCAATATTGTCATCATTTTTTTTACTGTTGTTGTAGATAAATTCTTGGTTATTAAGTTATCAACTTGTTGCAAGTAATTACATGAAATTGTTTTTTTCTTTATTACTACAGTCAATAGAATTGTTCTCATTAGATGATATGTCACTGTCAATTAAGGTTTTACGAAATTTAGCATTACTCTTCTAAATGAAATACAACGAAATATAGCTATAATTGATATATATATATACTCATAGTTTTTATTTTTAAAATAAATTGTTAAAATAATGATTTTCTTTTTAATTCTTATATATTTCTTTATATCTAAAAAACCAAAAAATATATTAACAGTTTTTTTTAAATAAAACTGATATGAAATTTTTGGAGCAATTATCAAAATATAAATTTTTCACAAATTTCAAATATATTCAAATTCTATATTTTCTTTAACTTAATGGTGAAATGACTATTGACATCTTTAGAATAATGAATTCGTTTATTATAAGAACAATTTATATAATTTAAATATATTAAATCAATTAAGGAAAAATCAAATAGTAATCTTTAATATTTACATAAAGGCAAAGCATTATGTATTGATCAATTTGAAGTTTAATTTTTTTCCCGTGGATTTTAAAATGTTTAAATAGTCCGATTACGATCTGCGATCGTGAACTATCTAAAATTTTAGTTTCTTAATGGCTAACTTGAAGCAAACCTAAGGAGTCGGGAATAAAGAAAAGAAAATACCTTTATAGTAGCATATTCAGAATTTAGAATTCCCTTTTTTAGAATGCAAAGCTGCTTGTGGGTTAAAATTTTGATATAACAACAAAATAGAAAAAGAACAAGATAAAGATTTTTTATTTTGAAATAGAATTCAGATAATTTTCTGGATATCCAGCAAATGGCTCATTTCATATTCTTACAGTGAAGGAGATTTTTTTTTTTTATCGTTAATTTCCTTCAATCAGGTACCTGTGTAAACTGTCTTCTAGCCTCCAATCTTACTTACATAGAGCCTAAAAAGTAATTTAAGAAGACAAACTATCCCAAGATTGATCTTGTTTTTTAATTTTGCTTTGGGATTTCTATAGGGATTCCCTTCAGCATTAGAGGCTTTTTGCTTTCAGGATGGTCTACTGGTATTTTTATTTTGATTGAAATTTACAGGAAAAGCTTAATTAGAAAGCGCTCTCTTCCCAAGTGTAGATCTATCTTAGCTGAATCTATGCAGTAGATACGGTAGTGATTATACCAGTATTTCTCTTAGTTCCTGCTTCTTAGTGCCCTCAGGGATTATTTTCTTTCTTATTTTCTTTCTTTCTATTTAAAATACTTTTTTATTTTCTTTTTTTTTAGTCTCTAATAATTTTTCTCGACATTTCTTTTATTAAAAAAAAAAAGCTTCTTTAATTTGGATTGTAATTTCACTTCCTAATTAAAAGATACATAATTAAAAATACAAACAGTAAACGAAGTTTTTGAACACAAAAACGAAATTCTGGAAATTAGCAAATATTTAAGGAATCAGTGTAATTAATTGTTTGTAATTGAAATCTCTTAGTTTGTATTGCTCTAAATTTTAGATTATCTTATAAATTTAGTTCCAAACTAGATATTACAATCTAACGCTACTTTCAAGAGTTTTGCAGAGGTTTATATGAATATGAATATATTAAAAAAAAATGTAAGTCTCTCAAAATAAAATTAAAGGAATGAAATTAACTGAAAAGTCTGTGCTGTATGTTTGTTTTATTTGCTATAAAACTGAAGCCATATTTTGCCAAGCTTTAATAATTTATGAGCAACAAAACTTTAAATTTAAACTAAGTAATTGTTTTGATATCAACTGTTACCAAATTATGTTATTAAGTCATTTTTAATAACAGTTTTGGTAAATTTAAAAAATGAATTATTTTAATATATCTATAAAAAGCAATATATAATAAAATATAAACTTATCAGCTACATAATAATAATTAATATAATAAAAACACATTATTAAGCCTACAATGTAAAGGTATTTCATACTTTTACAAAATCAATTGTTACTTTTTTCTTTTTTTTTTTTTTATGTTGTTTTCTGCTTTTTTTGTTTTTGTTTTTTGCGAAATGATCAAAATCCATTATTGTAGATGCCATCATAAGACAAAAGAAAATTATTACAGCTGCAGATTACAGAATTTAAAATGAAGATTACGAAGCGTACATTAATCCCAAACAATGGAAACACATTGAAACAAGAGATTTAATTCTTTCCATTGGATGGACTTCAAAATTTAGCTTGTTCAGTTTCATAAGGATGATTCACGTGATTAATTCCCTCTAGGCAACATTTCATAAGATATTGACATATCCACTATAGATATTGCACCTGTCTTTTTGCAATAAATAGTCTAAGCAAACATTATTAGTTCTCATTCTTTTGTGAATCAGCGGAAAACTACAATTGTACCTCGAAGTCTAGCAATGTCATCCTACACTTCTATAATCGCCTTCTTCTGCATAATTGTCTTGGCTGCCTTGACTTTCGACCAGTGTCAGGTATTCAATATTAATTTATACGTAGAAAATAATTATTAAGACTTTTTTTTTTAATCGTCTTTTTTTTTTTATTCTCTAAAAGAATTTTTTTGTTATATTTTTTTATTATAACACGACATGAATTAATTCAGTTAGTAAAGAGTGATAATATCAAGTATGTCACTTTTACTTTAACTACTATGATATATAGAAGATACCTTTTCCGAGATAAGCATAAAAATTAGGACACGTTTCCCTAGAACTAAAAAGGAAACAAAAAGCTTTATCGAAAGACGTTTTCTTGGAAGGCTTGTCGAAAGAATTGAGATTTAATCCCCGAATTGTGAGATTTTGGAACAAATAACTGTTTTTAGAAATCTAAGATTGTCAGCATCTGTTGACAGTCCATATTTCAAGGAGTACTGTTATTGTGCAGATGAAATTATTCTGCAGTGGCTAGTGTAAAATCTTGCGATTCTGCAAAGTTCATTGAGACCAAACATTATGAATGCTAAGAATCACTACTGCAGTGAAACAGAAATTGCTGAGAAGATTTGGTTCAAGAGACTAACTTTAAGATAGATAATGGTTATTATTTTTAGAGGCTGAGAAATGAACTTACGAAAAAAAAAAAAGCATTTTAGCTGAGGCTAGTTTTATGATCATCGTTTCAGAATGACGTTATTAAGTTAAATGCTTCTCACATATTTATTTCACATGTATACTCACTGCTGCTTAAATTGCGAGAATGTCAACTATAAACAATCAATAAAATGTATTCTGATTTCTAAGTATCAATTTCCATATATCCATAAAGATTTCAAATATTTCTATTTTTTTTTTATTTTTTGACAAATATTAACAAAATAATATTGACTACATAAAGCTCGTTTTCTTCGCAATTCGCTGTTGTGTTATTAAGATACCTAAGACTTCTTAATAGGCTTCTAATAACACTGAAAATTTCTTTTCATAACGTTTAGTTGTATTTTTAATAGAAATGATTCACAACTAAAGGATTTAACAAATTCAGAAACTGCCTAACTTAGATGTTCAAGCACTATTATACTTTAGCTGTACAAAGCCCACTCGGTTGCCCAAAGATAAATTTAAATAATTATATTAAAATGAAAATAAAACTTAAAACAGTAAGTAATTATTTAAATTGACTTAATTATTCACTATTTAATGACTATCCACATTTCGTCAATAGGCTGGAAGTTCTATGCCAACCTTTGGAATACCAACATCTGGAATGAGTGGAATGAGTGGAATGCCACCAGCAATACCTGGAATGCCACAATCTAAATAAATGTCTTCAATTGAGCTAAACTGATACGATTCAATTGTAAGTTTTAGTTTTTAATGTAATTCTTATAAAAAAAAGTGTGTTTAAATCTCAAATCAATCAGAAAAAGAAGTCTTTTAAACACATTTCTTTTTCTGATAAGATTATGAACTGAATGTAGATATTTTTTTTCACTTGATACTAACAGCACTGTTTTCCTTTTTTTTGTTTTTTGACTTCTAAAAAAGATGAACTTTTTTTCCTTTATATTCTCTTTATGAAAGATAAACTTAACATACACTACTATCTCATTTATTTCTGCTATTTGTATTCATACAAACCTCCAACATTTCAGTTTGCCTGAAACTCCCAATACCGAACATGAAACAAGGTCTGACCTTAGTCCAAGATGAAATGAGAGCGTCGTGTACATTTATCTTATATTATTAAGATAGTGTAATTTTTAACAGTCTGAGTGTAGTTTTTTTTTGTAAAATTGTAGATCACCATTTAGCTTGTTAGTGCTTTAATTGTCACTGTTGTAAAACTTCTTTTAATGTAAAAATCATATTCTTTTTCTTTCTGATTTACATTTCTAATTCTTATGCAAATTTAATCTGTGTGAAATTTCATTGCATGTTCTGTGTTTCATTTATTATTTCCTTATATTCCATTATATTCTTATATCATTAAAGAGAATTTGGTTTCAATTAGAAAATTAAAAAAAAGCAAATTATAATAAATATATGTCTAAACTATTATTAAAAACAGTTTTCTTAAATTTTTAATTAAGTATTAAAAATGCATGTTATTTGAAATTTTATATTAATTATTAACAAATATCAATTTAATTTAAAAAGAGCTATTTCAATTTATTAAGTCTGTGTAAGCTCTTAGAATTCTTTTTATTTTTTCAATAGCAATGTATACTGAAATGGTGAAAGCCACAAAAAAAGATAGCACAGAAGAATTTTGATAAGCACAGAAGATTTTCACAGATCACTTAAGAAAAAAATAGAAAATTGAAAAAAAAAAATATCTTTTGTTCAAATTGAATTGTATTATTTTTAGAAAAATGATTAAAGTTAATGTTGTCCTAATTTAAATGTTGAAATTCTTTTAAAAGCAAATTACAGCAGAACAACATATGAGATAAAAATTTAGAAGTAAAATAGATTTTTTTTCTTCTTTTAGAGTAATGAGTTACAATATGAGTTAATTTATGCTTGGCAACAGTAAATTCATTAAAAAAATTACGATGTGGCTTCAGGGATGAAGTGTTGGTGATTATAAAAACATTATTCACTAGAAATTCTTCACTTTTAACATTAAATAAAATACTAAACCTAATATCTTCAATGTTGGATTAAGATATAGCTATATATATATATATATATATATATAGCTATATAAAAAGTTATATAGAAAAATTAGAAAGATAGTGTACTTTGTGCAGTTAGAAAAAAATTATTAAACTTCGGATTAGGATGAGACTTGCGTTTTAGGAGGGTTCAAAATTAGTAATCTAAAACACTTATATATATTTAAATTGTCTAAAACACTTATGATCAGTGGCGTAGCAAGGGGGGGGGGGGTCTGGGAGCCCTCCCGCCTGGGAGGGGCCCCACCAGCCAGCCAAGGGGGCCCCACAGCCAGCTTATTTCCTTTTTTTTTTGGTTGTTGAATTGGAGATTCCATTTTTTTTTTTGGTTGTAAAAGCAAGATTTCCTTTTTTTTGGTTGTGGAATAATGGAACTCCCGCCCCGGGCCCCCAAAGGCGTTGCTACGCCACTGCTTATGATATATTTAAATTGTATCAGATTTCTTTAAAATGCGAGAGAGTAAATTTTTTAATCTCAAAACATTTTGGTGTGCAATAAACTACCGAATTAGTTATCGTTATACTCTAATGATGTACTACGACTGACTAAAGCAATTAATTCATTAAAAAAATGCATTTGTAAAATATCTCCAATTCTACTGGATGAATAACTGTTGTAAAATCTTAAGTTCACGTTTCTTTTATAAAATATAAAATTTTGTGATGAATTAAGTTTGGAATGGCTTCTGGATAGCTGTTTTTTACTAGAGAACTGTAACTGCAATTAGAATTCTTTTTGTTTTAATTTCACTACTTTTCACTTCCCCTTCCTTCAATGCATATTTAAGACGATTTCTACCCAAAGAGTGTTCTAATAAAAGTAAGTGTAAGCTGTTAAAAAAAATGAAAAAAAAAAATACTAAGTATTTGTTTTAATACTCTGTCTTTGTTAAGAAGCTGATTCAAATCCTAAAAACAGAAGTGTTCAGCAATCACGTCTATTCACTGTTCAACGTAATTATGTATTGTTTCGTTGGCTTTAATCCCTTTTTCAGCATCGAGGAGAAGTTTTATTTTTTGCTTGAAGAGGCAAAAGAACTAAAGGACCTACTAATGGCCTATGTAAACTATATATTAACTATATATTTGTATCTACTTTATTGAAACCAATATCAATAATACGAATTGAAATTCATTAAATTTCATAATCCATCACGATCTCTAAAAAGAACGTTTTTAAGACAGTATGTTTGGCAAAGCTTAAGGATTTCTTGTTTCAGAGCTTCCTAACTTGCTATCAGGAGGACCATTATCTAACCTGTTATCAAGGTTCGAACTGCAGTGTCTTACCTTTATTTTAATGGTTTTGCAAATTAAGTTTGGAAAAGTACGAACGCTGCCGGGTTTTATGGTATACTTACTCAATACCTTAATAAATAAAAAGAAAAAAATATAAAACATATAGGTACAATTAAAGATCTTACAATTGAAGAGGTTTTGGGCAAGACAAGAACCAAATCATAGATGACAGACGAGAATTTGGATGTATTGAATTTTAAAAAAACTTAAATCGTATCTACAAAATATAAAAAATAGTATATTTTTTATTTTCAAAATTTTGACGTTCATTCGATTACTTTACATTTCTAATTAAAGATATTTTTAGTTTTATTAATAGATAAATAATGTTTTTAAGCACTTCGTGGGTTATTTTCTTAATAAGACAGCAATGTGACTTTGTACTCATTATCCAGAGCCATTCAATCTCTTTCTACTACTAATAAAAAGTCTAACGATCAAAACTCTTTGTTTCTTGTTTTTTGCTAATTCAGGATATTAAATAAGGAAGTGGTGATATTTTATTTTTTTTGCTTACCTTATATAGATATCCAGATGTTATATTTTTATTGTATGTGCAAAGAGGAAATAAAATAAAAAAAATTAGTTAAGTGATACTAAACAAGAATTGTGCATCGAAATCTTAATTTAATAAAGCAAATAATGGTCACGTAGTAACGTCACATAGAAAGGTTGATTACGTTGTTGAGAATTGCAGATGCATGTGACAACAATGGTAGTTAGGAAACAGGGTTGTTGGTGACAAAACGAAAAAGATAGAAGCAATAACGATGGCGATAAATTGTAAGAAATTCATTCTCTATCAAATAACTTAACTCCATTTATCGTATATTAGCTATAAATGAATTCCAGGAGAATTCATTGGAATCCAGACTGATCTGAGTAATACCTCGAAGTAAAGTAAATGTACTTTTGTGTTTGAGACTTCCTAAAGATGGAATCGATGTGTTGCAATGTAAGCATTAACTTCAAGTCCACGTTGGATTCAAGGTATTTCTTCTTCTGTTAAATTTGCAAAAAAGAGATAAAGGATCTCTTGTTTCTTAATTCTTCGGGGGAAGCATATTAGAGGGAAAACTTTTTTTTTTTTTTTTTTTTTGCCAACGCTCGGGCTCTTAGAATTTAAACTTTTGGCCTCAACAAGGAGCGAGAAATGGGAGCATTTAGCCGAAGAAACGTTGCCCAGGGTATGCCATAAGAGGCAGCTCACGCTATACCCTCAGAAACGGACGAAACACAGAAGAAGAAAGTAACATCCATGCCGAAGCCGGGATTCGAAATCAGGTTCCGACACATCGGCCAAACGGCAGACTGCCGTCTAGATCGCTCGGTCACGCCGGAACGGCAGAGAGAGAAATTTGAACTGTTAGCAAAGTTAACTTATGGTGAAAAGCATAGACTAAAGAAAGAGTTTAAAGAAAGAGAATCAAGATTATAGTTTAATGTTAAATATGTTTATTCTACTATAATAAAAATTGTAATTAAGAGAATTTACTATATTTATTTTTATTGAAAGATCGACTCTTTCAATAAATTGATTATTTGCCTTAATTTAAATTCTACATTTCGCCTTGAACACAATCGTAACTTGTTCGTAGTCTTAAGTTTAACAACAAGTAGGGGAGGTGGTGGTAAAATGGACCACTTTTTTATTTTTGACAAAATCTTGAATTTCAAGTGGCTCTAATGTATGAAAATCGTCAGTAGCATTAGTATAAAAATCATATGAGATAAATATCACACATTTTTAAATAAATATTTAAAACTCTTGAATAGGTACAATTATTTAGAACATTCTACAAAAAAATTAATTGTTGAACTGGGGTTGTAATATGAAACAGATGTTAAAATGCAACAATACTTCTTTATTATTGCTATTATAGTGAAAAAATCATTTATTGTTGATACTTTAATGCATTGTTTTGCTTCACATCAATAGAAAATATAGAAACTACAGAGAAAAAGTAAAATTTAATGCTGAACACTTTATAATTGAAAGAAAACGCTGAATTAAAAATTGCAAGTCTTTCATGAGCAAAAATCTGCTGATTTGGTGTTTTCTTGCATTTACCATATCTTCTTGACGCCATTTCTGCCTTAGTCCCTTCTTTTCAGGTCCTAATTTGCTTCTTGGCATCGTGAGGTTGTATTATGGAACAGCTGTTTCATATTACCACCAGTCGCCATATGGAAATTGACTGATCCATTCTCAGTAATAAAATATTAATTCTTAAGTACTGAATACATCATTTTGTAGTTCAGTTAATTAATAATGATATACAATATAAGCAAAACCTCATTCGTATTAATAACAGTAACAGAAATTGTGTTGAATCTTACCCTGTAAAAACTTTCAGGTTTACGAAAACACACTACTTCTTCTCATAACCATACACAACGAAATACTGAAGTTACCTACTTCTAGGTGGCTAAAAGGAAAACCAGCGATAGAAATTAGAGCGGTTTCCGGATGATAGCAGCAGCTACTTGCACAAAAATTGCTGTTTCATATTACAACCCTGTTCCATATTACCACCTTCTCCCCTATCATTAATAATACACTAGATAACTGATCGTCCCTTTGCTCCGAAAGCCTTGCATATCGAACGAAAAAAAATATTTTATTTATTAACAAAAACGAATTACATCAAGTAAACTAAAACCTAATACTTAAAACTAAAACTAAAAATAAAGTAAAGTTTAAATTTCTAAAAAAAATACCTGCAATAGAATACTGAAATCCATTTGTAACAGTGGGAAATTTATTTGCCTGACTAAGCGCGTGCGAAATTCGATTGTTATGGACAGCATTGACCATGCAACAATACTCCAGTTACCAGACAACATGCTTGCGAAATTCAATTCTTGAAGGACGTACATACTCACCCACACAATTCTTTTAATAATACAGATAGGAAGTCTGAAAAAATATTAAGAATAAATAAAGAGTACAATGACTGGCTAATTTATGATTTTGGTTAAGATTTTTCCGTGGCTAGCCTATCGTATTGATTTCATTTTATTTTAACTTATTATGTTATTTTAAAAATTTTCGCCGAATCCTAAGTCAATACGTTCTTATGTCCATAGTATCAATAACTAGTATAGATTTAAAGAATATCGGCTGATGGGGGGATGGGGCAACTATCGGAAAACCATAATAATTGTAAATACATACATTTTTGTATTCATAAATTGTATTCATTACAATGGTCCTTTGAAATATCAACTCTTTAATAAAAACATCGTTCATTCGCTTCACAAAGATGAATATTTATCCTCTACTTGTTTTAAGCTATCTTTACATGTAGAGCATATTGTATTAAGTCGTGAAAAATGTTCTATTTTGTAATAAATTTATCTTTATAGAATGAAATGTACTTTAACAAAAAAGAAGAACTATAGAAATAATACTCATTCGATACTTCAATGAGAAGAAATTTTTAAATGTGCTATTATTTATTTTGAGCAGAAAATATTTGGTCAAATTATTTGCATACTGGATAATTTTGTCTTATGTTAACTGACAAGCTGTTAGTTTTCATTGAGTTGTCATTAAGTTTCAGCACAAGAAAAGACAAATGTTTTCAATAATGGAATTTTAATTCATTTTCATAAAGTATATGGATCTAAAAGCCTTTAACAAAGGTTTTTGCAATCTTTAATTTGCTTTCTGGAAATTCCACCATAGCCCAAGTTATCCCACTATTTTTAGCATAAACTTTTGCAGTAAATGCTAACAAGACCAAAATTGATACTGAAGGATTTAAAACTTTGACATTAGTTTACATTTCACATTCCTCAGAGCCCCACTTGGCAAGAATTTAAACTAGTGATTCGATCGTTCTAAATTTCTAATATACATCAGTACGGCTGCTTCAAAATCGGATTTAACTTCCGTTTCAGCTGCAATTTATTTTTATGACGATTGTTCTACCATTTACATACAGAGAAGCCAATCTCCTTTTTAGACTGGAGACTGACTGTAGGAAAGACAGAATCTCACACGAATTTCATAACCTCGTTAAAGAGAAACAAACTGTAATCTTTGCTGTGAATCAGTATCTAAAGAGCTCTGTCTCTTCTTCCTAAGACTATACACAAAGATCTTTAAACAAAATGAAACTTTATTCTTTTTATTCAAGCAAATACTAAGAGTATAGTGGAATATTGGAAAAAACTAGAAAAGAAACCATAAACAAGCAAACGGTTAATTGGAAAAATGTGGCGGAACTTTAAATATCAAAATATGATATGCATGTTTTCTTTCCATATTGAACAACTAATGTGAGCAACAATGAGCTCTAGTTTCCTTTCCGACATTTTAAAAATAAACTGCACAAAAATTGGTTTGCAAAATGCAATCAAATTTGAATGATATTAATCTTTATTTTTTTATGGAACTTCAACTTGTTCTTGTTTAAAAGAAATCCCCCCCCCCCCAAAAAAAAAAAACCCAACAACATATAAATATTGTTTTGATATGTTTTTCTTGAGTACTGTTAATATAATCCTGGTAATTGAAGTATTTGAGTTTACATCTGCTGATTTCACTTAACTTCAACGATATCATAAATTCGAAAAGATTTTAACCTTGACATCAATGAGTATGAAGGAAAATATATTGAAGTTTTATTTGATCAATTTGTTTCCTGCGTTTCAATGAAAGGATAGCATTCATTATTAGGGCGACTATTCTTTCGTAAGAGATCGGTCTTCGTAAACATCAATAATGATTACTTCCACTTATAAACAAGGTGAAAACTTGTAAACAAGTAGAATACAAATTCAGTTGAATGCTCGCCAATTAATCTAGTAATGTTCTTCCATATCAGTATTATTGCTTTGTCTTCTGTACCAGTATTGCAGCTTTAAATAAGCAAAGTATCTGCAAATTTAAATTACAATTAAAAAATAATTTCTTTAAATGCTTAGTAAAAAGCTTTTCTCATATTTAATGATTATCAGTATTTATTTTCGACTTTTATTCCACAATAGGCCTATTTGTTATCAAGTATTAATAAATAGTAGACCTTATAGTAGTAAAATAGTAGTCTACCTTATTTTACAATTGACAGTAGAATAGTTATTTATTGCGAATACATACATATATATACATATATATGTATCACACTGATAAAAATAAATATATGCTGATTCATAAATCCCGCTTTCGATATAAATTTTCTTATGTACCGGTAGCTTTATCAACTATTTTAAAATGTCATCATAATCATCATGAATAATTTCCAGCTCTGGCCTTGTCGTTTAGATCACAACTTTACCTGCGCCTTCCAATCTCCACTCTTTATTGAAGCAGAATCTATCTGTCCCATTTTTACTTTACCCTTTCACCGATCTGTCCCTCGGCCTTCCTCTGGATCTTATATTCCGTATTCCCTATGAGGCATCCTCTTGAAATCCTGTCCCTCCATTCCCCTTATTGATCTTATCACTGTAAACTCGATTTCCTCATCTTTACTTAACTGGTTCTTTTACTTTCCTGATTCTCATCTTATTCATGTATATTCTAACTTTTCTACTTCTGAATTTATTTCACAAGATTGTATTCCTTTACTTCATTACTAACGTTTCCAATATCGGAATACTGTCTATTGGTCAGTTGCAATTAGTGATCTTTCGTTTATGAAAACATTGATCAGCTAATAAGCAGAAAAGGGATTTTTCTCTAATGCACCAATAGAATAAGGCGAGATTGAATGTTTGTTCTGTGATTGATGTTCGCAAAAGCGAAAGTGTATCAAATGTTGTAAGCCGATTTCTGATTGGTAGCAACAAACATCGTTTCCCCTCCAAAGAGCTTGATCGGCGATTTGATCAGCGCACGTGGTTCATATTTTCAGTGGTCATTCAAAATTAGTGGAAAATTAATAAAGCCAACCAAAAATATGTAATTTTATGAATTCATTTTCTATTCTTGATTTCGTTTTTCAGATGTAGTGAAATATAAAGCTTAGTTTTTATTATTTTTGGACAAAGTATATGATATTTCTATAATTACTTACTTCAATAAAATGATTTATTAAAATAAAATATTTTTAAGCCGTTCCGGCGTGGCTGAGTGGCCGTTGCTGCGGAAACTGGGTTTGAATCTCGGAATTGGAATGGCTGTTTCTTTCTTCTTCTGTTCTTCGTTTCTACCTGGGACTTAATATCTCAGTATCATTCTTGACTTGAAGTCAATCTCGTCCCCTATCTTGAACTTTCCTAGCTCCACCATGACGGTGGTCATACGGGGCTAATTTCCATGGTCCTTAGTTGGCCCAAATCGACAAAAGGAAAGAAGGAAAATATGTTTAGTAATTTTTGATAAATTGATAAATTTATTCATTAGATTGCCTGGAGAAAAAGCCAAATTGGTTGTTATTGTTGTGTGATCGTTAACAAACTAATCTTATTCAGATATTTAAATTTAATTAAACATTACGAGCTAAATTAAAAATTGATCATCATCCATTCAGGCTTTTTGCAAGTAATGAACTTTCATATTATTTGAAAATGTATCTTCCAGTTATTTTTTGCAAAGGAATTCTAACTCGTACAGATCGGTTTGTTGTTAATGCTGTGAGGTAAACGGTCGAATTCGGTGGTTCATCCTGACGATGCAGTGGATCTACGTTTATCTCTAGAATTTAATTGGTTCAACTCGTTTAAAGTAAACGTGGTTTCCGTTGTCATTTAACTTATGTTTAGTCGCTAAACTTAAATGGTGCAACATTCAAGTCCTGTAAATCACCATTTACACTTCTGTTTTCATCTATATTCCACATCTGACTTCCTACAGTTTTGAAAACATCTATTCTTAACTTTCTCCTTCGCTGGTTCTTTTCTCATTTCTTCCACTTCCTCTATCACCCTTACCAGATGTTAGAACTTTTTACTTTTTTCATTTGCTTCCTTCCTTATACCGGCTTATATCAGTTACATGCCAGTTATATCAACTACATGCTACAAGCTACTATGGGTTCCCTCATAGTCATTATTCACCTTTTGATTTAAGATGCATTCTATACTGCTTCACTATTTCTATATCTTTATTTAGCCGCTCTTTATTTGTATTCTTTTGACTTTAGTCATCTTCGCAAACAATAACCATTTTTTTTAAATAATACATACGCATACATAATAATACATACATAATATTTTTTTGAAATTATAGGCTATTTCTTTTAGTTTTAGAATATAAATCTGAAATCTTATTTGTATGTAGCTTTTAATTAATATTTTAAAGCTTTTAAATATTTAAAGTATTAAAAAATGAAGGAAATTATTCTTATTATTATTATTATTATCCAGATAATTTTTAATGAAGATTATATGAATATTTAATATGGAGATTTAAAAATATAGTCCTTTCTTCGGATATAACAATGTAAAAGACACAAACAAAGATATATGGTGTAAATATTTTATTTATACTCATATTTATATCATATCTTATCTTTGTTTGTGTCTTATATGGAGGGTTCAGAAGCCAATCAGTGTAAGTCATTTTTTCTTAAATTGAAATTTTTTCTGTAAGTCATACTCTAATGTTTATACTTTCGGTTGACAAAGTGCCCAAATCACCTCCTCCAAGTGTATAGTTATGTTATCTTTCAATAAAAATATTTTTCTTCAAATTTACAAACGTTGTTATTTTTTGGTACATAATTTTTAAAAACCTTTTTCATTTTTTGATTTATTGACTTACACTGATTGGCTTCTGAACCTTCCATATATTTGATACCACAACATTTTTCGATAAAAATTTCAGAAAGCTGAAGCAAAAAAAAAACAAAACAAAACAAAAAAAAGCAAGGAGTGGAAGAAGTTTTTTCTTTTCCAGAAAACAAATTAATTTGAATTAGGAGAGATCTTTAATTAGAAATTACAGCACTTTTCTGTACATTTTTCTTATTTTCATTTTATTTATTTATTTTCTTTATTCAAGTGCCTTCTTTTTTTCGTAATGTACTCGAATAGAAATATAAACAGAAATTCAAACTAAATAGGGCAATTTTTTTCATTACTAGATAATATTCAGATATACATTGGCTAATTTTTTAAGGTACTAACCAATAAAGCTTTTATTTAATAAATAGTACTCATAAAGAACTACATACTTAAAAGGCGATATTTCGTCCTTTTT
>JAFIDM010009631.1:352723882-352744334 GCA_023159025.1 Thereuonema tuberculata
GTTAGTAGCATTTAAAGGGTTGATAAATTTTGTTACCAACTATGGATAAGAAATCTATGTATTTGATATCACCTGATTGTACATTATTGTAATTGACGATCTTGAAGAAGGAAGAAAGGAAATATTCTTCCGAAAATTCGATATTAAAATATGTTTTTTATTTCATATGAAGAGTAGATGAAGTATTTATTGCATCAATTCTTTCTGCCAAAATCCCTGGTTTCATTCGAACAATTTGCTTGTCACATGATTCGACTGATGTCAAATACCCTTTACATGGATTGATAGTGAACCACAGGGTGAACGACTGAGAGTTCAATAAATTCTCATGTAACTTTCAACTTCATTTTTGTTTCTAAGGAAGTTCAAGTAAAAACTAAAAATGTATTTAATAAAAAAATAGAGAACTGGGCAAAATAACCCATCTGATTTGAAATAACTACATGTTACTCTTCGTATAATAAGTTAGGTTACCGTTACTAGAGATATCACTATATTAAATTCAGTACGATCGTATAACTTATTGTATTATTTAACTCATTTACTCTACCTTACTACGAAGTACGTTTGGTATCCATTGTCTAGTGAGGTCTAGGCTTGAAACAAGAAAAGGGGCACCAATTTTGAACGGATGATGGGGTGACCAAATTAATCGTGCTCGTGTTTTCAGATGGACCCATTAATATGGTTATGATATATAAAGCACCAAATTAAAAATAAATGAGTCTAAAACCTTCAGCGATGGATTTTGAGGGTTATTTTTAAGGAATGAGGACGACAAAAATATCTTAAATTAGGTAATTCTCTTGACTGGGGGCTGAGAGAGCCGGGTTCAATCCCCGACGAAGGTAAGATTATTCCTCCCAAGGGTCGTATAAGCTTGTAGTGGTACTTCAACTTTTTAAGTCTTAATTTGTATCTTAAATAAGCTACATACCAATTTTATGGAAATCCATCTAGCCATTTTAAAGTTATTGTTAATATAAAAAGTCAATTGATTTTATCATCTATTTCCATATTTAATATTCAGTAGATGCAATTGAAAGAGACGAAATGATAAAGAATTTTCTGTTCTTGAATAGGAATAAACTATTATCAGGAAATCTTTAATTCTAAAGATCCCTAAAGACAAAATGAAAACAAAGCAGGAAATATAAAGATAATAAGTTAACTCTCCAAAATAAAAAGAAAACCAAGTCTATTTTTTACAACATTTTATGAAGATGCTGAGGTTTTGTTACTCGATTAACCAATCATATTGTCATTGATAACACACATCGGTATCAAACAGTATTTTTTTTGGAATCAACTGAGACAGACTCTTCTAGAAAAGATACTCATGTCAAAGACTCCGTTCACTTGTTCAAACATTCAAAATCCCATTCGCCCATACAAACCCCGCTGTTTCCAAGTACAGAAGGCTAAGATAAAAAAATAAACATAACCTTCCGCTGAATTTGCAGTAAACTTATATTTAATAAACTGAATTATTTTCCCTTTGGTAAAATCCGTCATCTGAAACATCTTGCCCAATTTTTGAAATTAGGCCACGAACATTATAATATCACGCAATCATTGTAGAAGCAGCAACATTTCGAAATTAACAATGTTTTGCAAACATGACATCTGCTAGCAAAAGGATACGAGTTTTTTTAGCGATGAATTATTGCGTAGCTCAAATACCACATGCAACATTCAATTGTTGTACTGTATATTTCGAGTCATACGACTACGTTCAAGGATTTCCTTGTCAATGCTCAAAAACACAAGAGAGAATTCAATTCGCAAAATAAAAACTCCGTTAAGAGATCTTTACCAAAAATAAATAAATAAATAAAAGTTTCTTTGCACTTAAAAGACAAATCTCACCAATAGTCATTTCTAATTTTTTTAAACCTTTCCATTAAATTTTTAATAATAATAAAGTAGAAACTGCCGTTCCGGCATGGCCGAGCGGTCTAGACGGCGGTCTGCCGTGTGGCCGGTGTATCGGAACTTGGGTTCGAATCCCGGTGTTGGCATGGCTGTTTCTTTCTTTTCTGTGTTTCGTCTCTGTTTCTCCCTTACTATCTCAGGATTATCCTGGACGGGATGTGAATCTCGTCCACCCTTCTTGACTTTAGCTTCGCTCTGACGTTGTCAGGTTGAGCTAGTTCCGTGGTCCCTAGTTGGCCAACTTCGATAAAATAAGAAAGAAAAGTAGAAACTGCTTTAATTAACTAATTTTTATTCATAAATAACTTTCCTTCGTTTTTCCTTCGATATGAAAGGGAATTTATATTTTTGAAATCTCATTCTAGGGAAAAAAAATCTAACTTTTTCACAGCATTATGGATAAAAACTAAAAAGGGAAGAAATCATACAGACAGAAAACGCGAGACCTCGCATCTTTTCAGTTTTACTTTGACATTTAGAACTATATTTACTAAAAATTTCTTACAAATGCTGAGTACAAAGTACGATGTAGGGTATTTTAGATACTTTGGACAATATTATACGGCTGTGTAATATGAGTCTTCGTGTTCTGCTGGCTTAGCTGGTAATCGAGTTCCATGTGAAAAGATATTTCACGAGGAATTTGATGTTTAATTTAAAAGCTTTTAATTTCAGTTTTTTATGATATTATTAGTAGCATTATGTTTGTTCTGTTTTGTGCAAAAATAAATACCTGTATATTTTTAAGCTTGAATCCATAAAAACATATGTAACAGTTTAATTTTAATGTAAATATTTATATTTTTTGTTTTTAAATCTGTAGATCTCGATTAAAGCAATTAATCCGGCGATTAACATTAATGCAACGGTGTTTTCAGATAGCTTCCTTTTTATGCTAATTTTGAAATACTTATTTTGTAGGTTTATAATTTTTCTCAGCGAGAAAACTGGAAAAAAAATGTGTTAAGTTTAAGTTTATTTAACGATGCTATAACACTACATCCTGTTTATTTAAACGCTTCTTGTTTATTACTATCTCCTAATTCCTTTAAACCGATTTCTTTAAACCCCCTTTTCTTTAAACTGCAATCAATTGAGCTCTTGATATACTAGGCTAATTTGTAAGAAATAGAAATTAACTGTACATTAACATAGAGAAAATACCGATCGATATAAATTTCCCTGGACTACAATGAATAGATTGGGGTTTAAAATAAAATTAAATAAACTATTAAGCAATACAACTAGAAATAACATTGCTCAGTCGTCTTTAAATTATTAATATCTGAACCGAAATGTAAATATTATTCAACTGTCGCGTTTCATCGATTTATTTACATTCACATAAGTGTCGTTTATTTTCTTTGTAGATAAATTTTTTTCCCTGGATTAGTTATTTTTAGAACTTGTTTGTTTTTCAAAATTATTTCTGCCAAAATCAGTCTCTCTTATTTCGTGAAATATTGCTATCATACATAATTGCATTTCGTCTACCGTCTCTTTGTCATTGGCTTTGAATAATTCCATTTTCATTCCCAACAAGAAAAGCTTCCATGAAAAAAAGCTTCAGCAGAAATGAAATTTTTATTTTAAGTGACAACAGCAGAAGAAATGTGTATAAGGTCAGTACATTTCAAAAGGTAGTATCGTTTCTGTTTTTATTTTTATGATACAGAAATTAGAAATTTTGTTAATTCAATTGATTAAAAAGTGAAGTGAAACTCATTAAACGAAATTTTTGAAAGTTTCATTTATAAATATCGTTATATTATTTGCGAATTTTCGGCTGATAATGCAGTAATATAATTTTTGGTTTGTTTTAGATCTGTCACATCTTTGCAATGACTTGAACTGAAAGAAACTGTCAACTCCAAATCAAGGATTTTCATCCTAATGAGAAATATACACTAACCTTTTGTCAACTTTAAATTAAAAACTATTTTTAGGAGTTTTATTAAGAATTTCCAATATTTCTATCAGTGTCTTTTGTATCTCTGTCTCAACATGAATTATTAACATCTGTCAGCTGATGGTTTTTTTCGAAAGCTGATTTGAAACATGACGTCAGTCAACGGAGAACCAATGAGAACTGCTTATGTTTTGTAGACTCAAGCTTCAACTATATGGATTAAATCTAAAAAAAAAAAGACCTTTTCACGATATATAAAATTTTAGTTAAAAATGTAGGAAATAAAATAAAATTATAAAAATTAAAAGAAAACCAATTTTTTTTAAAAAAAGTAATTTCAGGAAAAACAAATTACTTAGAAAATCTGTACCTATGATACTCTAAATTCACACAAAATGTGAAATTTGCGATTATTTTCTTTAAAGCAATTGGTTAAAATATAAATTTGTTAACCTAAAAATAGCCGAAATGTTATATAAATGACGCTTTCATAAAGATTTTTTTAGAAGAATATAGATACAAAACAAATGATAGCAAAACACAACCAATAGAAATAGAATTTTATATCATGTGTAAGTGAAAATGGAAGCATTATGCGGTAACATCGGGTTGTTGTTTTTTTTAAGAGTTTTTTTTTATTATTATTTTATTTTTTACATGGCTATTTAGTTTAGGATGAGAAATCCTAATTGGAAATTGATTGTATCAGATGGTAACAAAAAACAGCAAGAGAAGTCCCCTTCAAATTTTAAGGTACAATTTAAATTTAAATAACTTTAAATAAAACAAAATAATGTTGATAATGCAGTAATACTTTTTAGATCATATTCAAAATTTGCCCCAGAAACTTTTCATTAAGAACGATATCGTTCTTAATATCATAAATTAATTCTTAAGAATTCTTATTAATAATTCTGAAATGTATGTTAAGATTTCAAGTATTTTTGGCTCAAATATGTTAATTGAATCAAATTCGTATGGAAATAATAGAAATAATAAAATTAACTTGTAAAAACATTTAAAAAAACTAGATTTATTATCAACAAATTTTCTTGAAATATAAGATAAATTACGAAAAACTTAATATCCGTCTGAGTGATCATCAAAACTAATTAATTTGGAAAAGTTTACGAATGCTACTAAGGAAAATAAAATATATATATATATATTAGATTTAAATTCGTTAAACTTTCCTGTTAATATAAAAATTGTATCTAGGCTTTTAAGCTAATTTTAAAATGTATAATCTATAATATTTTAGCTTATAAATTCTCAAGGTTTCAGTAATAAAAATGTATTTGAATTTCTTCAAGTCATAGAACACCGAGTACGAGACTTGGATTACGAGAATACATCTAATAGAAATATATTAATTAATAGTTGATAAGATGTTTGATAGATTAAAATAAAAAACAAACAATTTGTATCAGGGCTCTACAGTTCAGACGTACCTTCCGTCATTTAATAGGTATTATACGATAGAAAATAAGTAATATGCAAAATTAAAACTTATTAAACTTAAACTTTAAATATATTAAACTTATTACATTATATTAGACGTAAACTATGTAATTTAGTTTATATGATCTCATATTTTTTTATGTATAGGTAAATTGAATTATGCACAAATATCCTTTGGGTCCATAGTTATAGATAAATTATAATCTGCGGATACATGAACTAAAAAAGGTTGAATACCACTGGTATAGAATAAAATAAGATCAATTTTTGTTTTGTTTAGTTCTATTCTTCTTAATAGGCACTAATTAATGCAGTAAGTGTCACTATATAAATTTAAAATTTTGATTAACTTTTTTTATTTACTAAGTATGTATTTTCCGGAATGCTTGTATAACGCTCTGTATATTTTTGTTATGCAGATTATTTGTTACAGCTATAAAAATAAGCAGCTTTTTTTTTTTTAATTTCAAGAATTTTAAGTTTCAGGATTGCCGTGACTTTGAAAGCGAACACAATGTACTTTGTTTTGCACCAGAGTTTGGATTCTGTTGGTGGTTGGGACAATAATGAGGAAATTCGATGTGGAAAATAACAGGGAAATCGTTATGGATTTTTTGCCGATATATTTCGAAAGATAAGGGTTAGCTTCAAACAGACTCACAAATATTTAAATGCCAAGATCAAAATAAATAAATAAATAAATAATGTGGAAAATTTTTATCATGATATTCTTGATCTTAATATCCGAATTTCCATTACTAACTCTTACTACCCTCTGGAATATTTTGTTGAATTTTCCTTTAAATTATTATATAAAATAATGGGGTATTATTTTTTTTTTTACTTTTCTATAAAACATTAAGCCTACTGCTTTCTCATCGGCATAAATGTTATGGAGGAAACGTGAATAAATGACTTCTAATAGACCAAATAGGACCAATATAAATAATGATTAAAAAACAACAAATATTCAAAAAGTTAATAAATTTGGTTTAAATAGATTTGGGTTTTAAAAACATGATGATTGAATACTTGTATTTCTTCATTAAAAAAAAATAAAAATAAAACGGAGAAAAAGAAAAATATCTAGAACAAGTGAATATAATTTTGTGCTAAAGCATAAATTTAAGGGCGACCCATAATAATAACAATATGTAAAAATAATAATAATAATAATAAAAAAGTATATTAACATAAGAAAAAATAAAAAAAAATTAGGAAAATAAGAAAAATAAAAAAACAAAAAAAAATAAAAAATAAAAAGAAACCCATGCAGACAAAAAAACAAACTACAAAGTAGATATACGGATTCGAACCGACAATCTTCATTATTTGAGTCCGAGACCTTAAGCATTAAGCTATAGCTGACGACTGAAATGAAATGGTTGCATTTCTAACATTTAAACTAATTTAAACATTGCATTTAAACTAATAAAGGAAATCCAATAAAACAATGCCATAAAACATATTTCAAACTTGGGGGGGCGTTGGCACCTGAAAATACTCTATTCCTATGTTTTTGGGGCCTCAGAACACGATCGTGAAATCCATTTGTCGATTCGATGTTCCGTTCGGGAGTTATTAGGGGTGGACAGACACGGACGGACGGACAGGACAAAAGCAATAGCTATCGATTTTGGTCGCTATCATAATAACTCCCAAATGGGTCGCTTTCGGATTTGTAAATATTTATAATTTGCTTTATGTAAGATGAGATTTAATGAGTACTTTTCGTTAATTTTGTTTTTAGCAACTTAACATTAAAAGAAAAGTCAAGAAATGCTTGAAATTCTTTCACTTAAATTTTAAAAACTAGCCAATGTGTTTTAAAGAAATAACTCATTATAAAGCTGGAATCGTTCAATGATTTTTATATTTTTTTTTTTAAATCTGAAAATTAAACTATTAAAAAAAAAAGGTGGTAAACCATTTACTTCAAGATAAATGAAAGATTAAGAACTATCTTTTGAATTTGATATGAAACAATATTTACATCATGTTTTGATTAAATTCAAAATGAGTTAAAGTTTTAAGATTTACTCCTACATGCTATTTAATACATAGTACTTAATTTACGTTTAAACTAATTTTAAACTAATATTTGCAGTTTAATCCAATATTTAAAAGTAATATTGTTGTCTAATAATTAACATTTTTAATTTCTTAAGGAAAACTCAAAAACTATACATTCAAGGCAGTGAAAGTTTAAAGACATCAAAATGAAGAATCCACTTTAGTACTGATCACAGTAAGGAAGTAGGTGCAAAAAAAACTACCAAAGGAATTTGTCTTAAGCCTTAAGAATAGCTATAAACCAAAATTATTTATCCTACGAATCTTAAAATTTTAAAGACCGATAAATATTAGTTTTGTGACCTTTCTATTCGTTTTGGTTGAAACTGATTCGATAATGGGACTCAACCACTAATAAGCAACTCTCCTTAAAGAGCAGTTATCATTTTAAATAAATATCATAGCATTTAAATAAAAAAAAGATTATTCAATAGTATTAATAGCTTTTGGAACAAAATTATTCTTGGATCTAAGCATGCGGAAATCCCAAAGTTGCACGCAAACTATACAACTTGTTTTCAAAAATGGATTAATAACTATTTTAAATATACAGTAGAAAAAAAAAATATCAGAAAAATTTACAAAACTCCATGGCGAAATCTGTTGAAATTCCCAGAAATTTCTATTTGAATCTATCGTAACAAATGTGATCAGAAACAAACAAAAAATATCTTATTTGGGGCTCACACACAATTTTTGAAATTTAATTTTAAATTAACAAAAATAAAATATTTTTAGAAATATTTTATTTTCATTTGCCTTTGCAGGTAACAAATAATAAATAACAAGAACAAAAACAAGACTGAAAAAATGAAAAATCCTTTATTCATTTATTGATTTTGGTTTAGAGCGAATAATTTAAACCGAAATCAACTGATAATTCTTTACCTTGAATTACTTATTGTTAATTCAGGAATTATCTACAGTCTAAGAGTATAAGCAAGCAAAACTCCCAGATTTGTTTCGAACTAGGTAGCTCAATATATAATATGATCAGAAGTGTTATATTCCAAATCAATCACATTAAGGTTTAATTGCTTTATAGAAGTGTCATTTTTCTAAAATCTGGTCCTGAGCTTTTCCGCCTCCTGGTGGTAATTTGCTGTAAGTAATAGTTAACATCATCTAACTGCGCTTTACCTAAACATAAGCTTCTGTCCTATTTTTCTTTTTTTTTTTTTTGTACATAATGATGATTGCACTGAAATTGGAACAGGATTTCATTGCCGAAGCAGGTGGAGAAACACTGCTCCATTTGAAAAGCTTCAATTTTTCTAACAGGAAAAATTTCCTTTATTCGGGTTACTCAATATTTCCTGCAGCTGCGTTGAAACTAAATTTTATTTCAAGTTAAATTTATTTTTTATGGAATTATTTTTCATAAAAAAAGGATAATTTTTGAAAGTGAATGGGTTTGTGCTCATTTTTTTTTTATAATTAAAAAAAAAATTATTTTTACATTATCGTAATTAGGTCTCTTAGATGATATTCAACCGTTCTTCACTGATCCTGTACTTAGTCATTCGACTTTTATTCGTAAGGATATGGGTTCAAATCTCGGTAACGGATAGATGTTTATTTCAGGTCGTCCTTAAATACATTCTTTATTGTGGCATTGTGGCTTTCTTTGATCCAGTACAAAGGCAATGGGAAAACCACCACAGTTATTCGAAGCCCTTGCAAAAAAACTTTGACAACTTTGTGCAGCCATTTTGAGTAACATTATTTATTTAAAATAAGATAGAGTTTTTATATAGAAATAGTATGCAAGTTAAAAAAATAATAAAATTTAAATTAAATGGCAGACCCAAATGTGTCTGCCATTTCCCTCTTCTTAAAAACAAAATAAAGAAGCCCTTCTGGTTTAATAATGACAGACAATTATTCTACTTCGATTCATTCGCTGCAACCGAATTTCTTTTTTTCTACCTTGTTAGTGAAGAAATTATTAGGGATACTCAACCATTAAAAGCTTCACATAAGTTAATCAATGTAATATTTTAATTTTGAAGGTTTACTTTTCTTTTAACTGTTTTTTAAAAAAAATAAAATGACTTATTTTAAAATCGTATTAGAAATTAGAAGCAGTTATTCATGAACAGGACTTGCTAAAACTTCCAAATTCTAAACTATTACCGCCAAAAATTCTAATCTTTTTTAGCATAAATATTAAAGAATTTTTTATTAAATTAATTTTTTTTAAGGTTTATTTATTTGAAATTAAACAACCGTTTAGTCCACAATTTTCCTACACTTTTTTTTCCCCTTCCTAGACTTCTTAATTCTTATTTAGTTTATTTTTATCTTTGTTTTCTTTTTCTGCTTTAGTATGACTAAGGTTATAGCACAATAGACCAACGGTCGCAGTGCTAGGCTTCCCTGCTCTCCACACTCGCCACATTCCATTCCATGATTAAGTGTTACTTGCCGTTTGTGTTGAAATGGATTCATAGATGTTACTTTCGATTTAAGAACTGACTGTATATACATAGCAACCCGCACAATTTTTAGTGGCTTCACCGCCACCAACTCGGCTTCACTGCTGACTGAGAAAATGATCTCAGAATCCGTCACGTGACCGGCATCGTGTGTGTGGTGTAAGGAAGTCGACCAATGGTTTAGCCTTTGACCTTACCTCACGTGACTTACGGTTGACCCATGTCGATAAAAATGAAATGTAGGCATCGTCAATATTATACCTAACGTTTTATATCTTATTTGTATTTCTGTGTCTTATGGTTTCGGAGGAGTAGCGGGGAAAAAAAACAAACTAATGTTTTCCTTTATATGTATATATATACAGTCGGACCTCTATTTAACGAACCTCTATTTTGCGAATTTCTCTATTTTGCGAACTTTTCTTTGGAACCAAGAACATTTTGCTAATTTCTTCGTAAAATAACCTCCAAATAGCGAAGTTCATTTTCTATTTAACGAACTTTTTCGAGTATACAGCTGAGGGAAAGAGAAGAAATTAACGATGATGTGCTGATTGATGATTATCTTTCACTTGATTTTGAAGTTGAGACCTCGGAAATACTAACTGAATCGGATATTTTGGACAGTGTGAAAAATAAAAACAATACAGCTATGAATTGCGATGAAGATGAAGATGATGAAAATGGAAATGATCTTGATGCAGAAATAAAAAAACTTTCGTATGATGAAATGCTAAAATCATTTGAAACAATCCGACGCGGATTATAATTCGAAGAAAATACTGAAGGGGTGTTTGGTAAATTGCAAAGATGCGAGACGTAGGTTACTATGAGCGAAAACGCTTTTTCAAAAAAAAACTCAGACAAAATTAACAGACTTTATTAGTAAAATTTAAGTACGCACGTGGTAATATATGCTTTATGAGATTAAAATTATTACTTTTTTAATAAATTTTATTGTTTATATATTTTAAATCTGTTTTATGTAATTAAAAGTAATTTCAAAAGGTGAATCTCTATTTAACGAATTTTCCATATAACGAACTTTTTTTAGGGATTTAGCGACTTCGTTAAATAGAGGTCCGACTGTATAAATATACAGTGCAACTTGGATAATTCGAAGCTGAAGGGACCACTACAAAACTTCGAATTATCCAAGGCTTCGAATTAAACAAGTTACATCTTTTAATTTTAATTTCAGGTCCACTGAATGCTTGAAAAGATTATTCTGTCAATAAGTAAATATTTATTAAGAAAGATCATGGTATGAAAGACTATATGTAGACTATGTAAACAAAATAAGATTTATATTACGTAAGCTACAGTACATATTACATTCAATACAGAAAATTATAGTTTTTCAAAAAATTGTGCAATGTCTGATTGTTTTGTAGAATTCAGTCGCTTAAGGTTAGCAAAATCATCAAGCATGTTTAGTGAACGGAAAACAGCTTCACTTACTTTGGTCTGTCCTTCAATGTACCGACGAAATTCGGCGCTATCCCGTACTCGTTGGCGATTTGGCATTTCTTCTTCACATCCTTTTCCACCTCGCGACCTTTTCAGCGAACGTTAAATTCTTGTACACGCGTGGTTTACTGAAGGACATGGTGACACTTGACAGCAGGAAGCTCGAATGGCGTCTGAAGCGTCACATGTCGAATGGCGTCAGGTGTCGAACGGTGGCGGGAAGGGGATTTCCGTTGTCACGTGTCGAATTTCTTAACGATGAAACGCCGAAAAGTCGTTATGGTTCGAAATTTTTTATAAAAAACTTCGAATTAAGGAAGTTGAACTTCGAATTATCCACGATTTTTTAACATTGATTTAATAAGAAATTCAAGGGACTAAGAGAAATCTTCGAATTAACCACGATTTGAAATTAAAGACGTTCGAATTATCCAAGTTGCACTGTATATGGATGTTAGTTGATTCACAACTAAAATTCATCTATTATCGTTTACGACAGTGCTTTTCATCTCGAAAACTTATGATTTAAGAAATTATCTATTTTAATCCTTAAATCTAAGTTTCTGAAATTTACTGAGAATTGGGAAAAAAAATTAAGACTTAACACATTACCTAATCCGTGATCAGATCAGAATAAAAAAGAAATACAATTCAATAAGAGAGAATATTTCTAGAAATCATTTCTGTACGATAAGTTTAGAAGAGATTTTGCAGTGGTTATGTGACAGTGTTGATCTTATATTAAGGTTTAGTAGTTAGCTGTTCGGAGTGATGGCTTATGATAGGTTTGATAAGACCTAAACTTTGGCTCGAATCCTGCTTGGGTTCGATGTTTCTGTCTCTATATTGTATAATTATATTTCTCTTCTTTTCAACCACTTGGCTCAGTTTCATACCTTGTTGCAGCATGGAAAAAAAATTGGAAAACTGAATGTGTGTCGAACAAAGAAAGAAAGAAACAAACAAACAAACAAACAAACTAGGTCGATGAGCGACTAACAATGAATTTTGATCTATTCCATAATGATTATGAATAAGATTTCAATTGCAATTGTCAAATACCTCTATTTCAACTGATACTAAGGCTTTTTTTCCGTTTCATCTAAAGTTTTAAAAATTTAGTTGTTGAAATCCTATGAGTTTTACAATCGGCTGTTTCATGAAAAGGTATTTTTCTGAAATTTTAGTGGTTCTCTTTACTTACTTCTTACATTTTAATCTTTTTCAGAAGCTCATTAATTATAAATAAAAGAGAATTACATTTAATTTATATTTATGAGAATCAAATGATATTGGATTGAGCTACATTTTAATGAGGTATGACCAGCATTCGGAACCAGTGCCAGTGCAATTTATTGATCCATCGAAAAACTATGAAGTAAAATTAGCAGGGAAGGGTTAATTAATAATTTATTCATTTTTTTTTAATTTTCTGCTAAGAAAGAAGCAACTTAATTTCAATAATAAATTAAAAAAAGTTTTGTATTTTTCTAATGATTTTAAATTCCCATAGGAGCAAATTCCAAAGGGTTTACATTCTAATCTATGTTGGTGTACCAATGCATTCGTAATTCTATTAGCTTCAATTTGAACGTTAAGAAAGAATTACCGTAATTTCTGCTGATGTCGACAAAAGGCAGTAGCACAAAAGGGTCAAAATTAGAGAAATAGCATGAAGGAATCTTTTCAAACGATTCATCTGATTGAGGGAGTAATGGAATGAAAGAGTGGTCTTCCGGTGTTCGCATTCTCATTCACGCGATTCAACTCTGAACTGTCAAATTAACCACACATCATTCGAAGAGCGATCCTATTTTTCCATATCTTTCAATAAATAGTTTCGAATGCTAATATATTTACTTTATTTCTGAATTGTAGTGAGGTTTTTTTTATTCTTTTTTTTTTTTGTAGTTGTGTTTAAGTGATAACACACAAGTTCTTTATGCCTAATACAATAACATCTTCATGTAAGTATTTATTTTACACAGATGAAGTTTAATGATAGCTTAGTCTTGACACTACAACTCTGCAGGACATCAGTGTATTTCTGAAAAGCATATTAAAAGTTAAAAAAAATGAAAGAAAGATACCTATATCTTGTTTAATCTGGGTAGCATTTCTCTTTTTCGATTTACACAAAACTTTTAAGCGTAGCATTCAAATTACTTACTTAATTACTCACTTATTCTTCATAATTCTTTAATTACAAAATATATAATACATAACACTGATTTATGTTATTAGTTAAATATAAAGGTGTTTATATTTTACATATGCATAATGTGTAACCTATATATTATTATATATAATCAACATTACATTCAAAAATAAAGAATTTCTTACAGCTATTCATTGTTCCGCCAATTTAAATTAAAGATTAACTCCATATTTTGAATTTTATCAAAAAGTTTAAATAAAACGAATATAGAAACATGTAGTAAAATTATAAATGTTATAATTGTACTTACTTTAACATGAATTACAAAGAATTATTCTTGAAATTCCGAGCTTGTTTTGTTGTACTAGTTAGTATTATTATTAGACTAATTTGAATCATTGAAAGTTACTTGAAAGTAAAATTATTGTCGATCAACTGAAATCAATAGGAAGTGTTCTATGTTTTTATAAAATATTGAAAAACCCATTAAAGATTCTTAGTTAATGGTATTATTAAGAAAGAATGAATATATGTTCGCCTGGTGTCACAGTCTGAAAGGTACAGAAAAGTTAACAGATGGAGAATAGTTAAGATGAATTCTTTTGTTTCCGCAAAATAAAACATTATTTAAATTTAATTCTTTATAAGATAAAGTGAGTTTTTGTTTCGTCACCAAATCTTCAAAATTAATCTACAGTTTCAGTTATAAGCTTCTAATGTTTTAAGGAAATATTTTACTTTTGTTTGGTCAGTAACTAAAGAAAGAATGTTGATGTATCCAGCAGTCCTCATATTGAAGTGCCTCAAATTGCCTTCAGTACAATAGATAAAAATGTATTAAAATTATCAACTTTTATTCAAATCTTATTAAGAAATATACGAAATATTTGTTATATGTAAAATTTGGTCGATCATTCCCCTTAAAAATGAAGTAAATAAATATAGTACGATAAAGTAAACAAACTTTTAAAGGAAGCAGATATAAATAAGAAACTGAACGAAATTTTGTTAATTATGCTATAGATATAGTAAGACAAATCTCAAAACTTCCATTGAAATTTACGCAGGGTTCAGATAGTAAGCTACACAAAATAATAATAGTATAACATCTGAGTTTTTTTCAATCATTACTGATTTGTTTGTTAATGCTGCACGAATGCTTTTTTTAATGCTGAAAACGAAATTGAGAATTCCTAATTGTACAAAGAAATTTTGAAAAAAAGATGAACTGAACTTAGTTATTTTGAGATTGAATTCAGAATTCTTTTTTTTACAAAAGTGAGACAGAGCATCGAATATGATTTTATTCTACAGAGGGTAGGTTGTGGAAGCAGGACTATTAGATTAAATGTGGATTACATTAAATCTTCGCATTCAGAAGCTTCAATATAAATCTTCTCGTCGCTGCTATTTCTAACAGAAAAGTGAAAATAATTGTAATCATCAGAGTTTAATAAATTTCTAATGTAAGATAGGCAGAGGGAAAACATTCTGGGACGCATTGCTTCATGAGTCTTTCTCAACAGAATTTATCTTCTTGAGGTGAACTGAGTCGCTCCATCTCATAAATTTTGAGACACAATCCCATAAATCTGTGGCATTGTCTGTATTTGAAAAAAAAAAATCAGCATATTGTGACAAAGCATTTTTATGCTCAATTTCTAAAATGTAACCATTTCTGAAACTTTCTTATCTATACATTCAATAAGAATTGATGAATTTATTACCTTGGACAATCAATATCATCACAACTTCACAAATTCGTAATTAGGCTGTAAGTTTTCAGATGCTTTTTGAAATTTTATCTTTGAATCAGATTGTTAATCAATCTGTGGAAATAAAGAAGCTTTTTAATCTTTCAGCCCAACCAACCTTGGCCTCATTTTGGAATCAAAATAAGAAATGTTCCAAAGATTAATGTCATGTCTATAATAGATTAATAGAACAAACAAACACGCAAACAAACAAACATCTTCAGTATATATTACATAGGTCTAATATATTTTAAAATAATATTTAATCTGTAAAAAAGTTTTACGTGTCGGAATAATCTATTGATAAAAGTCTACTTAATCGACACAAATCAATTCTAAAATAGAATAAATAATATAAAACTGCATGACGTTTCAAAACCTCATCCGTGTGGTTTTTTTCTCAAATGCTCAATAATAAAAAGATTAAAAATTAAAAACAAGACCCCCTACAAACCCTAAAATGTAAGTTACAACCTTAATTAGTTGATCGTCAAAGTGAGAAATCATATAATAATATTTAATCTATTAGAAGAAAGGTATCTAATTAACATCTGTTAGAATATGAAAAGTTATCTAACAAATAACACTTATTTGAAGTCAAAGATTACTTGTTCATTCATTCTGAGTCGATATTTTAAAATATCTCTACCGCGCATCCACCGCAGTAAACGCATTGACCAAAAGTGAAAAATGTTTAAAACTGCGTTGCAACTTTGAGATCGTACCCGAGTTCTAAGCCCTGTCCCTAAAAGTCCGTTAAGAAAATGTCGACTTTTTTGTTACTTATTTGTAGTTAAATCAATGCCCTTAAAGCTCTAAAAAGTTTGTGGCAAAACTCTAAAATGTCAGGATAATGTTTTGAAGATAGAAAAAAACGTCAAAAAAAAAAAAAAAAAAATCGAAATTTCTAACGGCCGCCATTTTGAAACGGGTGATCCGAATTGGTTGAACTACAATACTAGCCGAGTCCTTAAGGGTAACTAGCACCCATAAAAGTTACAGCTCCTAAGCTCAAAATGTACGCCAGTTATTCATGTGACTTTGAGTCACGCGTCCACTTTTTGATCATTTTAAATACGTATATATATATATATCTTGGGAAAATTTGAATGGCATATATATTCATGATCTGCCACCCTTGATTGGTGCTTATCACAAGGTCCCGGGCTAATCTGTTCAGGTAGAGGAGAATGCGATAGTGTATTTATTACAAAACACTTGTATCCTTTAGTGGTTCATTCTCTTTGTAAGAAGATAGGTATCTCTTTCCGACCCTTCATAGGCACTGAGGTAAAAGTTCCGAAGTTTCAGAGGCCAATCATCACTAGTTGAGAACAGATTGCCAATCCTGTGTTCTCCGTCTTCACCTCTACCGGATATCTGGTGCTGATTTCCAGAACCATGGGGGAAATTTAGAAAACTTAGAAAAAAAATTCACGATTTTTGCTAAGCCCACAATCGACTCGGCTTCTCTTGCCCGCAATCCAATGGCCTTAACAGTATATATGAGTATGTCTATTTGAGACAGAAGTAATGACTATATAGTGAAATTACCTACAAATTAAAAGTTTGTAGATATATTGCTCATTATACAGTAGTATAATGTTTCAATACATTTAAGCACTCTAAGCTCCATTTAAGAAGCTGAATGGAAATCAAAATATAATACAGCATATAATATGTAAAGATTTTTTTTTATAATATAATTTTTTTCATCGTCTTCTTAAATAAAACTAACCAGACCTTTATCATTTGCAGATCACGTCATACTAATAAATTTACAGATCTTTTAAAAAATAATAACAGAAAACAATTTTTTTCGTCAGGAAAAATATTCTTAATTATTTTTCAGCAGGATTCAATCTGTGAGATTTTTTAATTATCATCACGGATCATTAAACAACTAAGGTCTGTAATCAAAAGTGTGTTTAGTCGTTCTCAAATAAAACAATTACAAATATAACAAATTTGTTATCAATAATTCACACTTAAATTTATAAAGGGCTCAAAGCGAAATTTAAAATATTCCTTCATATTAGGTAATTGAAAGTAAGACATTCCAATTTAATAATCTTAAAAAAGGTAATGAGATAATTTGAAGAACTTATTAAAAATTCATTATAAATTCTGAATCCAAATTTATAAAGAAACTGATAAATATACAATGAAAATATTACTTATTTTGTTATTTTTTTCCCCTTATAGTTTCAAAAATATTAATATTAAATGTTCCGTCATACATAAAAATCTGGAACAGGAAAACTTGAGACAGCTGGAATTGTAATTCGCATTTCTGTTACTAGATGTCTCAACCAAACAGGGAGTTAGTAGTGAGAGAAATGAGAAGTGACTTATCTACCAATGAGAAACAAGTACATTGAAAGAATAATAATCGAGCAAAATATCCAATTTTAATTGAAAATCTTAAAATATTGAATAACACGGTTTCAATTTAAAAGTTTTTTGTGTAATAAATAAAATTTTACAAGATGCTAATAAAGTTCTTAGCAAGTTGACAAAGACCTATTATCACAAAAAAATGATTTGGAAACTTCGAAGAAAAATTTATTCTAATGAATGAATAAGTTTTATTGAAAACTAAATTTGTTACTCACAATTAACATACTAAGGAAAGTGATTTCGCATTTGTTCAATTCCCCACCCTAAATTCGACAAAGAATTATTTAATAACAACGTTAGCTAATTATCAAAAACAAGAAATTATATAAAAAAAACAAAACAAGAAATTATTTAGGAAATTCAGGAATATTTATTGTAGTATTCCTAAATATATTGGAAATAAAATATAACATAATGTAATGTAGGTAAAATCAGATAAATTCTACCTAATTCTAACTAAAATTTAACTAAAAAGAGCACAATTTCGGCATTTTGTGCAATCGACTCTCTTAATAATTCTTGAAATCATTAAAAATACATTAATATATTGAAAGTTTAATTCAATGCTCTTAAATCTTCAATTTATTTACAAATTTAAAGCCTAAAGCCTTTAGAAGCAAGGTTTTTACGAAACGTTATATATTGATTTTGATTCCTGAAATTTCTGCCAGATGGCGCCACAATTCAGGATTTATTTTCGAGAATTTTTTTTTTTTTTTTTTTTTTTGATAATGATTATAGTTTTATGGTAATTAAGAAACGGTTAAGTATTAAGAATTTGAAAATAAGAATAATTGTGAATTCGATTTTTAAAATTATAAAATATAATACACTTATATTATAAAAATTTTCTATTTGATTTTTACTTTACTTTCACTGATCTAAGTATTAGTTAATATTCTTTCCTGCATTAGTATATTGTTCTCAGATATTACTTCAGATTATAGAGAGGCTTAGAAAATAAGAATTAAGAAAAAAAAATCTAAAAATAAAATTTATCTTTTCCCATTAATCCATTAGTAAATTGCCTGTTTTTACATAAAAAATTCTTGAACTAAAAGGATTGTTTTGTCGATTCTCGAATAGAAAAGCATTAATCTTTTCTTTCGATATAAAGCATTTTTGCAAGAAAAAACATTTAATGTCTTCTCATATCTTAATGGCATCTTTCTTCTTTCCCTTTTTTGAGATCCATAACAATATTTCAAACCACTATCTGAATTTATTTCTATTGAAGACTCATTCACAATAGAACACTTTCTAGGAATATATATTTATTTTGTAATGAAATGAACACAAAACAAAATTAAATATAATGGAAAAATATGAAGTTCCAGAAGAGTTAATGTATTAACATATGACTTATTAAAATCCCATTTCTATTGAATTAGATCAAATGAAATAGAGTTTGCGATGCTATTTCAACTGTAATAAAAATTAATCTAATTTTAGAAATATCGAAGTAAAAAAATGTATTATTTGTTTTGAAGAAAATAAAGAAGAAATTTTGAATATTTAATTCTTTTATTTTAACTTAGTTTAAATTTTTCCTTACCCGTTATTCTATGAAATTTTTCTATCTTATAGAAAACAAAACTTACCAGAAAAAATAACATACTATTTATTTGAAAATAATTATAATCATTGATTTTGAGAATATTTAATTCATCAAAGAAAGAAAGAAAATATGACATTAAATTATAATATCTTTAAATTCTTCATTCCTTACATTTTAATTTGCTTGAAAATTCAGTTACTTAAAAGTATTTCACTTTTTGTTTTAACTTTTATATTCTCGTTTACTTTTCACATGTAATTAATATTAAGATTTTCCTCCATAAATGATTGTGTTATACGTAATGTATAAAAAAAAAACAAGAATTGCATGTTACAACAAATCGTTAGTGTCACAACTACCTTAAATCTGTTTAATCTTTAATAAAAATTAAAGTGAAATTTACTTGAAATAAGAAAGAATAACAACTTGATTTAACTCTGTTTTAATTACAAGCAGATTATATGGAATAACGGTCAGTAAGCATTAATACAAAGAATAAAATATATCTGTAAACAAAAGTAGGGACAAAGTTTATTACTTTAAAAGAGATTACTATATTAAAAACTATTTAGATATTTTTTTTTTGAAATGTTACTCTGTTTTTATTAAATTGGTAAAATTATGACATAAATCAATATTTATTACACTGAAAAAATCTGTAATTTGATAATATTTTGATAACTTTTTTTTTATTTTTTGCATTAATCCAACTATTATGATCTGATTTAATTTCAGCTATTTAATTTTCATTTATTTATTAATATTCTACTGTTAATGAAAAAACACACTTACAGAATCAAAATACTATCGAGAAAATATTTGTTTCCAGTAATCAAATATTTGTTTTGCTCGAACAATAGAAAAGTCTATTTTAGGAATGTATTGTTATGAGTTTAATACTGTCATATTATTGTAATTTATTCCCTCAGATAACTGTTGAAGAAGAACTGGTTTCTTCTTGCATTGTGAATGAAGAATATAAAATATTAATTCTAATGTTCCGACTTATATAAAAAAGAAAAATTAACATATGTTTTGAATCCGAATTGAAAAAATTAATTCAATAAAAACATAAAAGGAAATTCTTTAAAATTTAACAAATTATAAATCATATATCAAAGAAATTTCTCAATTTGATTTTCCTTTTCTTTAAAAATATTGCAAGACGGTATCACATGAAAGCTTTGCTTCCATGCATTTTTAACTGCATTTCTAATTTCACTGAAAGCCTAGATTCTTCATATAAACTAAATAATCATCATAGAAAGCATATTTGTGATCAAATTGCGAAGTTAC
>JAFIDM010009631.1:352744734-352767527 GCA_023159025.1 Thereuonema tuberculata
CGGAGGACAACAATTTTTCCTGTGTATTTAGGGACAATGGCTACAAACTGGACTTTATAAAAAAAAAGAACATTTTTTGTACACAACTCCATTTATAATCCTAACAATAGTTCTGTGAAGGATAAAAATCCTATATACCGGTATATCTAATACCCTACGTGCCTAATTTATTTTATGCTTTGAAACACATTTTGAAGGACTATGACATAACAGCAAAGAACACTACCAGGTTATCGAAATTTATCAATGACTCACTATAAATTGACACCCCTAAGCTTTTTGGATACAATTTAATGGTATTATATGCCAGAACCACTAATGTCTCTACATTAGGCTAACAAAAAGATCATTGGCAACTTGTATATGAAGAAACATTCGTATGCTATTAAAAAACACAACAATAATTAATACACAGCTTTACATGCTAATTCCACAAAACATACTATTAATGTTTTTTAACTCCATTATTTTTGCCACAGAGGCTAACTATTAACTGAAAAAATTCAGGGGGTCGTTACTTATTCTAACAAAAAAGAGTTACAATGATCAGTCGTCAATAATCAATGCATTATCTTAAAATTTTCACACCCAATAACATTTTTGTTTCACCTTCTCCAAAAATGTGCTTTTTTACACACCTTCGAATACTAGTAGAATAGTCTACTTACCACCCCTCAACCTTCATGTTTTTGCCTTTGTCTTACTGGTTTTCGCTTCCCTTTAGAGTATTTAACTGAGCGCGTTTGTGCATAACATTCATCTGTCGAAAGCTCTCATAAGGGAGTCGAAACTAGTAACAGTTTTTAATGTGTTTGATGTTTTTAATTGGAAATAGCTTTAATTTTAGAAAAGTGTGTTTTATATCTTATATTTTATCAAGTAATGAAAGCCGACACACGTACAAATCTTCTGCAATATATGAATGTGTGTTTTTTTTATGAAATGAAAATAATAACCACATCTCTTTATTTCATTTATTTAATTATTTTTAACTATTTATTCCCTTATTATTGGTATTTTTTATTCTTAGACTTATGTGGCAAATTCTTTTTTCAAACAACTCAACAATATTTCAAAGCTTTTGTTATTTGTTTTTCTTTACTTGTTGCTTTCTTGGTTCTAATACATTCTAAAAATATCATAAGGTTCCAGAAAATTAATCGAACTACTTCAAATTTTCTGATGATTATTTTTTGTCTCTAAATATTTCAGGATTGTTTTACGAATAAAACTTTTGATGTATCAGTGATACAACTAACAATACACAGTTCGAAAACTAACTTACAACTCGTAACAAAAGAATGTTAAACTTTATCATATCTGTACAAAATCATAAACGATTAGAATAATAAACCACAAACTTTAAAATTTATATATATTGTACCAAACAATCCTTTGTACTTAAATTGCTTATTTGCAGATATGTGAAAAGTAAGATGAAATTCAACAAAGAATTTATATATAATTCAGTTTAAATTTACAACCATTTTAAATGTTTAAACTTATAAATATTGGGGATAAACTTTTTATTTTTGTTAATAGTTTGCTAATCTTCTTTTAACGCAAAATTCGAATTATCATTTAATACAAATTAATACACTATGAACCATTAAAACAAATTTAACTATTTGTCAAGTTTTTCTATATTATTTTACAAGCATTATTTAATTTTAAGCGTTTTAAAACATAGAGCACAGAGTCGCAACCGTGGATTATATTTTTTTTGGCTGGCTTGTTTAGAACTTATGGTTCATGCATTTTGGATTTTATTAAAATTTAGCAAAAAAAAAGTTGCTGACTTCTAGCCGACAGATAATTTAATTATATTTAATAATCGAAATTTAGGAGTTTTGTTTCATTATTGTTTACTGTGATACACATCGGCTAATTGTGATTAAGGTAGTTTCTCCAAAATAAGATTTTTAATATTCTTTTTTAAAACTGTAACATTAGAAACGTAAATGATTCCTGTTGTAACCAAAATAAATTCTGGTTATAAAATTCCTTAAGTTTAACAGAAATAACTCAAATCTTGCCCTTCGCAATCTGTTAGGGTCTCCTGTAGATTGAACATTAATTTTTTAATTTAAATGAATACTTATCGTTCGATATTTCTTCCTTCAGCTTTTTCTTACAAAAATAATGAGTTCATATGCTGAATTAAAAAGAAGAGATACCTTCAAATTCTCATTACATAATTAATAAGTCTTCCTCATTAAGCAGAGTAAGAAATTCATTTTTGCTTATAATTACCACACGATTAAGGTGTAAAGTCTCCAAGGAAAACAAGGTAAAAATAGTCAACACGCAAGAAAATAAACGCTTAAAGTCATGTTTATGACGTTAAAATTCTTCATGTTTTTCCATTAAAATCAAGATTAGTTCTTATCTAACTTTTAAAAATTCAGTCATTTTGAACATTGTACCATTTTATAAATTGCTCGTAAAGTAAATTAAATAGGCTATGATAAAGAAAAATGAGCTGCTGTGCTAAGATCACAGCAGGTGTTAGTGGCATTTGAATGAGTATTTATTGGATGGGTCATTTATCTTAAAACCAAGCGAAAGTATCAAAATGCTTTCTGCGTTTTAAAACTGTAGTTTGTGTAAAATCATCACTCCCAATTGCAATTTAATTCGTTAATTTAACAAATGAAATTTTTCATTGTATATGTGTAAATTAAAAAAAAAATTGATTTATGATTTTGATTTTCGAAATTGGAATCTTGAATCCTACAATGAATCAATAAAAATAGCATTAGGTTCCACTTAGCAGCAAGAGTCAACAGGGTTATTTGATTCTTGAATGGTTGACGTCATAATTCCAAACAAATTGCAGTAAACAATGTTATCAAGAACTCGTGATTATTATATTGAATTAGTTGAGATAATATTGGAATACTTGAAATATTCTGTTTATAATTGACAAACATCCAATATGATATTAAAGGTTAATTGATTTTCAATAATAACGACTCATGATTATTTAGAAAGCTAAGGACAACAATCACACATCTATTTGAATATTTAAATGCCAGTGATTGGTAATTATTAATCAAAGGGCAACAGCAACAAATATTACAAAAACAAAACAATTAGGTCAACTTACCTTAACATTTGTATGTTTACAATATCTCTAAATTTCATTTAATCCCAAAAATAACAAAGTCTTAAAAAAAAACTATCTAACTAACTGACTGTTGTCTTTTTATATAAATTATTTCGTTGTAATTACATTTCAATTTCTTTAAGTTATTATAGTTTTTGATTAAAAGTTATAACTATTGCTCAAATACTAGGATAATTTGTAAGAAATAGTGACTTCAACAGAAAAATCTTCTATGTAAATTTTAGAAATAAAATATCAAAAAGCAAAGGCAACTTAAAACAATGTGAAAGATAGGAACAGAGCAATTTATATAAGCAACTTGCTTAAACTTAATTACAGACAATTTTTGATGAAATAAAATGATGAAAATACGGTAAAACCGAAATTAACATCTAGTAAAACTACGGAAAAGGATAAATGAGTCTCCTTTTTTTCTCATATGTTCCATTTAATTTTTTTATGTTTCATCTCCCTTTTTAATGATGGTTTCGTTTTGAAATTTCTTCTAAACTGTAAAGTCGTTATGAGTTCAATTGATTGATTCTATTTCCATATTTAGTTGATATAAAAATAACGGTTGCTTGGAGAGTATCCTTTATTTTGTTTTGTAGAATTAAAGTTTAGAATTAAGATTGTTGAAGAATAGAATGTCTGAAGTGAAAAAAAGAGAAAGTTTTTGGTTTTCCGTCCAACCAAAACTACGTAAATGTGAAATTGAATATTTCTATCTAAGCAGTATTATTGAATAACACTGATGAAAAATTCTGCCATATTATTTTGATGTGTTAATAGAAAACTGGAGATTGCTTGCAAATTTTCAACTAATAAAAAACTCAGATTTGCTATATCTGTCTAGCCTATGTATCTCTGGCTAATTTGTTTTTTTAACCCATTTCTATATTTGAAATAATAAACATTCATCATTTTTCAACTTTAGAACATTACTGAGACAGATTGTCTTGCAGCTAAACTGAGGGGCTATTTAAAATATTGTTCTTGTATCATTATTTGGTGATGCAACATTTCAGCAAGCGCCAAAATAAACTTTTTTTAGATTATTGCTCCATCTACTAACGAAAGATGTAAACTCTTTATAAAAAAATTGTTCCTGCTATCTCAACATAATTCTGGGGGAAATTAATTTTGAATTAACGTCAATCGACTAATCGTAACGAATACGATTACTAAGGACTAACGACCTTTGAAATATATTATTAATTTTGATAATGATCAGAATTGTCCTGTGAAAGTATCTCCATTTTGATATATAACACTATTCATTCCATAAGACATATGAAGTAATACAAAATCTTTTGCATTTATGCGCAAAATATCTCAAAATCGAATTTTGGCGGTTGGTCAAATGACGCAAAACACCATCCATTTCTTATTATAGGTAAGTACACCCATTTCGGTCTATAATGGCCCATGAAGGCGCAGGAGATAAGGCTATCAACGTTTCATAACTCAGGACTAAGATGAAATCGGGTGGTCAGCCGAACACAAGCCCGCCTATACCCTCCAGAAAGCAACCAGCTACACATATTAGACAGGGCTGATTGTATCATATTATCCGTCTGAAGAAGAATTTATTGAGGAAAAATCCCTTATGTCTGCCAAGAATCGAATCTGGCTTTTTCAGCCAGTTGTCAACTGCGTTATCACTTGGCTATCAGGCCACTAATTCTACTACGGTTTATCATTAGTTTTGATTGATCATGGGCTTTCTTAAAGTTTTCTTTAAGCGAATTACTTCTTACTAAAACATGGTATTAATTTTTCGAATTTTCTATTTACTTTTTTATTAAAGTTGAATTATTATTAATAATTCAAATTCAATGGGCCCGGTAAGCGAGTGGGTAAGGGCGCTTGGCTGCGAGTTGGAGGTGCCGGATTCGATTCCAGGCCTCGGTGGAGGGCGGGAATTTTTCCACGCTCCCTTCTCCTCCAAACGGGTCGTAGGGCCTAGCCAGCCATCTATAGAATGGGTACCGGGTTTCTTTCCCGGGAGTTAAAGGCGGGCGGGCGTCGGGCTGACCTCCCGACCTCAACTTAAGTCTCGTTGGTCATGAAACGCCGGGAGCCTTACCTCCCGCGAGCCCTTGAGCCTGCATAGGCCTGTTGTGGGGACCCTTTTTAATTCAATTTCAAGGTTGAATTACTTAGTAATTTTATGAATTTCTAGTAATTATCAGTAAATTCCATGAATTACAGTAACTTTTATTACTTACATGCATAGAAGTTACTAGAAAACAGCATTACTTTCTGGAATTGTGTTTGGTACTTTATCGGAACTTTTGAAAATTCGTAGAAAAAAGATTAAAAATATTCAGTTAACTATATTAAAGTATTTTGTTGGAACAACGTAATTTTAAATTTAGATTCTGAATAAGCTGAAAGCTATTTTAGTTTACCATGCAAAATGCAATCCTTCTCTGCTGGAAAGTCATGTGTTTATAAGTGCTATCCATAATTTACAAAGCAATCCGTAGTCTTAAATCCACCTTATGGTAAATTATAGATGTGGATTCCAGTGAAATCCTAGGAGCTGTTGTGTTCAAATATTTAAAATACAAAGGAATTCACCTACCTCACGAGCCATAGTGAAGTCTTTCCATTCAATTATCCCATCTTTATTTAAATCTAAAATAAAAAAGAAGTAATTGTATTAAACAGTAAGCAACTTAATGAAATAAATAATATTTAAAAATAATTAATTTCTATTGTATTTATAACTACAAAAATCATATTATATGGATATCATCCTAACCCCTGAAAAATACAATTTGAAATTTTACCCAGTTTAACCAAATTTACAAGTTACGACAATTTTCAAATTCTAAATTTTACTGAAGCTTTTATTTATTTACTTTTTTTTTGCTTCAATTTTGCTTGTATTTCATAAAATTCTGAAACGAAAGTTGTCTTCCTTGGTAGAAACTGCATAATAGATTTTCATTTTGAAATTGACAGTTTCAGTTAATATACTGCCATCCTGTGAACATGGTTCGTTCACCTAATATAAACTATAATCGCATAATATTCTTCAAATATTGAAAAAACAAAAACTAAACAATCAAACTAAATAGTTGTTTCTGTGTCAGATTTAAGTAATCTAGTGCAATTTATTTCCTTATTTGTCAGCAGTAACAAATATCGTTCATCTTATTAATGTAGGTCATTACTTACAACTGCTCTGAAAATACATATTTACCTTCACAAACTGACCATAGAAATCATTGGTAAAAATTTTGATTTCACTATTAATATGTTTCTAGGAGAAGGGTTGGATCTAAGAGACTATGGACAATTTGAAATATTTTGAAACCATTAATAAAACATAAACAAGGTAGGGATAGCGATTAGTAAACCAATCACAATGCTTCGCAACGGCTTTTGATTAATTTATGTTGAATTATTGCTTTAATTTCCTTATAAATTATAAATGTGATTGCTGCGAATGCAAAAGGCGTAATTGTTGCAATTGTTGTGCTTCATGATAATTTAATGATATTTTAATTGTCCACAGACAGACGGACAAAGCGGGATTGTAAGGCTTCCTATCAGAAGACTAAAACGAAGTCTAGCGAGAAGTGTAACTGTGATGACAACAGATAAATTACAACAAGAAATTACTTTTTTAAAGATGATTTATAATAGTCTTTTAGATTTTATTTTCTGTCATAAAAGTTCATTAAAGTAAATCAGTTTTGTGTTTCAAAAAAAAAAAAAAGTATTTTTTAACTACATATACACTCATTACGTTCATTAAAAAACAATTTTGGTCCTTGACCTATATTTTGCCTTTGAAACTTCCACGCCAAAAGTTTATCATTAACAAGCCTTTGATTACATTTTCCTTCGTATAATTTTCCATTATCGAGATATTTCAAGAGGAGCATTCTTTATAGTAATCACTGAAATTGATAAGGTCTAAAGGAAACAAGCTTTACTGTATATCTGAAAGCAAAATATCTATGCATAAAGCAATAGAACATTGGCATTCCAAACCTTCAAAAAGAAAATTCAGTTTAACAAGTGGTGAAGCACAGCACCTTAAAGTAAAATACCAGTACATTATAAAAAAATCCAATCTTCTAAATTCTGTATTTAAAACGTTACGAAAGATATTGAAAACATTTCATTTTAATTTTTTTTAAATCTGTAATTATTTGCTTATGATTTATTTGAAAGACGTCAATGTTTAATTTTCACTTGCGTATTAAGTAAATGTATGCTATCTCTTACAGGTGATGAGATCTCGAATAGAAAGACAAATAAAAATATAAATAAAATATTAACCTAATAACTATATTAGGTGAATATTCACAAAATGTATTTTTTCTTTTTAACCTTTTCTAATGTTTTATTTACAACATTAAAATAACTTAAATGTATTCGTATTAAAATATACTCTTTTAAGCTGTATCTTACATTTTATTGATATTTTTATTTGTCGTTCTATTCGAAGTCTCATCGGCTTATTTTATAAATTTCAATAGTTATTCAAGATTAGAAAACTACAAATTCTTCTTTTAAATATTAAGACTAATTTAGAATTTTAAATTAAGTGCAGCTGAATAATTATCAATTCTCTACATATAATATATCTATTTATATTTAGTAACTTAAATTTAGGAATCCTAACATAAGTATTTAAGTTTAAAAAAAAACCGAATGCTTTATTATTTTTTCTACTAGCTATTCTTGAGAGAGGACAAAAAAATACAGTAATAAATAAATTATGAAATATCTCCTAAGTATGATGCATTGGCGCAAAATGAGCAAGTCACACTATTATCTAAAAGTGTCCGCCCTTTGTAGGCCTTTAAGTTGTCACTGAAAGGCGTGGCATTGTCAGGCGGGAAACAGAACGACAGAGTAAATGATTGATTACAGGTCTTTAAATAAGGGGTACACGAAACGATGTTGTGAATGACAGAGAACGAAGATCAATAGCAAAGCATGAGGTCTTCTCAGTATCAATATTTTCTTATTTGATCCTGAACAAATTGCGATCAATGCTACTACCGTTTCTGTTAAAGTCTTCTATATTAATGTTTTGACGATAAGAATAATGTTTCTTAGAATATTCAAAGAAACTTTACAACAAAGAAAAAATAAAAAGTACATAATTTAGGTTTTGGTAGTATTTAATAACTGAGGCAAATTTCCAGATTTGTAAAGCATTTTTAATCTAAATTAAAAATTATACAAAAGCTTGGAAAGTTTGAATGAAAAATACCAGTTCCAATCACAATTTAGAGTTTTTATTAATTGATAAGCGTTTTAAAATAATTCGTGGTTATTTGAGGATTACTCCAAAAATTATTTTAGAATATACTGATTTATTTTGAAAATTCTAATTAAACCATTATTCATTAATTACTTAATTTCATTATTTATTTACTATTCAGTAAATTAATTACTCGATTTACTTACTCCGCTGATGCTTCAAATGATGCTTTAACATGTAATTACAAATCAATTCTAAAATGTTTTCACTACATATAAATATTTGATTTGCCAAAGCTACATAAACTTTTTAGGTAATTTCAACAGTATGCTTTACAAACAAGAATAAAGGAAAGTTCCCATTTTCAATTTCCACTAAATAATAATTATTGACAGAAAATGTGAAGCATGGGAAGTCTTATTGGATTCTCTTTTCTTCATTTTTTTATTCATTTATCTATCTGCGTGTTGTCTATTTCTAACTGTTGTTTGTCTATTAACGAAACGGCTGGAACGATTTCTATCAAATTTGATCCAGCTAAATATGGTCCAACTAAAAATGTGAACACTATTACTTTGGTCTACAGACTCTACACCAATCCCATCCCTCAAGATCCCCTGAAATCAGGGACGTCGGAATGGGGGGGGGGGGGGGGGGGCGTGTTGCCCTACCACTTTTCTGAATGGGGGCGCAAAAACTTCTTTCGACCCTCTACTAAACTATCAGTATAATATACGATATACTGCTTCCTCAATATAAAAAAAAAAGTGAATATGGATATAATTGAATTTATCAAATCTATTTTGCTTAAAAACATCAACCAGTTTATTTTATCCAGCTCCAGGTAGAATCCGTGCTCTGCTTAGTATTGGGAAGTTTTTTATTTTTTTATTTCTGACCAATTGATTTTGCAAATCTTACCCTGACGATATTTGAAATTTTGTTTAATTTCTTTTTCTTCATATTATTGTATACAATTATTTTATTTACAGTTAAGTGTAATGCTATTCTTATTGTTATTGAAATCAAATATAAAAATTAAAAGTGATGATTATTTTAATATAAAGGCTATAGGAAAATTAGAAGAGGGGGAAAAACAGACAGACATGAGAAAACAGAAGATAAGTTTCGTCCACTTATTAAACTTAGATAAAATATAAATTTGATGTTTTCGCTTCTTCTGTGTTCAAAGTCCCCTAATTATTGTTTAATGCAATATTGTAATTAATATAATATTTAATAATTATATTATTAATAAATTAATATTAAAGGTATTATTAATATTCTAGGTTACAGTTTACACGTTGGCTGCAGCTTCTCTGAACTGAAAAAAGAAATTCGAGCCCTAGGCCTTCTTATAAGAAATAGTTAGGATAGTTACTGAGATCTCACGAAATTTGCTTTGTTTTTTATACATGAACACTAAATAGCGATTTTATAGTAGTATCTCTTAAAAATAGGACCGCTTTTTTAATCCTTAAAAAACAGATCCTCCTAAGCCTAAAGTTCAAGCTAAATTATTTTATGTAAAACAAATCGTCAATTTTTTTTTTTTTTTTGAGGATTTTTTATTTGTGTGTTAAGACTGGAAAATGCTGTTTCTTGGCAGTTATTCCACAATATCATGTGAATCATATATTTTTCTTTTAATTATCTGTTCGAGTGTCAACATTTTATGTACCAAATATTGTGGACATTGATAAGGTATCATTATCAGTTATTTTGTATATGAAAAGCGCCAGCAAAAATTATCCAGTTCGTTTTAAAAATCTTTTAGAATTATAATTACAATATTAACATTTTTAGTTTCTTAAAGCAACATGATTGAACTTTTTGGTATCTGTACTTTTAATATTATTTCTTATTCAACAGTGAAATTATTGACTCTTTAGGAAATGCAAAATAAATTTTAAATGTGTTTAGATAAAAAAAATTAGGAATCAGGATTATGAATGAACTGATATAAAAAAATCTTTATGAAATGATCCAATGTTTGTTTTTCCAAATTTCATAGAAATTATTGATTTCACTAAAAGTATTAATTTTGCTTGAAACTGTACAAGTAAAATTACTTTAATACTAAAGTTAAGAAATATGCAGTTCAGAAAATAAGAGAAAATATTTAATAAAGAAAATTTCTCATTTCTTGATTGTCTGTTTTTGTCTTGATTGTCTTGATTGGCTTTAGGAAAAATTCTCTTACTAAGTTCTTTACAGGTATTTAATCAATTTAGTAGGTTTCCATCTTACCTTATCTTCGTTGTTTTTTAAGAAATTTTGTTGAGTCATTAATGAATCACTAGACTTTTACAACTTCTGTGATTTATGATTACAAAAAAGATAACCTTGATAACTTAAGAAGAAAGAAGTAATAGGGAAATTTGAAAAACACAACCCATTAGTTTTAGACGGTTGTAAAACCTTAAAAAAAGCTATTTAAAAAAATGTATTTACAACTTTTTTTTAAAGGTTCAAATAATCTACTCAACATACTTCATTATTATCTAATTTTCAGATATAGCATATATAACCCATAAACTTTTGGATATTCTTTTCACTCATCTAATTCGAATGTTTGTTCCATTTCTTATTTCTAAGAAGTAACTATATTTCTAATGGTTTATGAAATGTAATCTCATCATTTTAGATCAGTAGGGATTTTCAAATTTTTTGCTGATTTATAGTTTTTAAATTTCCACCTCATTTGGTTACTTAACTTTGGAATAAATTTATTAAAAATACAAATAAAAATACAAATTTATTAAATTTGTAGATTTTTGGATTTTAAACTATTTGCTTGTCTTAGGCAAAAGAACTTCTTTGCCAATATGTCAATCTAGAACATTACTTAACATGAATATGACTTTCCCTTAAACATGACTTTTAAAATAATAAATTAGATTACAATTATAAGTTATTTTTCGGTGCTTATAATTGTTATAAGTAGTCTTCATTAAGCTGTTTAAATTCACAGATACAGAACAGTGAAAATAATAAGGTAATTTAGTAGGCTGTTGCTTTGGAACAAAACTGTCGGTTTAGGCATATATTAAAGATATGGAAAAGAAATTCGTAGATATTCTTTGTCTGTTGTAATGGTTTTTAGGAAACAACACATATAACGAAGGGTCATTTGACGGAATGATTTTAATAGGCAATTTTGCGGATTCTGGCAATATTTAAATTGTGGCACAAAAAGAGAACAGGAAAAGATTAAAAAAAGTTCTTATAGTTAAAATCTATCTCTATATCCTTTAAAAATGAATGAACGATAATGCCATATTTTAATTTATGCACAGCTTAATACAAGAGACGACGAAGAAATTTAGTCTAAATTCTACCGTATTCTAAACTTATTCTAAACAAAAACAGAGCAACAAACTTCTAATAAAAGATCTTATTTAAAGAATATTGATTACAAACAATCTGGAGAACAGAACAAGTGTAGAAAGGCCAGATAGGTATTGGAAAAAGATCAGTCAAAACATTAAAAGACTATGGATTTTTAACAAGAAGTAATAACTAAACAGATAGATTGCAAAAAAAAAAATCAATTAGATAATTGATAAAAAAAAATGAGAGTAACAATGTATTACAGAGAAGCGACTTCTAAATTTGTTATTGTTTTCATTGTTTTTCTCAAACATCCGAGTATTTGAATTGAACGCCAAGTTTTGGGAGATTTGTTGCATTTGTTGATCCAAAATGAACCAAAATCATTACGGAGTTTTTCTTAAGAATTTAAAATTTCTACTAAAATTTGAAATATACAGAACAAACAGGTTTTGGGTTATCTTGATCACAGACAGATGGAGTCTTAGCTCTTTATCTATTACAGGATTGATTACGTTGTAAGTAATCGATTTCTAATCTTCACAACTTTACGAAAATCCTTGATGCCACGTTCGATCATGTTCTATTACATGGTCCTTATTTCATACTACTGACTTGCATCGCAATTTCCTTTCCAAAAGACTCCTTCTCAAGAGAATTTGTATCAATCGCTTCCCATTCCTCTCTACAGGCTTTCCACAAACCGTCCAACGAACGTGGTCGCCTACTTTAATAACCCAAACCTGCAAAAATCCATCGGGGATGCGTCAGGGGATTTGACAGGGATCTCAGAAAACGAAATTGCTCGTATTGACGTTTTTTGTTCAAGGTTTTTAAGTAATCCAGCGTCGACTTAGAGGTGTGACTGGAAGTTTTGTCTTGATGCACCCAAACTTGATTTATGCTTGGTCCGTACAGGTAAGGAATTTTTTTTGAGGTGTAATGGAGCCAGCACGTTTTTCTCTGATAGTGGAAGGAATTAACTTTGATTTTGTTGGTTACCCTACGAAATCTGGAATTTTCCTTTATAGTAGTATCCAGCGATGATCGTAAAACCATTCGGAAAATTTTCCTCAAATTCTCAATATAATTTTTGATAATTTTTTTCACCCCTCGGCCTGTAATATATTGCTCTGGCTCGTTACAGTCACTTATGAAGACATATGCCTCGTCCAAGTCTCAACAAAGTTCCATTTATTGCCGGAAAGATAGAGCTCGTATAATTTTCGGTAATTGATATGTCGCTCTGCAACACGTCTCGGTAGCAGCTGATGAACACAGGATTTGTGGCGTTTAGCCAGTTGCAGTTTCTGGTGAATTACGTTGTGTACCGTTGACTGAGATACCCTTACTTGTCTTGCAACAAACCTTTTCGTTTTCGGATTCTCTTCTCTTTAGCAACCTCCTCCGTAGTTTGACGAGGTGCGGGTTTCTGCCTGGAGGGTCCTGGTTCTTTAAATGTTGCTGATTTTTGATTTTTTTCGTTTTTTATTTAATGTGTTTTATTTATTGCGTTCTTTCGAAATGTGCAATCTTCGGGATTTTCATATGCTTATAATCGGAGATTTTGAAAATTTGGGGTCGAAAAGGACAGTAATATAACCCTCCCAAATCGGTCTATTTTCGATCGCATTCAAAGTGGCACATTAGCATAGATTAATAGAATGTTAGCTACTACGCTGCCATTATAACCCTTGGAAGAATTGCGTTTGTGCACCTCACGAGACCTGAGAATTTGCATATTGAAATATTTCACGTACGTAATCCTCACATTCCTCACACTCCTGTGTAGCAATCAGATTTACCTTTTCAGAACCCGAACCTTGTGCTAAAATTTCAGATTTCTAGAAGAATTAATTTTTTTTACTAGTATATTAATAATATATGAACGAAGAACAGAAAAGCGTTGGGACAATTGCTGCAGTTAACAGATATAAAAAATTAAAAGTAATATAAAAAATATTAACTAACTTGAAAGAAGAAAGAAGTTATTATCGGAATTCAACATGTAGAAGATCATAGCTATGAAAAAGCTTTTAGACAGAAGGATTATTTTCAAGAAATAAGCGTGAAAAAAAAATAAAGATAATACTAAAAACTATGAGGTATTGAAAATCGGTTGGTTCAGAAAGTGTATCTATCGATTATTGAAACATTGGCATGGTGAAATTTTTACAAGAGATGACTGCATTGTTCAACAGATATACTTCTAAAAAAATTCCAAAGAGTATCTAAAGCTTGCATTAACTTATTAAGTAAATATCAAAGTTAATTTGACTGCTCTAACTGTAATGGAATTACTATTGTCATCTTGCCAAGAGTAAAAAAAAAAGAAATAATAGGACTAGAAGATCAGAAGACCTGTAAGATATGTAAAATGTAGTTATGTACAGGGCCACCACAAGGGAGGGAGGAGTCAGTCCAGGTCCATCTGCACCGGAACCGGACTGTCAAACTGGCCGGATAGTCTTAACGGAAAAAAAATATAAGAATTATCCTATCATTTCTAGACATTTTTATATAATTTAGTCTACATTTTATAGAAACAAACTACTTTCATATAATGTATGATTCTGACCATAACGTGGGAAGAGGACCTTTACTGATTAGGTATCTGGGGCCTGGTTATGTTGACAGCTGACTGCAAACAAGATAATATAAATACATACCCCGTTATTGACAGAATAAAGAAAAGCACGTGAAGATTTATCACTTAATTAGTAAAAATCTACTGAAAAAATCATGTAAACAGAATTCTAAACAAAGCGTTTTAAATAAAGAGACATCTTAAAAAATTTGCTTAAACATAGGAATAAAATTTCAGTTATGTTAACTATAAATAAAGAAATGAGAGTAACCGCTTTCTAAATTGGCTCAAAATTATGGAAGATGTAATGTTATACTTTGAGTTAATGTATGAGCCCGATTCTTTTGGTCTGTAAATCCCAACCATCCATTCAATCCCTCGCTCTGCACACTCCGTTTATCTAATGTAAACTTAAGTTTAATTTAAATATTTAATTTCTGTACGTACTATCCCTTTGTACACATCTTTCTTTGCTAAATATATGTTATATAAAATAATTTTCATCTAACTGCAATTTCCATATTAACTACAAAAATTAAATAATCGTAGTTCTCCAAAACTAAAAAAACGGCAATACATACTCTATAAAAACACAAAGACAGAAATTCATGTGCTGGCACTCCGCCAGCCATAAATGACTTTTATGTGCTCAATAATGATACTAAAACTAAAGATATATTTTTAGATTACTTATTTTTAATTTTTTAAAAATTCTGTTATTTAACTTGATCTGAAGGAGAAGTAGGCCATATTAATTAAATATGCAAATAATATAAGCATCGATAATATAATAATAAAAAATAATATAAGCATTTTTTTTCTGCTCCATGGCCTTCTTGTTCAAAACAGTGTTCAAAACCTAATCTTGCACAAGAAGGCCACGAAATCGTTTGCTCCAAATACATTGACCAAAAAACTGCAAAGAAATTCTTTTTAATGTAACTTTCAAACGTCACCTGACGAAGACTAAAGGGATCGAGATTATACAGGGTGACTAAAAATTCCCTGTATAAAGATAGATCAGAAATACAAAAACAAACCGTATTCATATTGGAATGTATGTTTGCGAACCCTACCCGAATGTGCTAGAGGTTGATGTTTGGCAGCACATTACTTGGCCTGTCTGAGCCATCGTCATTTAACACATCAACTTTTTACATCATCATTTGAGAGATATGTCCCTAACTTATGGGGCAGCGAAGTGAAACGGACAAGCCGCTTTACGACTGTATTGTGAACGTTTGCCAACAGACATGTGCCCAATTATCCAATGTTTGTGCATTTGCACCAGAGATTCTGTGAAACTGAATCATTCGACGGAAACAGGCATGACTGTGGTCGGCAACGATCGAAGCGCACACCTGTCTTGGAAGAGGAGGTCGTACATCGAATTGAACGCAATCCACGTATAAGTACATGAGCTATTGCGCATCACCTTGCTCTTCCTTAATCCAGTGTATAGCTTAGTATTGCACGAGGAGTGGTTACACCCCTATCATATACAACGGGTCCAGTCATTGCAGCTAGAGATTAACCCTAGCGTGTGATATTCGCACATTGGGGTTTGCAGAAAAGTGCCATACAGTCGAACTTTCCCTTCTCATGTGAGGGTTCTCTTCTCACGTGAGGGTGCATGAGTGAGCGCATGACAATCCACGAATTACATTACCACATGCTGCCAATGTTTAGGCGGGTATTGTCGGTCAGTGTTTGATTTGGCCATATCTTCTGCCATCACAACTCTACGGGTGGAATTGTCGGATTTTTCTGGAAGTAGTCTTACCGGAACTACTCCTTGATGTAACTTCAGAAAATCGCCGCCTCACTTTGTTTCAGCACGACGGGGCTCCCGCACATTTCAGCATTAATGTGCGAGAATATCTTAACTGCACTTTTCCGACGCGATGGATAGGCCCGGGGAGGGGGGGGGGGGAATTTCGCTTTACCATCACGATCACCCGACTTGTCCTGCCTTGATTTTTTATTCTTTTGGGATTATCTCAAACAGGCGCAGTGTCCGCAAAAGGCCTTGCATTTTTGCACATGTTCGGCAATCCATGCATCGACATTGTGAGGCATATATTAGTATTGATAGAAGGAATTTTGAGCGCAATCATCAACCTGTAAGCGTACACCTTACTGTCATGATGTAAACATAGATAAATAAATATGTTGTCTACCTTAATTGTTGTCTTTTATTTCTGAACCTTAGTGTATCTTCTAGCACATTCGGATGGCATTTGGAGACATAAGTTCCACTATGAATACTGTCTGTTTGTGTATTCCTGACCTACCTTTAAAGTTTGTACAGGGAATTTCACCCTATACATCGAATTATTTTCACCCGAATTAGAAAAGCCTCTCATCGATGCTTATTTGTCTACTTAATTCTGTTATTTATTTAATCATTCCATTTTCATCTTTTTTGTTCATTGCTCTGATAAATGTCAGGCTTTTTAAGAGGAAGAGTCAAAAACTTACTTTAAAACATTTTGCAAGTTATTTTCACTTTTTCATTGTGGTTAGGTTGTTTTTATGTATTTCCTTCTACGTTCAAAGTCCTGTAGAGTGTTACTAACGCCTCAATTCTTTTCGAAAAAACGTCTTTCGGTTGAGTGCGTAGCCGCTCGTGCATTGCCACTTCTTCACCACACTAGACAACGCATTTTTGAATTTTCTACCCACTGATACATTTGTTGCAGTGATACTACAAGTTACCACAGTGATTCTTCATTCTTCGATGTTCAATAGGTTCCACATCCTTAAAAGTAAATGTGAGAGAGAGACGAACTTATTTGTAAGGAGTTGCCATCCTTTACGCAGCACACTGCTGTCCTTCACTCAACGCTATCAGGAATGACTCATTCGCAATTGCGACATATTTTACTTAAAACTTCAATTTATGGTCATTCTTTTAATGTTAATTATTCACTTCCCTCAGACTGCAGTCTTTTAATTCTTCTTCTTTTAATGCTTTCTTTATGCAATTTATCATTCTTATATTTTCCTTTCCACATACGCTTAAGATTATTATTTTTTAAATTTTTCATTGTAATTGTAGTTTTGGGTTATTTGTATAATATTTTCTCTTCTTGATGAATTTATCATAATTGGTTTGTTACTCGTTTGTCCTTTATTAGGTTCTACCTTAATTCATTGCTTGTTATTTTTTTTTCTTGTACCGTACTCATTATTTCCTATTATTTCTAGTATTTTCATACAAATAGTAAGTTACATGTATGTTACAGAAAAGTCCGGATTTACAAGTGGATGTTTCTCAACCATATGCGTAAATCGTTTTTTACGGAACTAGGAGCCATGTTTTATTATATATCTTTCCAAAGAAACAACAATAATAATAATAATAATAATAATAATAAGTGTAGATGCTATCCACGGAATAAAATTAACGGCCCATAAACTCACAAACAGCCCATAAACATTAATAGTTTTTAATTTAAAAACATAGTTTTTAATTTAGCTTTTTGTATTCTGTAATAAAAAGCTATATACAAATGCTTTAATAATTGCTTGAAATAACTTTCTTAAAATTCAATAAATTAATAATAAATACGAAATTACAATCATTTCAATTCGTAAACAAAGTTCAGTTCTTATTTCGAAAATAAAATAGGAATCTTTCGCCTCGATTATTTCAGGATAGAAATGAAAATGTTTACCATATCTTCTTTATGCGAAGATACCAATGTTGGGATCTTTCTAAAATCAAGAATCTGCATATGAGTCTGTTTCCTTTTTCAAATTTCACGATTCATTCAGAATGTAGGCTGCCATGTTGATTCCATTTTCCTTTAATAGATCAAGCCTGGTCGCCAATGTCTTTTTATGGATTTACACATCTTTCAAAATCCACATCTCTTTGCAAAAATCTTGAATCCCTTGAAGAATCCACATACACACATGTTCTTGGTAGAACCAATTTAGCTTTGGTTCTTCTTGTATTTCTGTATCGACACAACTATCGCAAACAAAATCTTTATCCGCCTTGTATTGTTTCCAAGTATACAAACAACAATCAACAAAGCAAATCTGTGCTTGACATATCTTGCATATCTTGAGCATGTCGTGATCACAATTCACTATTGTTTATTATTTATATTCATATTCAAATATTTATATTCATTTGCGCTTAAATAAAAGGCATATAATAATATTCACTTAACACTAAAGTATTAGATCTGTTCCTATCCGAGTAAGCTCGAGCTGGAAAGGGCACAGTACAAATCACTGCACAATAGAAGGCGGATCATGTAAATCACAGTCCTCTGTTTCAACACAGCAGGGTGGAGATTGAATAGATGGAAGATCATCGAAACTGGAGTCATTATCGTATTCAACAGATGAAACAAAAATATTCACAGGAAGTTATTATTTGCGAATGCAGCGGCTAGCACCTGTAAATTATATGATGAAATAAGTCCAGGTGGGCAGCTTCGAGTTGCCATCCGCCACATTTTAACGCGTTTTATCGCAATTAGTAGTAGATTATATTATCACTTTGTTCCAAGAACTTTTTAAGCACATCGGAAATTTTTTGACATAAGCCCGATTACTTACGTCGGAGCCATGATGTCGGGGTGCGCTTGTACATATTAGTAAGGTACCTCAGCCATATAACGCCATGTATACCTTTAACGCCACCTATCTAATTCTTCATAAATATAAGAGATGGCGGTACTGCACTAAAGTAGTTTGCATTGTCATGCCATCTAGTGTTGAAGTGAGTTACTAGCAGACCGCCAACATTTTCGAGTGAAATTATATTGCCACCTTTTCGTGTCGAGAACTGATTCTGAAAGGCTGCTACTATATCAACGAAAGATAAAATATAGATTTTTTAATGTTCAGCAAAGATTAACTATATAAAACTATATATTTTCTTGATTCTTGAAGATTCTTCTATGTAGACAAGTTAACTGTTATTTTTAAAATTCGGAAATTGTAGACAAACAAGTGTATCATGTGATCCATGTGCTCAGTAGCGCTTTAACGCCATGGTGGTGTTAATGGTCTACATATACGATTTTAGGTTACGTACGACATTTATAAGTTACTAATATGTTTCATGAAAATATAGATTTTTATCTTATTTATTATTTTGCTTTTATAATCGAAAAATGCCAAAATTAATTAATTTTTACATTTTCTCTTTTGTTTTAGCTACAGATTACAAAGACTGCGTTAATTTCAAATGATTTTTTATTATTTTTCACAGAAAGTCAAATTTAGTTGCTTTTTTACTGTAATTTTGTACAAATAATGTTTACAATGATGGAATAATTCTTAATTTTAAATAAGTTAAGTTATTAGAAAGTAGGTGGCGTTAATTGGACCAGGTGTTCCTAATAGCGCCAGTTTGCAAAGTTTTTTTATTTGAGTTCTCATACTTCTCCAGTAAAAGTTATCATATGTTTCATTATGGTATGCTTCAAACAGAAGATTAAACTTTCTTGGTCATAATTTTCGTGTTTCGATACACCTTATTTCCAGACTTACAGTAATTTAAATGTTAAGGTGGCGTTATTTGGGCAGGGTACCTTAATAATGAATTAAAATAATATTCCATTACAAATAGTATAAACAATAAAAACACAACAACATGAATTTATATGAACTAGGTAAACGTTCCTGCATCCATCACTTAGTGAACATATGGCGGTGGGGAAAGAGGAGTCAAGACCGAAATAATCGTGCACATGGCAATTGTGAGCGATGACGATAGAGAAGAGAGGGATTTTACTATTTTCAAAGTGAATCAATGTCAAATTTTCGTAAATACACTATCTACTCCAAATATTAACCATTTTAATCACGTAATGAACCTATTCTCGTTCCTGAGTGATAAGGGAAGCATTGTTCTATAAGTTGTGATAACATCGGCGGAAACTCGTAGAACGATATTTTCTAGTACTACGATTTAATTAAGCTGATATCATCAGTTCAGATCACACCAGCCACTCACAACATAGAGTCCATTGGAGAACTCGCCATAGTCACATCTTTATTTGTTAAAAAATTTTCTTACAAAATTAACTGAGAATCGTTGATGCCCTGAAAGGAACTACAGAATATTAAGAATTTATAATTATTCCTTTATAATTTTTGGTAACAGCTGAGGCTGCAACAATAAAAAAAAGAAGGAAAAAAAAGCTAGTTTAATAATATACACGACAACGTAGCATTTTCGACTATTTCTTGGGAGTCCGGAGGTTCCTCTTCCCTCTCCATGTCTACAAGTCAGAAGAGTTTCAGTAAGGTATCACTCATTTAATCCGGCCTACAATGGTTGTATTACTGGCGACTGACGAACAGACTAACAGATAAAACCTTCTTAAAAGCTTTCTGTTCAGTTTGCTTACAATGAAAAAAGACAATTGTAAATGGCAATCGTATTATCCATAGACTGAGATTAAAAATACTTTTACACTGTTCTAAATAGGCCTAACCCGTAATGATATTAAGTCAAAACTATCAAAGAAATGTCTCTTTAAAGTTGACTGTTAAAATTACAAATTCTTAAAATTATGAAAGATCAAGAAATATATGACTTAAACTACTCGATTTAAACTACATTCATTAAATGAATGGATGGGCTTTTCAAAACTTCAGAAATGATAAAACCAAAGTTTTACTGCTATCTTGATTTTCAGTTGAATAGTGTTTGTTACAATTCTTTCAGAATAAAAATAATAATCAATTCGCTTTTTTAAGATTTTTCCAGTTGTTATTTAAATCACATTGAAATTATGAAGAACGAAACAGTTTCAGAAAACTCAATGTTGAGCTGTATCGGTAGACCACGAAGTTCTCCGTTACAATATTCGGAGACAAAATGTAATTTTAACAAGGACTGTTTTTTTTTTTTTTGTTTTTTTTTTTTTAATTTTCTACTCTTGAAATTCGTTTCTTATGTTGATGATGCTCTTTGAATTTTTAGTCTGTTTCGCTTCCAAATAATTTAAGAACTATTTGAATGTAAAAATCTTATTTTTTAGGGATCTCTATTGTTACAGTAGCAAATAAAGATCTGGGACATCTGAGAGGAGCCAAAAATATCTATCCATTATCGTGATATAGTGGGAGGGGAGGGATCATTGCTCTAAATGGAAGTCACCAATAACCATTTCCGGACCTACAAGGGTCTTCTGTTAATGTGAGGAGAGTTTTCGAAGAACTTCGTGGGCCTTCTGCAACTTAAAATTTAGGATTATCTTAGGTTTTCTTCTTTATTTTTTTAATAATAAAATTAATAATTTAAACATTTATAACTGTTTTATGTCAATTTCTTCTGTTGATTTTAAGTTATGTAACTTATATTTATGCAATCATTCAAATTAAAAAATTGTCTAAAATTTTAATTTGTATAATTTTATAAAAAAGGGGAGTATTTTTTCCTCCAAAAAGAAGTCATAATATCATAAGTTGTGATTATAAATGTGATGTAGATGTAGGTGTATACAGTCGAACCTGTCTATCTCGAATCTCATGGGAAAGGAAAAAAATTCGAGTTATAGAGGTTTTAAATGCGGTCAATTCAGAAACGTTTTAATTGCATTTGTTGTAGAAAAATACAGTGGTGTGATCGCAGATTAATTATACGTACATCCATAGCATTTTGTTAACATACATACGTATCGAAATAGGAGTGCATAAATTGCCTGAGAAATAAAAAAAAAATCCTTCCGAAACGGCAAATTCTCTCCCAGCAGTTCAGTTTTCATGTTTCTCCGCATATAGAATTACACGAACTTCAAAACTGGCCGTGTAACAACGATATTTATCGGTAAGCTTCTGCTTTTCACTCATTTTCGTCACAAATAGCAAACAAGTACACCGATCATGAATTCATCACCACCCACAGCTGTAGCAAATCTCATTTGGGGAGGTAGGGGTGTTGTTTCTTTGAATAATAATAGTAGCCTATGAATTAAATTTTAACGTTTGTAATAAAAGATTTTTTTAAAAAAGAACACAGAAGCACACATAGTCTAAAAATTTAATTCACATATTAAAAAATGTAGACCGCCTTTATTTTTTAATATGTGAATTATACGTTTAGCCTATATGTGGGTTTCGGTGTTCTCTTTTTTATAAAATAATAATAGTAATAACAAAATTATTTCGGATTTCTTGTAGAATACTTTCCAATGGGCAGAGGCCTAGACTTACTGATAAAAATATCTAAACATCATCAGAAATTTACTTCTAATAATGAAAGATCTAAGTTGAGTTACTGCAACCTTCTTCTGAGGTTGCTTCTATTAGATTTTTGTACGTTTTGTGGGAATTTAATTCCGTTCTTCCACAAGACTGCTAGTGAAAGTAGTCACTAATAATGGGGAAATTCTGTCTGACTGCCAGTCGAGTTCCAGGTTATTTTCAAGTTGTTCGATGGGATTAAGATAAGGTACCAGTCAAGTGCCAGTCTCCCTAAGCCAGTTAAATTTTTCAATATATCTTTAGCAATTATCAAATCATTTCTGTACAGATTTCGTTTTGTAAATCGA
>JAFIDM010009631.1:352778216-352791201 GCA_023159025.1 Thereuonema tuberculata
TTTTCATTTTTTAAATTTTTAATTTTTTAAAATATTTCTTAAAAAGGATGCTAAACTACACATGCTAAAAAAATTTCAGCCTGGTTCCTTTGATAGGTAAAGTGGGACGTTACGAAATATGGTCAAACTGGGTCAAAGTAGTCCCAGTTTACGGTAATCGTCGATATTGATTCTGATTTCAGTTGATGATTGAGAAGGAATTTGAAGAGGCACTTCAAATAACTCAAAGAAAGGTAAAAAATAAAAGAATTATAAAAATAAAACTGTTTATTATCTTAATTACTGTCATTCAGCAAAGCTTCATGTTAATAAAAAACCGATACACATGAATCGATGTTCGAATCCCGGAGCTGGATTGGATGTTTTAATTTCTCCTGGGTTTTATTACTTTTGACAGATGCCTCTTATCAATGTTACCGAGGGCAACTTTTTAATGACAAATGATCCACGCAAACTATTCTTTTTGAGAACGAATGCATAATATGGCCAATATGTGGTATTGAAAAAAAAAATTATTGATTGATTAGTTTAATAAATATTTATGTTTGTTTTATTTATTCTTGCTTATAAAACAGCTTTGAATATTCTTTTATTAAATTCTCCTTATGATTAAGTGTAAATGGATGAGAATTTGTTTCAGTAATTTTGATACATTATGATTTCTGATGTTTAGGACAGAGGTTTTAGAAAAGAAAAACAGTGATTCTGATCATTTCGTCCTCCATTGTTTGCATTATTTTTCATATCTTACCCTATCTTGTAGATAAAAGAGAATTTAACAGTAAAATCTTATTGATAATAGAACTGTAATGTTCATCCTTAGTAGAATGTAAAATAGGAACATATTAATTTAAGTAAATTGAAGGGACGATTATTTACCAAGGGAAGTTCACCGTGGGATGAAAAAAAACTTCTTTTACAGCAAGTAATCCTCAAACTTGAGAACTATTCGCGTGTCCTTACAGAATACTTTTTTTTTTCTTAAAAGACTATGACCTCGATGATAACTCCGTATATGCTAAATACGTCGTGTGATAGGCTGATTGCTGTAATTTTGCTTCTTGTTAATGTTTGAGTTTGGGAATTAAAAAGCTGCTTTTCGGTGGTTATTATTTAAGGATATGTTCAAGTCTCATTTGTTTGTTTACTTCAACCATAAGGTCGACTCAATAATGCCTTAATGCACCATTTCCTTTGCATATCTCTAGGGATTTCCATTTTTAATATCATTCTTACTATAGCGATTTACGTTGATTATTCCTAAAGAGTAAACTAATATTCGATTTTGTTCGTTTTAAACATCGTTCTGACAACTCGTACACTGATTAATACTTCGGGCATGGGTCGTGCAATTGCTAAAACTTTGCATCTCGTTCGTTGGTGTTTAAAAATAAATAAAAAATAAATAAATAAAAGTTAATAACAGTGTTTCGGCGCTTATTTCCGACAGTCAATCCGAATTTCGACATTAAAAAAAAAAAACAATTCTTTAATACAAACGAAGAATATTACGCAGTCTGGTAATATAATTGCTCTTTTCAAAAACATCCCTACGAATTTGAAATTTCATGAACATCGATTTGTGGCTGCTCACATCTCTTGCATCATTCATTTTTTTCGATCCCTGTTACGAGGCTCTTTTGACGGTTTTTCCGCGACGCCTAGTCCTATCTCCGATTAGTTTATATTTTTTTATTTTTTATTTTTTATAAGCATTGGTTCAGTGTCCTCTACTTCCTTGTCAAATATCATGATCTGTGCTACAGTGGCTGAAATGAGAATATATAAAAAGAAAGAAAATGCACCGCTTGCTTCCCTTCAATTAATCTGAAAAAAATAAATCTCAAATAATATTCAAAATGTTCTTAAGAAAATAAAAGTAACAAAAGTTCCCAGCTTTATTATGTGACGTAAGGTATTATTTTTACTTTTTTTTATTATATACAAGGTGATTCAAATTAAAGTATCCCTCTGCAGAGAACCCTGAGAGAGAGAACCCAGTAGGTGAAACAACGTCAGACTTGGATTATATACATTCCAGGTCATAGAGAAAAGATTTCAACAATAAAAAAAAATTGTTAAAAGAATGACTGACAGGAGGAAATATGGCACTGCCAGCGGCACCAGTTGAAATTTATGTAGCGCTTACGTCGTAAGGCATCGAATCAGATAAAAAATGAAGTGTGAGGCTAGTCGGAGATTTCTTCCGACAAGCGCAGTGGTTCTCACGTTGCCGGAATGCGCCTTACTTTGTAAGTTATTCTACCAAATGGTGAAACACTGCTGCAGGGCTTCGCGAGTACAGACGCCACAAATGATTGCGGAAACCATGTGCATTGGAGTGCATGGTTCATCGATTTGAGAAGACGGTTAGGTTCACAGTCCGAGCAAGTGAGCATGTACCTAGGATACATCAAGAAGCCGAAGATGTTGCAACGGCAGTCGTTAAGCAATCACATGCGAATGTTGCAGTTACTTGTAGTGCTGGCGCCAGAGCAAGTTAGTTCGATGTATTATACACAACAATATGAAGATATTTGCGCAAAGCATTGCATAACTTTCCCCATAAGCTCAGCCATCTCCAAGAGTTTCAACATCCCAGAAACGTTGCTTTGACATTCCTGGCACGCATGCAGGTCGACGAGGATTGACTCTGGAACATCCTTTGAAGTGATGAAGCTCATTTGCATGTTTGTCAATCAGTAAAAAAAAAAATTTCCGCATCAAAGCTACAGAGAATTTTTGGCTTTGGGGTTACTCCAGAAGCATGGTTTATTGCGACAAAGTTCTTTACCTGGCATATTTGAAAGACAGAATTGTACTGCACACGCGAAACATCTCTACATATCAATTCCGTTCTGCTATCGAACATTCTCTCACTCACCTTCTGGCACTGCAGAACGGCCAACACATTGAACATTGCCTCTGACTATCCTTGCAGCCTCAGTCAGCTCTCGATACTTTTATATAATGTACAGAATGAATGAATAAACAACATTCGATTACACTTGGTAGGCCGTTGTTTAGGGTTGCTTTTCTGTTCACACACCCATCCTGTTCATACCACTGTAATTGGTATTCTTTTTAGGCAGCGCCATATTTCTCCCTGTCGGTCATTTTTTTTAACTATTTTTTTTTATTGCAGAAATCCTTACCCATTATCTGGAATGTGTACTGTCCAAGTCTGACGTTGTTTCTCCTACTGGGTTCTCTCTCCAGTGATAAAGGGATACTTCAATGTGAATCAAAAATTAAAAAAAAATAATACATTATTCATGAAAGCGAGAGTATCGAATGTTTCGAACTGTAAGAGGAGACAACAATAATTAGACTGGCAAAAATCCTAGCATCAATTACGACTCCATGAAATTTACATAACTTATAAGACTATGCAGCATTTCTAATGACTTTGAAAGTGCTATGCATTAACATTGTGTAATAATTAATATTGTCCTTTCGCACAGGATTAAACATATAACTAAAAAATGTGATTTCTTTTTTTTTTTTTTATTTTACTTTTCTGCTGAATATTTTATAAGCAGATCTCTCATCCTCTAATTTTTCACATCATCCACTCCATCGGGAAATATTGCGGAAAAACATCATTTCAGTTATAATTTTAACAAGAAGTTGTAACTTTGTTGATTCACAATTTGTTTAACTTTAGCAGTCTTTCGCAGCTTTTTTAGATACTGAATGAAAAATACCTAAATTATCTGTTCTCGAAATGGAACTTTACCATAATCTAACAAATTGTTAGAGTGACAGGAAGCTTTTTTGAGCCTTGTAGGAGTAATAGCGTTCAGACCCTAGAATGCTTTAGCAGATATCCATTCTTGGTAACATTTCAACAAAATCTAAAATAAAGCTTGTGATGTTCTCAACATGTTCAGAATCAATTTATTTTGATGAAACTTGAAGTTAGATCGTGAATACAGGTCCTTAAGCCTTTTCCTCTTAAAAATACACAAACTAAAAATAAATATATATTTAACAAAAAATTTATATCAAATCAAGTCAAACTGATATACTCTTAAAACCTCAGCTTTGACAGGTTTTTTGAAGATATATACTTGATTTATTCAAACCTTTACAACTAAAATTACAAACTCCTTGGCAAAATTAATGAAATAATTTGCTAATAATTTGCTTGGCTAATGAATGAATGAAGAAAATGAATGAAATAATTTGTAATATGATCTTTAAATGAGATGTCCGGTTTTTCTTTTCATGGTTACGTATTTTCTTATGGAATTTGGGTAAATCACGTTGTTCTTCCATTTGAAGTTATAAGAAAAAGCTTTCATTTGTTAGAGTTAGAGTTTTGTGTTGTATGAAATCAGTTGGTCCATCCAAAATGACTCCATATTTTTCATATTGCTATCATTAAGTTCCCCATGGATGGATATGGTTTCAAGAAAATTTGGTCGGTGGTTCATTTCTATTGTATGGGCAGAAACAAGGGAAGAGCCCGTGTTGAAATTCTTGCGTGCATTTTGGTGGTTACACAGACGCTTTTTAAAGAATTGTTTGCTCCCTTGCGCCATTAAAACCTGGTTTTGTATAAATATTTGGTGTGTATTTCTCAAGTTATTAAATTTGTCATATTTAAGACAAGCGTTAAAATGTAGAAGAATAAAAAAAGGTTAACTCTTAAGTCTATAAGCTCTAATGTAAAACTCAAATCCCTACAAAATGCAGAATAATAGTTGTCTACAAATTTTCGCACTAATATTTAGTATTATCTTTCAGCGAGCTTTGCTCCATATATTATTTATTATTAACTAAGAATTCATTATTCAAGGTAATTTGCATTTATCTTATGAATTCTGAGATTCTTAATCTTCTTAACTTTTCGTTGGAGCTTGACACAAACCTGAATACGGAGTCACTACATTCTGAGATAAATAAATAATTAAAATCCTTTATTAAGTTAATTACCTTTGCAACCTCATTTCCGGACAAGGAAAAAGAAGGACTACAAAGACATGTTCTTTCGTAGTGAACTAAGAAGTTTTAAATCTATACACAATTTCCAAGAACCCACATAGAGCTTTGAATATTTAATTTTAATTAAGGGCGTTTTCTGTTTACTCATATATTAAAGTAGCTGAATGAAATTAAGTTACTTGGATAAGTTTTGAACATCTGATATTGTCTTATTGCCAAGAAACAGTATAATTGATTTGAAAACAATGATACATTTCATTACAATATCTTTCTGATAAATATAATTATATTATAAATATGATAAATATAATTATATTATAAATATGATAAATATAATTCTATTTATAAATGGAACTGATTTTAATATGAAGTCAGAGAGGGGAAATAGTATATTAATTAGTGGTATTACATCAAAAGAAGATAAATTAATAACATATAATAATTAATGGTAATGAAGATAAATTAATTGTCAATAATTTTGACTTGATTGACTTAGATTTTCTATGCAAATAAATAAACCTGCTTGGATTCTACGAGAAATTTGCGTATGATGGTGAAAATCAACAAAACTGAAACAATTAGCTCTTATTGAATTGTTATGCTTTCTAATCTATTTTTTAATTCATTTTAAATTTGCTCGGCTTTGATTTAATTATAATTATTTGAAATTGGTCGACTGAAATTTGATGGGAATTGAAATTTATTCAATTTCTATCAAATTTGAAGGATGGCTAAATTTGGCAATTATTGTAATTCAGAAATATGGAATCTTTTTATTTCCATTGTGGTCATGATTAAAAAAAGTAATATGCAACGTTTTAAGGAAAATGTACTTGAAATTTTCTGTTTGATTCTGGGGACATAAGTTTGGTTTCGTTGGTTTCCTTTTAAGTAATCTGAAACTTGTCTGACTGCTCAACTTCTTCTATTCCTCGAGTACAGTGGCCCAGGGACACAATTGTGTTTCTGAAAACTAGAAATGAAGTAAAGGCAGAAGCCTTCTATTCTTTCGCACAAACTAATTCGTCTTAAAATATAGGCAAATATTTATTTATATGTTGTCATGTGATGCATCGCTGTTAAGATATGATTTCTGTAACACTTACTTTATCAATATAAGTAAGATCACTTCTACCCTACTGATCAGAAAAATACGTAAACATCATTTACGCTATCACGACCACAATTTGGAGAAATGAACACTTTTAAAAACATTCTGTGAAAAACAAATAAATGTGACACAGTAACTACAACAAATGCATAAAAACTACAAGCAGTGTTATTAAACTCTGTTCACACTTATAAGAGAATGTCGTCACGAATGCAGTAGGTTAAAACATTGAGTCGAACCTCTAACCTCGATATCTAATATAAGGCCGAATTAAGATTCGCGAAAAGATTGGATGCAGTCTCATCGCTACGTCAAATTGCGCAAAAACTGTATGCAGTGTAATTAAACTTTGTCCAAACTTATAAGAGAATGTCGTCACGAAAGCATTAGGTTAAAACATTCGGTCGAACTCTGTAATCTCGATACTTAACATAAGACCGAACTAAGCTTCCCGAAGAGATTGGGTGCAGTCTCAAAGCTACATCAAAATTTCAAAGGATATTAGGAGGTGAGGTTCAACTAAAAGTTGATGGTGGCGAACATCTCGCCTGAGTATTATTTTTATTTAGGTTCAAAATTGGGTTTTATGTGATGAAATTCAGCGAACAAAGCGCGCTGCTTGTAATCGAATTCTAGTAAGGAAATGCTGCTAGAGGCTTACTCCTGACAAGACCCGGTACGATCAAAAATCAGTCTTAACTCTTTCTCAGAATCATAAATGCGGTGACCCCAAGGGGAAGGAGTCGAGGGACTCTGAAATTAACCCTCGAATTTATTGTTGAACAACAGATAACACTTTCATAAATTTTTTATTGGCTATTTGTATTTTGGATTTGATTGATATGTATTGTCTTGAATAAATTGAATATTATCATCGAAATAAAAGTGTTGAAAACAAATTAGTCAAAGTATAAAAAAACTTCCTTTTCTGAAATTGTTGCCGATTTTCTCAATGCAATTTCCCCTTTTTTTTAAAATCATTCGGTTTTAATGATTGATCATTAATCCTTCTGTAATATGTAACTATAATAATAACACTTCATTTAAAGTGCTTCAAAGTTTCTAAAAGTCAATTAAACATATGTTAAACTAATGCAATTAATTTTAATTTTACAATTATTTTAAAATTATATTAATTATACATCCTATAATCACTGTTATTAATTATACTAACTACATTTAAAGTATTTTACAATTATAGTAATGTAACATTACAATGTTACGTTTCTACTAGAATTTCTTCAAAAATCGTCCCAAAACAAAGAGCAAGCACAATATATCAATATAAAAAACACCAGAAAATAGAGAATTATGGAATTAGAGGTATGCATTTACTATTAAGGAAGAGGTAAAAAAAAATGTAATTTGAAGGATTGAGAATTATAAGTGGAATATCACTATATTACGAAAATAAGTTGTTGATTTTACGTTTACATATTTTTAATGCTGAAATTTCGAATCTGCTTTTATTAATCCATGAATAGAACATGAAAGAGTTTGAAAATAGTTTTTAAAAAAATTCTCATATTTCACAGAATTGTATTCAAAAAATTTGCTTTGCTCTCTAGAAAAATTAAGAAATGGTGGATAACTTGTATACTCAACCTTTAATTTAAAATAACGGCAGAAATATCTTATCAAAATTAAGCTCAGAATAACATATTTCTTTTTAAAATAGTGCAGTACACTATTACAATATTTCAATTTCTTGTCATTTAATACTGAATGTTTAACAATAAATTTTTATTTGATTGTAGCATGATTATGTACGAGATAGCTTTTTTTTTGTAATCCAAAGATTACACATATGTTCATACTGCTTCTTTAAGTTTTCAAAAGCTTCTGTAGTAAATGTAACTCATCTCATTATCTGAAAGAGTAAGAGAGCCTTTCTTATGAAAATTTACGAAATTGTATCTTATAATAAAGAGTATAAAAAATTTAAGACAAAAAATCCAAAATGCAAACAAATTAAATTAAAGGCAACCTAAGCTGTCATCTCGGGAATCTGGGATACATGTTTCTGCCTTATTAGGCGTCATCAGCCAGATTTACTCTTGATGATAGCTCAGAGAGCATGACAAAGTTAAGAATGCCACTTCATCAAGGGTAAATCTGGCTGATGACACCTAATAAAGCAGAAACAGCTCTCCCGGATTCCTGAGAAGATAGCTTAGATTGCGAGTACCATTTATTTAAATGCATTTGGAATTTTTTTCTTACACTAATGCATGCACGTTAAATTTATTTTTGTAAGAAACTTAGAATTTTGTAAGATCTTCTGATTATCTTTCCTTTAGTTTTTTGGTAATATACTGTAATTCAGTTTACAGTTTTATCTTGCGAAGGGGCGAAGAATCCAAAGTTTTTCTAAATTTAAGGTAAACTAGGGCTGCAGGTAAGGAAATTCAATTTTACATTATTGAATGGGATTTCTGTTAAAAAAAATTGCTTTACGATTTACATTTGGTTACAATACAATTTGATTTATTTCGATGAGGATAGAAAAAACTTAAACATTTCAATTCAAAATTACTACGGTTAATGGATTCTTTCCTTTAGTTTTTTTTTTTATTGCGATTATTTTTTTTTATTCTTCTTTTACTCAATATAATTTTACTTTTATTAATTCTAAAAGTGAAATGTTTTTAATAGAGATTGGTAATAAGAGAGTTACTTTGATAAGTAAGAACTTTTCTTTCCACTCTGGCAACCTACGTCAGCAACCTATTTCAGGGTTTCACCACTCTCTAACTGATTCTAATCAGTTCTATTCAATTCTAATCTAAGAATTTCACGAAGTTGTTTTTTCTTAAGATGAAAAAGAACTCCAGGGTTTCACTATTTGCAGTTTCCATTTTATTAGATAAAATTATTTTGCTCCAAGATGCATTAACTGCTTATAGAGGTAAAAAGATGAGTTTGTTAAACCTAAATCTAATCGTGAAAGATTTGTATATCATATTTTTAAAAATTTTAATTTTAATTTGTGTGATACGTTATGTACTCATTTTCCAAAATTTACCAACTAATGATTTGAAACCTTATTGCTCGGAGAAATTTTATTTAATACAACTGGAAAAAAAAATCACTGAATTAGAAGACTAGCCTTTCAGCTTTGCTAATTCCAAAAGTTGTTGTCAAGCGAAGTTCTAAAGCTGTGCAAATTATATCATTAGGTGGAGTGCGGTCAACCCTTTCTTCATGTCATTCTGCTAAGTGAACTGACGGAGGAATCAATGGGGAGATGCCGCCATCGCAGCACAAGATTAATGGGTCGGTCCATCGATTCAGCAGGGAGAGCCAAATTCATTATGATCCTGCAGGCGACATCAAAATTAGTTCTCGGGTCAAGTTGAAGGTTCGGCGAAGATGAGGCCGAAGGTAAAACCGAAGAACCCATTAGGATTTAATTGATACGTTTCGAAATTACCAAACCCGAACCCTCCAATCACTCTCCCTTTAATTTGTATCGAAGTTCAAAGAGAAACACTTTGCAAAGCTGTAAACAAAAGCCTTGTAATTTACCATGAATTTACGCCTTCATTCAACAGCTTAAAGCTTAAGGTCCACGAGAAATTACTAATATCACTTCTAATATTATATACATCACTTATGTATTTTAAGAAAGTTATCGTTTTATATTTAACACAACACGAATGTATTACATTCCAATTAGATGTAAAATGCAAATTATATTTATTTATAAATAAAATATTGAAATTTATTTACAAAATAATTAGATATATTTTAATCATCATAACAGGTCAACTCCAAAAGCAATATTTCGCAGACATCCTATCGTTCTGCTTCTTCCAGCTAAATTACAACGTCGTAAACTGAACGATAGGATGTTGATTTGACATGAAGATAAAATATAGCGTCCTTTCATTATGGATATATCGGCGAGTTATTATTTTTATCCTTATCTAGGAACTTATTCATTAATGAAGCTACAATAATGAGTAATGTACTTAATATACTGTATTAATGTACTGTATATTAATATTCAGTTGAGTTCCTACCAGTGATATGTTTCAATGCAGGTTTCAATGTATATATTAAATATAAACTTTAATTGAGATTTAACGTGTGTGAAATTGATATTCAGTAAAAAAAAAGTCTTTGATAAAAGGCTGGTTAAGCCCAGCCGAACGTAATTGTATTTTTTAAATGTGTTAAAATAATATCTTTTGAACTTTTAAATTTGTGCAAAAAATTTAATTTTTTTAAATTGAATATTTAAACAAAGACTTTTCACAGTAGGTTGTAATAAAGAGCAGTCGTCAAAAACACAGAAAGGGCGTCATATGTTAAAAGAAAAAAATACAATGATTTTTTTTTTTAGGAAAAATAGAAAACGAAAAAAAAAATTAAAAAGAAGTACAGCAATAAATATTTACTTTCTCACGTTTTATTATCTGTTCTAGTGTTACGAATTAGAATTTACTTTTTTTATTATCTGTTCTAAAGTAAATTCTAATTAGTATAGTATATATTTAGTATATTAAAAAGTTTTAATTTAAGAGATGCCATTTTTAAAAGAAATGTTTGCCATATATTTGAATAACTGAAACTAATTTTATCTTCCACAACATCATAATTGTTACTATATTATTACTATATTCGTACTATTACTATTATTATTACTATTACTATTATTACTTTTACTATTATTATATTATTACTTTTACTATTATTATATTATTACTATATTCCTACTATAGAGTTAACCTCTAGATTTTTTGTTATTTAGGAATGATGAAGACTTTGATGATAGATTCTAAACGAAACCATTGTGCTACTGATCTTTTTTTATTGTTATCAAATAGATGGGCCTTTTAAATTTTGGAAAAAATTTACAGAAATTAATCTTCCCCTTTGACCCAAGGATAAACCAACAGTTTTAACATTTAGCGTAAGGTTGAAAATAAACAAATTCAACGGAATTTAAATCCTTTCACAAAATGTGTTCAAAATCCGTTGATGCTAATGGATCTATGAAATGATGTCATCACAGTTTCGCTGATTCCTTTATAGAATAGCATTATATGTTGATGCAAATCAAGTTGTAGGGATTTATATTCTTATCTCATTCGAAAATGACAGACGGATAGCTGTCGAAATTAATAGTATACATATCTATATTAAATCTTTTCATAGCTTTACGAATGTGTGTGATTAAGACATTATTTATCTATTTATATTTCAACAAATAAAATTTCTTTAGCTATATCATGTTGTAGAAGTTGGGGTGGTGTACAGATGATCTTTCACATATCCCCGCAAAACAAAGACCAAGGATGTGAGATCTAGGGATTTCTCCGGCCACTGTATGGGCCCTTAGCGAACTATTCATCCTTTGTGAAAGAGATCTAGTAATTTTCGACTGAATGAGGCATAAAGAAAGGGCGCTAAATCGTGTTGGAACCATATTTCTCTGCATATTGCCAAAGACATCCTATCTACGTACTGATCTATTGGTCATTACACATTAGATCCACACAATAGATCCACATACCTCTGTATACCATCCTCTGATATACCATCCAGTAGAATGTACATCATTCAGTATACCATCCTAGAACAAAGTTCTAGGTTCTGAGTTCCAATTCCACATCACACATTGAGCGCCACTGCCTCTGACCATTTGTTTATCCAAGCCATAGTGGGTTTTCTTCACTCTTGTAATGAAGATTATGATGATTCATCATCTCTTGTGAACTGGGCTTTATCTGTCCACAGAATGTGATATTATTTCTGGATGTTCATTAAACGTTCTCATCCAATTTAAAAAAATCTACACGGACAGGATAAGCCGGTGCTTGTAATCCTTGATGGCAATGACTGTGATATGATGAAACTTTGAAAACAGTGGAGTGATTGGTAAAATAGTCTTAGTTGATGTCCAATTGCCCTGCTGCTTGTATGTGGATTTGCAGCATATGATGTAAGGATCAAGGTATCAGTCTCCTAGACCGATGACCTCGTTGTTGGTGATCCTGGGATAACAGTTCCAGTCCCGGAATCTTTGGATAATCCGCATCATTGATGAATGTCTTCTAACATGTCTGGGCATAAATCATGATTGCCATATGGCATTCTGTGTCAACTTGACACAGAAATGTAACAGAAACGGCCAACTCAGAAAATGGAACGTTTAGAATGACGTTGCCAACATGACTATGTGACGCAAATTTCTCTTCATAGATTAAATTCAGTCTGCAATTAAGCTCGACAGAACTTTTACCTCGATAGAATGTATTACCATCAAACATTGCAGAAATCGATCCATTTAGAGCTGAGATACTGAGATATGGCGGCACAAATCTCCCTAGAATTGATTAAATAACCTTACAGAGAGTTTTGAATATTATATTATTATATATTTTTCAATATTACATTATATTATTATATATTTTTGAATATTATTACGTAATGTTCTTCTATTTAACTGGTATACTGGGACAAGGATTCAAATTGATGTATGACTGTCCATGCAGATATCATGTAGATTCAGACATCTGTGAAAATACAGTTATCCTGTTGAATAGAGAACTGATCTAATAGACTGGTCAGTCAGTAATCCTGATTTGCAATTCACGTTTATGATTGTTAGTATAGTATTCTAATTTTCTTGATTGTAAATCATTACTTTTTAATTTTGGGAAGGAGAGAGATGGTCTCTCTGCCCGTAATGTAATAGGCTTGAGAAAGTAGGTCGATTAGACCTTACGAAATATCGCCGTGTAGTGGAGGTTTTTACTTTCATTATTAAAGAAGTGATTTAAAATATTAAGAAGAATTTATTTGTTTGTTTATTAATAATAATGAAAATTTAAGGTGAAGAGATTTTACTTTTTAAAACGAAGAAAAGAGCAGCACAAGAATAAAGAAAACAAAAGGAAATCGCCTTTCTGATTC
>JAFIDM010009631.1:352791211-352809496 GCA_023159025.1 Thereuonema tuberculata
GAATCAGAAAGGCGATTTCCTTTTGTTTTCTTTATTCTTGTGCTGCTCTTTTCTTCGTTTTAAAAAATTTTCACAGCACGTTAAAATGTTTTGTTTAAGAGATTTTACTGTCAAGAATTTTAAAGGTAAATTTAAATTTATTAAACAATGGACATTTATTCAACGTTTTGGACATTACTTTAAAAAATTTTAAAAATTGAAGACAACGATTCGGACCTATTTTCAACAAATTTCTTTTTTTCAGTTCTTGCTATTCGGCTTTTTGCAATTTTATTCTATCAGATGCAGTTTGTTATTGAACAAAATAAATTAGTAAATGTCACAGATGTTTCTTATGTAATTCTGTTATTGTCCAAAATACATTTTGAAGAAAATAGACTAAATAATCAGCTGCCTTCATTGCAATAAAATTCGACTTTCGTAGTAAATTAAGCAGTATAACAATTATTTTTCTTTAATAGACTTTTAAAGAAATTGGAAGATAAGGTTAATGAATTATGACTTCGTTCAGCTGTACTTTAATTCATAAACACAATAATAGGAACCCTCCAAAACATACAACCAATATTTTGTATTAGAAAAAGAGCAAATTTTCGTTGAGTTTCTACTTTAGATGTTTAGAAAAAATTAAAGGAAATTAAATTTCCATAAAAGCTATTTAAACTTAGGAAAACAGAATAAATATCAGTTTGTACAATCATTTAAAGACTGTTTTATTAATATTGTTTATTAAATCTAGGAGACCTCTCTTGTGAATTTAACTTCATGCTAACCAACTGAAAAAGAAGAATGTATTTGGCTACGATTGTTTTAAAAATAGATTTGTTTTAAAGAGTTTTATGAAGCAGATTTATTATTATCAAGACGACTTATGATCTTCGTAAAATCCTAGAAAAAAAAATAATCTAGAAATTATAAAATAAAATTTAGCTACTTTTTTCGAGGACATACATTCAATGTTTCAACCATTAATCTGACATGACACATCTTTCACAATTGATAAAGATTCGTATGTAATGAGCAACAATCATTATTACGAAAATAGAAAATACTGCAAACACTCAATTTGCAGATTTTAACTCTCTATAGGTACGCCCATGGAAGGCTGAGAATAAAGAATTTTCAACAATAGTCCACCATCTTTAATTACAAGACTTAATGAATGTCGCAAAGCCTTGCCATAATTACAATATACTCTGGATGAGTTGACACTGTTCCATAATCAAGTTAAATTGTTAGTAAGTGAAGCGCAACCATCACGGGTGAATTAAAATTTTTACTCGCTTTCAGATTTCAAATGACATTGAATAGATCAATAATACGAAGCAAGAGACCATTCAGTATGGCTGTCGAAAACTGCCTGAAATGAAATCAAAGTAACAGTAATTTTTTTTTTTGTTTATGTAAAAAGTATAATTTTTCAATGTCTATGAAATAGTACAATAGAAAATCTTATGAAATGAGTGAAAGCCATTTGTTTCATCTAAAACAAACACAGTGAAATATAATTCGTCTCAGGCGAAAAGAAACAAATGATTTTGGGATGAATCTACTGGCCTTCGAATTCCAGGAATTTTATCATTTAATTTAAATGATTGGCAGACATTGGATACAGAAATGATTAGAAAAGAGAAAAGTTTTAAGAATTATAATTTACTCATGGAACCATTTTGTGCCAAAACATGAAAAAAAATCTTTCTTCCAATATAATGTGAGTTCTGTGAGGAACTTGCAGAAACTATAAATCTGCTCCTTAAAATGTATTTTTCTTAAATTATAAAAATAACAGGAATGTAAAATCTCCTGTTTATTTTTAATTTACAATTTTGGCCGAATGCAGACAATGAAGATTTTTTCAGTTTCGAAAAAAACTTATTAAATCCACAAATACTTCCACAAATCCACAAATACTAAGAGGATTAATAAGTAGATAATAAATATTGCTAAGACACAGACAGAAATGCAGTGGGATCATTTCAATCTATTAGGGAATTTAAGGATCTACTTGGCTCAATTCATCATTTCAGACTTTGTGACAGGTCAATTTCATCAAGAAAACTTTTCTGTTTTCGAGTATTCCTTGTATCCTTCAGGCTTATAGTTCTGAGGTAAAATAATTTTTGGGCTACGTTTACTGCATTTGAACAAAATATTGTCTTATTTATTGGTAAAAAAAAAAATGCCCTCAAATTTGACGTACAGTGAAAATTAGTGTTCCAAGATAGTAAACTAAGTAAAACTGTAAATACTTAGAATGGTTTTAGGAATATTATAACTCTTTTTTTTTATTCTTTGCTCAGGAATTTCATACTCTTGTAAAATAAAAAAAATAAATAAATAAAAAAACGCAATTTGGAAATAGCGTCTCGTGCTGTTATTAAGCTCCGTCATGTTAAAGATTGCTTTTAGAGTTTCAGAAGGACCTAAATATGTTAGTCATTATACAATTATTAACAGCTCAATTAAGTCAAATTACGTTGCTAATAAATTAAAATATGCCTATAAGAACTCTATAGGCCATGTTTTCAATGGCATTGATTTTTGTAAAAATCTTAAAGAATTAAAAATCCCCATGAGTAACGTAATGATGTTTTCAATCGATTCTCAATAACTTTTTACATCAATCACTAAAGAACTTCTATTTACAACCTTAAAGGAGACTTTAATATCTACCAAAAAAAAAAAACCAAGATAAATTAGTACTAGAATCTTTCACCGAATTTCTTTTTGATAATAAATGCTTTATTGCTAATAACGCTATTATTCGTTACGCTGAAGGACACCCCTCGTCGGCTAAATATGCAGAGATGGTATGCAATTTATAGAAAATTACTACTTTACAACTTTTGATCTATAAAGTTTTACTAAAGGTATGTTGATGACATTTTTGTCTTATCTGATAAGAATTCTTACAATAATATTTTAATTCAATTTAATTCAATTCCTTCAAGTTTGCATTTCACATCGGAAATTGAAAACCAGGAAGGCCAATACCTTTCAAATGGGAGGCGAAAACTAGACAACTAGTTGCCGAGTTGTGTGGGCAACTAGTTGGTTGAGCCCGTTTTGAGCCCAGTTGTTGGTGAATTCCGTCCGATAAAAGTTGGCCAACTGAAGTTGTTGGTGTTTTATTTACTCCGAGAGTTGGTCGGCTAATAAAAATTACCCAATCACAGTGCAGCGAGGGAACACGTCAGTCGTGTTATTATCCTACAATAATATTGGCGTCCCTGATTTACAGAAAAAGGGATGCATCTATTTAGTCTCATGCATGAACAATACTTGTTTTATGTAGGTAATAGTGGACAGCAACTTAAAAAAAAATTTTCATCTCATCGTAGCTGTATTAAAACTGATAATATTTTAGCCTCCAACATCTGTAACCATATTTATAAAACTGGCCATACCGTCAATTTTGAAAAGTTTCTAATAGCAAATATAGATAATACCGTAATAGGGAGTGCCGTGAAATAAAAGAATCTTATTTTATTTCTCTAATCCAATCATATCATCAATTTTTGTCTAACATATTCATTAATAAATACATAGATAATTCCAGGTTTCTTAATAGAAGCAAAAAAGAAAAACGCAAGCTGATGGTAAAAATTCGTAACTCATGCTCCCAGACGACGCATCAAAACATGCCGATTGCCTCCCATCGTTGTTAACGGAAGCTGTTTCAGCGGTTTACCGATAGATGTCTTCACGGTTCCCATAGCGTCCTCCCAGTTACCATAGAGACTACGTATGAAGCCGAAAAAAAATCTTAAATGAAAAAAAATGTTTTGATATGTATACTCAAATTCTTTACGTTGTAACTTGAACAAATACACTACTGATCTTAAAACAGAACATCTGAGCTATGACTTTGACAGACCAAGTTCCAATGTTAACCAACGCCAACTCGACCGAATGTGTTCGTTGGTGTTAAGATTGGAAACGATTGGAAATGATTATGATGTTGATAAAATGTTGTCGTCCACATCGGATTTAGTTAGAATTGGAAACCGTTGGTTGTGGTTTGGTCATTTTACGCGGCAAGGTATTGAATTGATCGTCTCGTAATGTCGGCAACTGATGATGAATTCTGTGCAAGTGCTGGATTTGTAGTTGTGAATGCTTTACTTCAGAACAAAAAGAAGAAACGTAAACCGAGACGCTGGTGGATGACAACACCATATAAAAATAGAAGTGCCTTCAATACAAGTAATTTGCTGGATGACCTGCGGAGTTCAATTGCAATACTCTGCCAAATATCTATCTTCTTTTTTGAGAGGTTATAATTTCTATTGGTAAGATCCCATAATATAGGATTATCTCGTTATAGTTGAATTAGTTTGAGATACAAATCATCGTCCCATTCCATATCGAAACACGAAATAAACAATACGTCCCACATCAGGGAATACTTGCCAACGAATAAACACGTTTTAACTCGTCCACACCAAATCACACACCTTAAGGTAATATAGAACAAATGATTGTTCTAGTGTATCGATGTAGCTAATAATCGGTTTGGTCACCTCTGACATCTCTCATCTGCTGTATGCGCTGAGGCATCGAAACAAATAATGTTTAGCCTTCCAGGATATATTGACCCGCATCCAAAATTCATTAAGACTTGCTGGCGGACCGTCTTATCGCTGCACCTGTTACTTAAGTATGTCCCAGGGATTTTCTATAGGTGACAAATCCGGCGATCTAGTGGAACATCTGTGAAGAAGGCACGTTTTGTAGTTACAACATGCTGTGTGACAATGTCCTACTGAAATATAGCCCCGCGGATATCCTGCAAATATAGAAGCGAGACCGGCAGTAGAAAATTATTGATGTAGTACATACTTGTTATGAGGATACAGACTCTCGCGAGAGGTGATTTGCTTTCATATCCGATAGCACCCTAAGCCATACTGCCTCGCGTTGGTACAGTATGCCTGGTGCAAATATACTTCTCCGACGCCTCTCTCCCTGTCGTCTGAACGCAAAGATGCGGCCATCATTTTAGCCTAAACAGAAGCCTGAGCAGGAGGCCAACGAGCCTGCAGTCCGAACAGTAATAACCGGTGACGTATTGTTACAGCTGACATTGGACTATGCCTCATAGTTCGCAATTACTGTGCAACGCCAATAATTATTGAGAATGATCACGGAAAGACATCATCATAAGATGACTGTTGTCCAGAACTTTCCCTTCCGTGTCCTGTGCCCTTCTTCGTATCATTCCCTGCACACTTTTTTCTCGACGGATGCACTGTGCCCTACAACGATCGGGAGTCTCTCAGAGGAAATCATTGCATTCTGTGATGCTGATCATGCAGCCTCTGTCGAACTGGCTGGTTATCTGTGTAACTTACACAACGACGAGGCAGCCTTACCCACTAATCAAGCAAGATACATGTCGAATAGCCAGCGGCGCTTAACAGAATGACAGTCGGTTTACGATCTGTGAAGTTGCACGATCTGATTTGCTTATACGAGTACTCTGAAGCTACGACACCGATCTGTTAATTATTTGCTCTGTGTTACCTAATGAAAATATGTTGTAAAAATCAAAGTCGTAACTCGAATCCTTTCAGGTGTTCTATTTTTTATGAACACTAGTGTATATTGTTTTTGAAATGACTGTTAGGCCCAACACAAGAATAAACAAACAAACAATTGCCTTAAACGTTAAACCCATCTTTTTAACTAGTGTATATTCTATTAAAGCTTATTCGCTTTTATTTATAAAAAATATTAGAGGAAAAGAGAAATATAAATACGTTTGCTGAATTTATTTCATAATTTTTATCAATACTTTCAATGATTACGAAAAATATGACTTTAGGATAAATCTTTTCATTTCATTTTAGCTATTCCTGCAGTATTTGAGAACCGGAACAAGATTGGTACAAAATAACTGTTTCTGTTTTCTACGGATTCAGCAACATTGGTGGCTTTCTGTTCGTGGAACTTGAAGGTTTTCTGTGATCTTACATTGATCTCAATCGAAGACCTGCGGCAAATTCACTAGTTGCTCTGACGACAACTTCAAGTTGACTGTCGAACCGGGGATTTCTGATAAACGTCAACGGTTCGTTTCAAAAGTTTAACGGCCGATAGCACCTTCAAACAAATAGTAGGAAGAATGAACGAAAAAAAAAAGTCTTTTTTCTTTCTTGGAGGCGTTGAAACACTTCAACAGACACTTTTCTAAAACAAACTTTGTAAAACTTGTGTTTGCTGAAGAGAAATGTTTCTGAACAGCATCAAAACCAAATCAACGTTTAAGTAATTTGTAGAAATGTTTCTATATTGTCGTTCAGGTTGTCAATTTGGTTTGAATGGAAATCTAATTTATTGCAAATGCTTTTGACTGTGATTGACAAGAGCTTATAAATACAACAAATATCTGCTGTAAACTCGGACTATTTTCAGAACTGATTTCTTTTCCAAAAAGCCCTACTTTTTCTCCTTTGAATTATCTAAATAATTGAACTTCTAACCAAAGGGCGCGCTTTTTTTTCCAAATTCATGGCAGCAGAAACAAATTGTAATCTTTGTTGGTTTTATCTCTGAGCTCTTGGAAAATTATAAAGTATTGAAATGAGTTGAAGTAAAAAGAAAATGAATGAATGTAATTATGTCTTTCTTACAACTAGAAAAAAATATTGACGACATTGAACTTACATTCTGCTTACCAATTATTTAAACTGAATTTTATCATACGAGAATGCAATGAAAACAAATTTTAAATGAAAAATAATTTGTTTGAATTAAAAATGAGAAGATACTGAATGTCTTAAGGATAAAGGGATAAAGTTGGATTTTTCATCTCAGATTTAGAACTCAAATTTAAAAAATGTATAAGGTCCAATGTGCTTCCTCATATTTCCATGACGTAGTGTCAATGAATAAACAGTAATGGGTATGGGATAAGATCAATGATCAAAAAAGAATCGTATTGATTTGCAAAAGAACAGCATGACATATTGGAGATAATATCGATAGAAACACAAGTCCTGTCGAAGATCTCTTATCTGTCTTTAGCTAGAACAAGGTACAACAACAACAACAAAAAAATACAATCTTTTGCAGAGAGGAGTTTCAAAAAAAATGCTTCAGAAAATGTTTCAAGAATTGTTTCAGAAAATTAGTAATATATACAAATTTTCTGAGGGCCAATTTTATAAAAGTTCTGATGGAGGGCCGCAACCCCCTACCCTTACTATATCTTACTAATTAATGATTTGATATACAGTCGGACCTCTATTTAACGAAGTCGCTAAATCCCCCAAAAAAGTTCGTTATATGGAAAATTCGTTAAATAGAGATTTACCTTTTAAAATTACTTTAAACTACATAAAACAGATTTAAAATACATAAACAATAAATATTATTAAAAAAAGTAATAATTTTAATGACATAAAGCATACTTTACCATATGCGTACTTAAATTTTACTAATAAAATCTGTTAATTTTGTCTAATTTTTTTTTTTTTTTTGAAAAAGTGTTTTCGCTCATAGCATGTCTCGCATCTTGGCAATGCACCAAAAACCCATTCAGTATTTTCTTTAAATTGTACTCCGCGTCGGATTGCTTCAAATGATTTTAGCATTTCATCACACGAAGGTTTTTTGATTTCTTCATCATGATCAATTCCATTTTCATCATCTTCATCTTCATCGCAATTCATTGCTGTATTGTTTTTATTTTTCACACTGTCCAAAATATCCGATTCAGTTAGTGTTTCCGAGGTCTCAACTTCAAAATCAAGTGAAAGATAATCATTAATCAGCACATCATCGTTAATTTCTTCTTTTTCCCTTCTTTTTCCCCACATTTCTTTCATTTCCTCTAAGCGAATATTAATAATAAAAACATTTCAAGGAGAAAAAAAAATAGATACCACGAAAAAGTTCGTTAAATAGAAAATGCACTTCGTTATTTGGAGATTATTTTACGAAGAAATTAGCAAAATGTTCTTGGTTCCAAAGAAAAGTTCGCAAAATAGAGAATTTCGCAAAATAGAGGTTCGTTAAATAGAGGTCCGACTGTAATTTATAATAATAATTAATAATAATACAGACAATTTTCTATTTAAGTGTTCAATTTTTCTACCGAAAATGTTACTGCAGTTATTATTATTATTATTATTACATATGTGTTTATCTCAGACAAAGTTCGGAAGCCTTGCAGGCGGAGAAATTCATCTCAAGCCATCTGTTGTAGAAACCTGCGGGTGACATGTCTGTAAACACTTTTCTGCATATTTTTGATAAGATTATGTTGCAGCCCAAATTTTTCTAAATTATCAATAAAATTCTTTGAAACAATTCCGGTCGCCGATATCACCAATGGTACTGTTTGAATTCGTTGCTGCTTCCATATTCGCTATATTTCAATCGCCAGATTTTCATATTTTGTACATTTTACAATTTCCGTTTTGGAAATGTTTTGGCACAGTGGGACAGAAATGTCAACTATTGAAGTTTGTTTCTCCACTTTATCAACCAAAACAATATCCGGACGATTGAAGTCAACAGCATTGTCAGTAACAATCGGTTTATCCCAATAGAGGAGATACCGTTCCGTTTCAAGAACTGGATCCGGCTTGTACTTATAGTATGGCGGGGCAGAAATTAAAATTCCAAATTTGAGAGCTAATTGCTGATGAATAATTTTAGCAAATTGGTTGTGTCGATTCAAATAATATGAATTTGCCAGCATCGGACAGCTTCCAATTATGAGATCTGTAGTTTCCGAAGCTGAATGGCATTTTCGGCAAGAGTCGTCGTCCGATGTTTTGGTAATAAACTTCTGATAGTTCTCTGTGCTTATCACCTGATCTTGAATGGCATTAATAAATCCTTCCGTTTCTGGGTGAAGGTAGCCACTCGTTAGGTATTGTATCGAAAGACTCTTAGTTGTCTGTTCTTCGTTTAACATTGTAGGTATTTCCCATGTAAACCTTTTCCTTTCCAGGTATGTATTGTATTCCCAAGAGAAACTGGAGTATATGGCATTCTTATCTAACATAAATTTAGAGGAGTGTAGTTATTGTCAATGTACGCAATACGTAGTCTCTAAGTTTTTGTATTTGTGTTTGGCATAATCTAGAAATGTTTAATAATCCTCTACCTCCCTCTCTTCGTGATATGTACAGACGGTCAACTGAGGATTTAGGATGATGCATTCGGAATTTGGTAAGTAATGTCCTAGTCTTTCTGTCCAAGGCTTCAAGATCAGAGTTGCTCCATTTCAGGATTCCAAATCTGCAGGTTAACGTAGGCACAGCCCAACTATTAATCGCCCTTATTAAATTTATAGAATTTAGCTTAGTGTTGAGTAATTTGGTGAGTCGTTCAATATAAGTTTTCTTAAAATGCTCCTTCAATTTAGTGTGACAAAATGTTAAATTTTGTTCAAAACTGAGATATTTATAAGTATCTTGTGATGTTAAAACCCTGATTAGAGTATCAGTGGCCGAATTCCCCGAATTATCCTGCTTCCTCGTTTAATCGTAATAACTCCACATTTGTCAAACCCAAACTCCATTTTAATGTCCATGCTCAAAATTTTTGTCGTTTCAATTAAGCTATTTAATTTGGAAGAGTTTCCACCAAAAAGCTTAATATCGTCCAAATGAGAAGGGTAATTTGACACTCTTTGTTCTTTACATCCATCTTGTAACCAGCCGTTGTTTTATTTAGAAGAGTAGAGAGAGGAGCAAGGGCCAAGCAGAACCAAAGCTGACTGAAAGAGTCCCCTTGGAAAATATTATTATTATTATTATTATTATTATTATTATTATTTCAAGGGATTGGATATTTTACTAATATTAGAAATTTTATTTTACCATGCTTTCTTAATTAATACTTTGCTTTTAATATAAAACATTTGCTTTATTCTTAATCTTCTCTACAAATGAAATAACAATGGAATTTATAATAAAAAGGTTAGAAAGAGAATGTTTCGAACTGTTTGTAATACCCTTTCAAAAATAAGTCTTTAAAAAATAAATAAAAAACGTATATTTACTTATAAGTATTAATGTTAATGTAAATGACTCTGTAATCTAAGAAACAATCAGAAAAAGGTTTCCATAAAGATTTTTTTCATTAAAATTCATCCGATATGGATTTAGGAACAGTGACAATTTCATTTTACAACATGGATGGAACATCCCGCAGCACGTGGACTTAAAATTTACCTGAATGAACTTCTTTCCCAACCCAGCATTGGCCGAGCAACAACAGACAACATGTTACTTACACATTGGCCACCAAGAAATCCCGATCTCACACCATGTGACTTCTTTTTAAGGGGATATGTCAAGGACAAGATTTTCGTCTCTCCCTTACCTGTTGCTCTTGATGATCTAAAGCATGGATGCACAACCTTAGGAAATTTGAGGGCCAATTTTACAAAAGTTCTGATGGAGGCCCAAAACCCCCTACCCATACTAATCTTACTAATTACTAATAATCTTACTAATTAATGATTTGATAATGTCGTTTATCATAATAATTATTCATAATACATACAATTTACATACATGCTTTACTAATTAATGATTTGACAATGCCATTTATAATAGTTGTGTTTCATATTAACATTCCAATAGTAAAGTTTGAGGCAGTTGCTTTTGCAAGTTATGACATTTTTCATGTTCCTATTAGCAGCAATGTAAAAACTCAAATTTAATTTTAAGTTTGACACTATCTGGCCGCAGCAAATAAATCGACGGGCCACAGGTTGTACGCCTCTGATATAAAGCAACGTCTCACAATACCTATTGGATGCCATAATTTCTATGTGTTTCTGACGAATTCCACTTCCGCCTTGATGTATGCCGTGTGACGAAAGGTTCACGTGACTTGCTGTATAAACTTTCTTGAGTTTCCTTACCAAACAGTGTATAATTAGTGTTTATATCTTAAACAGTTTTTATTTTATACAATGTTTAAACTGTTTATTATTTTATAATAACCCTATCATTTGATAATAACAAAAAGTGGCATTAATAGATTTCTACTTTTTCTTATTAATTTTCAGATTTACAGATATATAACAGAAAGCCATTTAATATGAGAAATTAAAGTGTACATATCAAAATATATCGATTAGTAAGTATTTAAACTTAAATAAAAATGGACAATAATATTTGAAGAATTTAATCCATTCTGTTATTACTGTAACAAGTTTTAAAGAAATTAGAACATATTTTCTTTAATCTACATTGATTTTTTTTCTTTAATTATTATAATAAGCCAAATACCTAAATTTTATGCAGCGTTGTACAATAATAACTTAAATTTATTTTGAGGCTTGTAATGGCACTGAAATCTTTATTACACTTTTAAGCAAAGATTATCTATTCTTCTAATAAAACAATCACGTAACTCTTCGAAAAAGAGTAACTTAACAGAAAAGCATAAGAGAACAATTTATTATTATATTAGACCAATTTAATGCTGAGAATAATACGGTAAATTCACAATTTTATTTATAAAAATTAAAAATTTCTTTCAGGGAAAACAAAAAAGAAAAAAAATAGCTAAGGAATGCAGAAAACTATATGCATTATGTAATAAAAGGAGGGAGGGGAGAAATAGAATTGACAATAAAGTAAAAAGATCCTTCTTAATTTAATTTTTAATTCAAATTATTCTTCAGCTTTCATTAAAAGTTTACAAAATAAAGATTTAAGATGTGAAATCGAATGGAATAGAACGATGTCAAAATTATTGCCAATGTTGCTGTTAATTATAATACTGATATATTTGTAATTGAGTTTTTTTTTCATATTTTGAAATAATTTCAATCGCTATGAATTAATAATTTTAATAAATATGAAAAAAAAAAGAATTGATAACAAAAAACAAAACAAAAAGAACAAGTAGAAGCAGAATAAAATGTTAGCAATGTACATAGTAAAAGAAAGCTTTCACTAAATCATCCCAAATTGGATTTGTCAATAAATCATCCAGAAACTGCAATAACTTACTTATAACAAATAATATAATAAGCAAATTAATCAGGACTGTTCATAAATCAAGTGAACAATTTCAAAGAACATTTATGGAATGGTTAGTGATGAATGGTGTGGTAGGGAAATAAATTCTGTAAAAATAAATACTGGATGATTTAAATTCAATTTTACTCACTAGTCAACTACAAATATATAAAAATTTTTGAAGTTCACGAATGAAAATTAGTCGGATATCTGAGCTTCATTTACAAGATTTGGTCTTCAGACAATGTCAAAATGTATAAAAAAAGTCATTTATTCCTTGATCTCTTTTATATCTTAATAAAATTGACAGTAACATCTTAAATATGCATCTATATTACTACCAAAGAATCATGTAATTGAAATGAATATTTCGAAGTAAAATTATTCGTAAACCTTAAACTGCATGTTCTGTAATTGGATCCTATTTAATATACGGTAGTGACCGTTTCTAGCAGTTATAGAACTTTATACAAGTCCTTACTACAAGTGTTATAAGTCTTACAACAAACATATATGAACTGTTTATTCCTTACACTATTCCTTTTTCAAGTTCTTGCTACCAAACTATTTAATAGTAATTAAACATTATTTATCTTCGTAGAATGCAATATCTTTTATGTAAAATACTAATCTAGTGATCAAATCTAAAGACAATTGGAAAGCTCAAATCTTGTAAGTGCGTAACTGATGACTGTTGGATTGCTTCTATCAATGCATGTATAGTTACTCAATACAATCTTTTTTTATTTTTAATTTATTAATTTCTTAGGCATACGACTTTCTAAAGAGATTTTTATTCTTATGTATTTTTTGCTTTTGTTTTTGATGTTTATTCACTGGTAATATTTTTTGTGACACTGAATTTTTTATTCCTGTAAAGTTTTTAAGCGAATTGAAGGATTATTAGTTTATTTTATTATAAACAAGATTTATTTTTATTTTTTCAGCTAATGAAGTATCTGATTTAATTCTTTTAATTAATCATACAAAATTTGATTCTCTAGTAATTCCCATAAACAGGCTTAGAATCCATTAATGGTAAATATTCTTACAAGACTAATGTTCCTTGGACAGTTGATTAATGAACACGGCTACTTTAGATATACAGAAATTCAAAATTCACAGATTCGAAAAATACATTGTGTTTTTTTTCCAATAACCTTTTTAGATCACAAGTGTGGATAACATCGGAAATAATAACTACTTTACTGAAATGCAAAAAATATAATCAACTTATAGTAAGGAGAAGAATGAGTTCCATTTTAGGAGATATTCTAAAAAAATGAAATCCAAAAAATTTTGCACCAAATTACTTTGTGTGGAGTTTTTCATTTTATTCTAATCAAATATTCAATAAATGCGTTCATTTGGAAGTTATTGATGAAACAATAAATAAGGGTTATGTGCTATGGTGATTCATAACAACACGTATGATTGTTATGAATGCATAAGGAATACGTGAAAAGAAAGCAATTGTTGTCGGAACTGTGTAGGGGAAAGTCGGGTAAGATGACTAAGCATGTAAGATGACTAAGCGTGTAAGATGACGAACTCGGTATTTCAGCGACTCATTCATAGATAGGAGCACCTGTCCAAGCACTTTCTGAGACCCAGGTGATTAGTAACGAAGTTCACTGCAAAGGATGTCGGGCAAGATTGTTTTGCGAGCAGTAGCGACTAAGATGTGTTTGTTTCCCGTGCGTTTGTAATTTTTCGACTTCACAGCGTAATGAATTACTCGAGTACGTTAAGTTGTTTTTGCTCTTTCATAAAATATTCTCAAAATATAACTCAAAATGTAAAGAACCATGTGTGGTATAGGTTGTTTACGATAAGCTACGGTAATGATAAATAAGTTCTAAACCAAATTGGCGGCGTGGGGTAAGATGACGAATGGCAGGGCGGGTAAGATGACGAGAAGTTTGCTTAGTTTGTCATCTTACCCAACATGTTTTTGAGAACCTTTTATGAATAGCTTTTGTCCTATTTTAAAAATTGGATTTCAAACTGAATTTTAGTTGCAGTTATTTTTTTCTTTTACTTTAAATGCTCATGTATGACTGTTTATCTATGAAAGTTTTAGGTATCCATAGATGCCACGGAATTATACAAGGAAAAGTGACAGGGTAAAGTGGGATAAGGAGACAATGAATGCAGCTGTTGTTGAAGTAAAAGATAAAACCTCAAGTGTAAATGCTGCAGCAAAGAAACATAACGTGCCAAAGCCAACACTAATGTTCTTCTAAATTTTTGTTGTACCTAATTGTTCAAAGTTTTGTTTCATTACGAGCAATCTGTTATTGTAATTTAACTGTTTCATCTTTGACTTTTCTAATTCATGCCACACGTTAGTAAGTGAAATTGTTTCTCTGCATTTTTAAAATAAAATGTTTCTATCTTAATGTATTACTTTTATCTGCTAGTCATCTTACCCCTTAGATGAGGTAAGATGAAGAAAATTACTCTTTTTCTTTGGTGAAATATTTTTCATAATTCGAAAGGGTAAAACAGCGTTTCATATTTTTTTATTGAACATAAAGGTTACAAGAAGCGTCCTTTCAAATTTCAGGTTTTCAAACCACTTACTAAGCGAGGGACAATCTCTGAAGCTAAAGTTCGTCATCTTACCCTACCTTACCCGACTTAGTAACTGCTTGTTGGGTTCCATAGTGTCCCATAGTGATGATATTAAAACGGACAGAATAAAGATCATAATGGTAAAAGGCCAAATAAATAATTATGCAAGATTCTCCTAGTCAATTCTAACAAATGTTCAGAATGGTCCAATGTATTCATATGTGGATTAAGAAACAGATTAAATAATATTTAACAGTTATACGAAAAGGGTATTGATTGAATAATGTGAAACGGCGAATCCAAACTATGCCAAGAGAGTTCATAGGAATCGTTAAGCTACAGAGATAGGTAAAAAGAGTGATGATGATCAAATATGTGCTACAAAACTTCAAGTCAATCCAAACATAAATCGAAGTAAGAAATCAACGCATCAAAAGGAAAGGTAAAAATGTGTTTGTTTATGCTGTTATTTTTGTTCCGAAAGAACTGTTCTATGTAAATGAACTGATGAGATCGTTTAAAGATATTAAGAAGGAATATTTCGTTTAAAGAAAGACTAGTATTTCAAGTTAAATTCGATTTATTTAAAAAAGAATTTAGGTGTAATTGCTTTTCCAGCTACAGATATTAAAAGTTTATTTAGATTATTATCCTCGATAGTTTATTAAAGACTTATTTTATTCATCCACAACACTTTGGATTGTTATTTGCAGTCCAATGAATTCTGGATTGTTATTTGGAATCTGTTTGCTATTTGGAATCTGCTTGTTATTTGTTATTTGCATATTTTATAATTTGTTTGTTCTAATCCTGTCTCTTATATACATTGAGGGGAATTGAAGAAGTTAGACCAAAACTATAATATCCTGCAATAACTCGTCAGGTAAAAAAAAAATGATGATAATACCGTTAAAAAATTCTAAATCTTATTCTTAAGATAACGTAACAGAAACAGAAAGTTATAAAATAGATAAAGAAAAAAAATTAGCATTATTTTTTTATATTGAGGATACAGACCTATCGCTGGTAATGAAAACAATCTCCACATTTACTTCACGAGTATTATTTTCTCCGAATGTTAACAAACGAAAACAATATTCCTGCACAACGGAAAATCAATGGAAAATCTAAGAAGGATAACTAACAAGTGACATCGTTGAATTATCTAGGAAAGAAGCAAGAATGTTTTAAAATAAAAAGAAATCAGTCGGATATCTTAACAGTTTCTTAATAACAGAGAGAAAATAAAACAGGCAGTAAATAATAAAAACTTAAAGATTATTAGAAATGTTTAAGAATAGTGAAAAGTGCCCAACTCCCAAATAAGCAATTAATCAAAAGCTAAAAACATCGAGAAGACTAAATTAAAGAATTCCTTGAAGAGTCCTAAGGCGAATCATTGAAAAGCGAAAACAATTACGAAGTGATGGACGAAGAAGTCGTTCAGATAAAATTTTAGAGTCTCAACAGTAGTAAAATGTAGATCATTACAAAAGCTAGACTTTAATAGCACTTTAAAACACTTGTTTGACGGATTTATAGATGGTTCAATGAGAAATTAGTTATCTTTAGGCTACAGCTTTAATTGCTTGACTTTAATCTAGAAAGAAATACTTTTTGATAAAGAAACAAGTGAAGATAACAGGAAGTGGAAAAAAATCTAACCCCGAAATAATTATAAAAATAATTATAATTAATTATATTCGTAAATTAAAAGGAAATGTTTTCTTTTAATCAAGAGACATGCCGGTATAAAAAAATATCAGAAAACTTTAAAATCAAATTTTAAAAGTCATTTTATTTTATTGTGATTTTAAAATATCTAATACTAATATATAGAATAAAGAAACTAAACAGATACATAGATATTCAAGACTGGTTTATTTTGGTTTCCAGGAATCTGAATCATCTTCATGACGATGGCTTCCAGTCTTTAAGTGACCGCAAAATTATTCTCTAATGTAAGTTATTAAATGAATTTTATATTTTGATATTAACATCCACTTCTTAATATGCTCCACTTAATATGCTCCACTTCTTAATATGCACTTTTACCACATTTAAAATTTTAAAGAATGGAAAAATTTAAACAAAACTCCCATTTCTTTGGAAAAGAATTAAACTTAATAAGAACAACAAAGATATTTTTAAAAACTTTTTTCAAAACAATTTTAAAACAATTCATTTTTAAAAACAGTTCTCGAAAGATGTTTACTAATATGTAGATAAGTGAATGTATGTAAGATCAAATTCATAACGAATCACAAAAATGAAAAAAATCTTAAAGCATCGTATAAGTAAGAAAAATAACTACAATTACAACGAGAACTTCAACTTCATACTATTAACATTTTTATGGCCACATTCCTTAATACCGGCTATTATTATTGAGCTGTTTATAAATGTAGATATCAAATTCTAGAAGTTTGCTTAACTTTCATTCAAATGCTCAGCTGAATAGTTCCAAAAACTTCATGAAAGATAAAATCCTCTAAGAAAGTGATCAATTCCTTCATTCGAATTATGTTAAATCTGTGAATTACTAAATGTTAGATTGATTTCACCAAACAAGGTAGCTTGTTTTCCATGATACAAAAATTTTAAATTAGAAAATTATTATAGAATTTCCTAATTTGTAATTCTACAATAATTTTCTAAAATGCTACTTTTGATTCAGTCTGGGTCTAAACTTCAAAATTGAAAGGTAGCTTTAAGCTCGTAAGCTTAAATAATAGCAGCCTGGGATAGATATTGTATTTTTCTATAATTATAAATGAACAGAAAGACGGGACTGCTTATGTAGAACTAATTTTTAATGTACAGTTTTTCTTAGGAGTGATATAAATTTTACATCATTCGCGTAAATACTTTTTAGAAGCTTTCCGGCACCTATAAATAATTAGAACATTTTGTTTTGTAATTCAGGGAAAAATAAAAGAAGTCGAAAGAAGGTAAGTAATTTACAACATAAGAAGGAAATTAAACAATAAGGTTTTAGTATAAGCAAATCTTTATAAAGTTCCTTTTTATTTACTTAACCTTTCTGAATTTCTATTTATCTTTCGATTTAATCACAGTCTAATAATTTTAGAGTGGAATTCAAATGTTGCCATATATTAATACGTAAACAAATTTTGAATAAAAATATTATTTCAAGTATAGTATACAGTATAGTCGTAATCTAAATACTTTTTTTTACTTTTCAATAAAGACTTATTGGAAACTAATCTGCTAGTTTTTATTCAATTATAATTTATTAGAAGTCTAATAAAATAAAACATACAAAAGGCTACAATAATAGCTATAATAGTTGCCAGTCAGATACGTAGAATAATCTACCTCAAGTCTAGTTTACATCAGTTGATTATAAAGCAAACAATAAGTAGAAGTGAATTATTGGAATAATTATTCAAAAGTGTTGGTGATGCATTATTTGTTGACTTTCCATGGAAACATTATTTGAAAGAAAAAAAAAAAAAGAAAGTAACACTCCACATTCCATCCCATATAAATTTTTGACATTTCTGAATCTAATTTAATTAAAAACAAACAAACATTAAAATTCTATGAACTCCAAATTTTCCAACAAAACTCTTAAATTAAGCTTTTAGAAAAAAATATAAGCAACAAGGATGACTATTGCAACTTAAACAGATCAATACTTTTAAGAACTGGAATTTCACCTAGTATTATAGAAAATTCTCCATAT
>JAFIDM010009631.1:352809506-352830928 GCA_023159025.1 Thereuonema tuberculata
ATATGGAGAATTTTCTATAATACTAGGTGAAATTCCAGTTCTTAAAAGTATTGATCTGTTTAAGTTGCAATAGTCATCCTTGTTGCTTATATTTTTTTCTAAAAGCTTAATTTAAGAGTTTTGTTGGAAAATTTGGAGTTCATAGAATTTTAATGTTTGTTTGTTTTTAATTAAATTAGATTCAGAAATGTCAAAAATTTATATGGGATGGAATGTGGAGTGTTACTTTCTTTTTTTTTTTTTCTTTCAAATAATGTTTCCATGGAAAGTCAACAAATAATGCATCACCAACACTTTTGAATAATTATTCCAATAATTCACTTCTACTTATTGTTTGCTTTATAATCAACTGATGTAAACTAGACTTGAGGTAGATTATTCTACGTATCTGACTGGCAACTATTATAGCTATTATTGTAGCCTTTTGTATGTTTTATTTTATTAGACTTCTAATAAATTATAATTGAATAAAAACTAGCAGATTAGTTTCCAATAAGTCTTTATTGAAAAGTAAAAAAAAGTATTTAGATTACGACTATACTGTATACTATACTTGAAATAATATTTTTATTCAAAATTTGTTTACGTATTAATATATGGCAACATTTGAATTCCACTCTAAAATTATTAGACTGTGATTAAATCGAAAGATAAATAGAAATTCAGAAAGGTTAAGTAAATAAAAAGGAACTTTATAAAGATTTGCTTATACTAAAACCTTATTGTTTAATTTCCTTCTTATGTTGTAAATTACTTACCTTCTTTCGACTTCTTTTATTTTTCCCTGAATTACAAAACAAAATGTTCTAAAAAAAATCGCCAAAAATGTAGTTAAATTGTAAAAGTATATAGAAAAATAGTCAATTAGAAGACATAAAATTTCTTACACGCAAACAGATTGTCCAACTTTTAACTAATCCGTTCGTTTTTATTGAATATTCTCTAAATCTGTTATAATTCAATAAACGTGAAATCGCTGATGATCGAGGCTTCTCGTGACGTTGAATGGTGAAAGTTTTACGGGCAGTTTTATGTCCTTTCTGAAGCTTATTTTAGCTTAGGATGGAAAAGAAATCAAATGGAATATGATTCTTCAGTCTTCGAACAGACCAGGGAAAATGAAGAATTACCCATGCGTTAAGTTTTGTTCTGAATCTAAGCTCTGTAATTCAGTATTCCGCCAGTATTCTTTTAATAATAATAATAAATCCAAAACAGCAAGGGCCTCAGATTTAAATGTATTTGAAAATAGCGAGAGAATTTCCTCGATATGAAGCTATAAACAACAAATATGTTTACATTCAATAAACATGATTATTTCTCACATTTGTACTAGCTAGTTCTCACTTCAAATTTAACCAAAGCATCTATTTAGAGAATAATTCAAACAAAAGAAAAAAATATGTAGAGCAAAAAAGAAGAAGGAATAATCAAAATGCTTCTGGCTTCAATCATAGAAAGGTGTTTTTTTGTATATCTCAATTCATGTAACGTATGACGGAACATATGCATATCTAAGTGAATTTTTATCTACGTTTTTATAAATATCCATGAAAGGAAAATAAGTTTTGAAGAACTATAATAGTTTAAAGAATTACATTGTCAAATCTAAAATTATTCTTTTTTTCAATGATGCCAAATTGGATATAATAGATGTATTATGAGAATTATTACTACTACTGTTTATTATTATTACGACGTATATTAGTCAAAACAAATTTCTGAATAATGAACAATTGTTAATTTGAATCTTATCGGAAGTTCATGATATACTATCTTCTTAGATTCTAATAAGTATTCAAATTATTATTTATTTCATTCTTATTTTTTTATTTCATACTTATTTTTTATTTCATACTTTAAACACTTGGATGAATAATAAATGATGTGTTGGACTCTTTAGGAATGCCAACTGTGATTTAGAAATGACTTTTTCCAGGCTTTAGGTTTAGTAATTCAGTCAAGAGTGTAGTACCAATCAGGGGACGGTGGAGATATAGACTCCGACATTTCTATGGCCAGTCGGACAACAAGACAATGCTCGTCAACTTTAAGCTCACAGGAATACATCTTTTAGGGGGTTGGGTGAATCGTTAGGACCAGAGGAGAAATAAGTCTTTAAAAAATTTACAAAATTCAGTGGAATTTAATCCAGCTTTAAAACGCAGAAGTTAATATTGTAATTTCTCAAAATGGTTGGTTGCTTGCTTGTTTGAATCGACCACATTCTTTCTTTAATTTATTATTTAAAATTTCTTTTATTCACATAGAATGAGTACATGATACTCAACCATGAAAAACTGAAAATTCTACAAGATTATTTTCATTGTGTTAAATTGAGATGTAGCTCAAGTATCATTACCTAATCCTTTATCGTGCAGCTCCAGGATAAAAAAAGAGACATTGCAGAAGATGAAAAACTAAAATCCAATTTTGATATAATTCTGGTAGTCGTCTGTAGATCTTTTTCTATCTGTAAGTCTCCTTCCTATCTACAAATATGTAATTCCATCTTCTCTTATCTTTCTTCTATTTCTTTTTAAGAGGAATTTTGTTTATTGAACAAACTATGTCGTCAAAGAATGATTGAAATCTAAGTCTTCGGTATTTAAAAACTGCAATTTTTTAAAATAAGATTTCACACTTAATTTCCAAAAACAAATAAAACAAAAAAAAAATTAAGCTTAAAAATGAAAAAAAAAAAAATAATAACAGATTTAAATTCGATACTGCATTTAATTTTTGAGATGTGAAAAAAAAAAAAAACCCAACTCACAGTTCTCAGCTAAACAGCTTCGCTTTTATTATGCTATCCAAAACATTCTCTTCTGTTTAGCTGTCCATTTCTTTTACCTGCCTACATTTGCACTGTTTATATCCCTCAGAGAACTGTTTCGTCATGACTTTCAAAGACAAGCTTTTCGGTTATCCTAAGAGATTTGCATTTATGACAGCTTTCAATTCACTTATAGGTGCAGTATTCGAAAATTTTATTTTATTATTTCTTACCATTCATTTACGACACACAGGAAGTAACCACACAGTTATTCATTACAAATTATAACATTCTTGTATTCCAGTAAACTTAATAATTTTATATGTATCGTAGTTATTTACTTTGAAGAAATAATAAGTTATCCGATAATCACAGGGAGAATATTAGTTTTTCTGCAAAAATTCATCTTTCTAGGTTTTATTTTTTCAAAAACTCTTTTTTAACAAGCAACCTTTAAATTATTCATACTCTTTCTTTAAGCAATATAGTCATGTCTTATAAAATAAGACTTGGCTACAAAGCCTACACAATTATTTAGATTAAGAATTAAAAAAAATTATTGACTTATAAAATTAATTAATTATAAAATTTATAATATCTGGAATTATTTATTATATACACTTTTATATATCTGGAATTAATTACATGAAACAGTTTGAGAGCTCCCAAGAGCTTAATGTCAAAAAGTTCTTTGAGAATGTCAAGGTATTAAGAAGATCACTTTTCCTGAAGTCAGATGTGGAGTCATTTTCGATGCGCATCAGTTTCTGAATGTAAATTGGGAATTGTTTGTTCGTCCCAATGATTTTCAGGGACTTGAACTGCTTCACCTACATGTGGCATCTAGGGCCTGTTCCGGCCTATTGTAGAAGTGTCATCGAGAAGGTGCCCTCAATCACGATGAGAAGTCTTGTGTCATTGGCTGGTGACAGTCTCTTTCGAGAATGAATAGGTCTCTAGTAGAAAGAGTGTCATTGTTCTGATTGTGTCGATTGCAGGTTTCCTTGGCTAGTCTGTCAGCTTCCACACGACGCTTGATGAAGCTTTCTCATTTTACTTTCCTCAATCCAAAGAAAGCCCATTTAGTTTTTGATCTACTACTCATTTTAACTATTAAATCAAATGGAAGTTTGAATACATACAAATGTGAAAAAAAAGTAAAATGCCCTCCCGTTCGGTTTTTCTCAACATTTCAGTCTCAGAGTCTAAATTTTGTTAATATCAAAGTTACTCTACCTAGAGAGCTCTGGAGCACTAAGCACGTTCTAATTAAAAGGGAAGGAAATTTCAAACAGGCATTTCAAATGATGAGCTCGCGTTCATTGAAAAAAAAAAAGTATAAAAAATAGCCAATAGATGGCGTTGTAGCAATAGCTAACCATTACTAATATAAAAACAATAACTTGTGTTACTCTAAAAAATAACTTAAATAATGCAGATTCTGTACTAAAAAGTAACTACAAGAACTAACGAAAGACAAGAAGCAATTCCGTCAAATTCGACTAGTTTAAAGTTTCGCTCCACGTGCCGAAGGCGGAGCGAAGAGCACTCTGGTTGGAGGTTGCATCACGGTCGTATATAATGTTGATCTGTAGCTCTAAAAACAGAAAGAAAGCTCTTCAAAAGTATTAGATGCTTACCGGCACTTCACGAACAATGCTAACGTTGCAGGAAAAAAACGCTATTAGTGAAGTTGTTGTATCAGAACAATAACGATGCAGCTGCGGCGGCAGAAGCATGTAAGTTGTGAATGAATGTCTACTCGACAAAATGATTTCAAAATTTGAAGCAACAGGACAACTTGGCGTTCTACAATGCAGAAGTCGAAAACGACTGGACTCTTCTCGAGTTGATGATGTGGCTTCGGCTGTCGTAGATTTGTCATATTTGAAGTGTACCAGCTGTTGTCCGTGCAGTGGACATGCCCTATGTCACTGTAAGGCTAGTGATCCGCCAGTATGCGGTACTATCCGTACAAGATAAGAAGTTTACTGAAGATGACGCAGAAATTCGTATAACATTTGCGCTTCAATTCCTGGCGCAAATGACAGTTGATGTAACTTGGCCATGGAACATTCTTTGCAGTGATGAAGCCCACTTTTGCTTAAATGGTCAAGTGAATACCTACAACTGTTCATATGGGCAACAGAAAACCATCGTGTTATCCAAGAGGTCTCGTTGCATTCTTCGAAAATGACTGTGTGGTGTGCATTTACGGCTAATTTTATCTTTGGACCATATTTTTTTTTTTGAAGAGGTAACTCCAACTGAGCCCCGCACCTGTTTCAGAAAACTTGACAGTTATTTCTTGACAACTTGGCCTCCCCAATCACCCGATATCACCCCATGTGACTTCTAGTTATGGGATTTTTTTGAAGAACAAGTTGTACCTTGAAAGATATCAAACTTTGTTAGCAGACATACTGCGTTCTGCGGTAGAAAATGCCGTTTTGCAAATGGAAACGTTGTTGACAACAATGGTGGACACATCGAACATTTCTAACGTTGTTCAAGTGATTTATATTGCTAGTGCCATCTATTGGCCATTTATTTGAACTATTTGTTTTTTCTAATAGCTCTCGAGCGCATCGTTTGAAGTACCTGTTGTCTAAATTTCTTTCCATTTGGAGCCTTAGAACGCTCTCCTGAGTCCTCTATGTACAGAACTTTAATGTTAACAACCCTGTTTCTCCTACAGTCACGATAACAAATAAAATTCCTTTCTCGTGTCCTCGTTAAAGTGTGTGCATCTGCTACTGAATAGCTTGATTAAAAGTGGTCTCAGTAGGTGAATTCAATCACATAATGTTCTTTATGTATGTCTTTCACAGAAGTTGGTCTAGGAAACCGTCATACAAGACATCTTACTAAGAAATAAATTTATCTGCAGAAGCAATTATGAAGAATGAAAACCAAAAACAGCACATAAATAAACAAATCACGCCTTAGAGTTGGTCAACAGAGGGAATCGAAAACATCTGTTCGTCCTTCTTAGGGACTCATCTTACTTGTCTGATTTTTTTTGCGTTAAAGATGCTGAAGTTTTTAGAATCTCAAAAGTCGAGATAACTAAAAACGTTAATATTTAATATTGCTAATGTTTTGATACATATTCGCCATTTAACAAAAAATCTTTATTAGATGACAATTACTGTACGAAATTATAAAAGCTAAAAAGAAATATAAGATGACAATTCCATATAATCTTTGTTAGAATAGCTTTTCAATTTATTGCAAGTGTATTTTGTTAACTGAAAGTTTATACTGAAGATTAAGGAACAAGATTTATGACAATGTCGATCGGTTTTTAACACATTTTGAAATCCAGTGATAAAAGCTTCCGACTTGTTTCGATCTTATCAATGTCTTAAATCTGAAAGGTAATCTTATGAGTTTGGTAAGCACAAACCCATAAGTTTCTCGATTGTAGAGATAATGATGGTTTCATATTTAATTTCTAATCCGTTGAGGATTTTATTAATTATCTTTTTAAATTTTGCCAAATCTTTTCAGCACACTTACAATTAACTTAAAACCATTACTAAATTTTGTTTTGAACATTGAATTTAGAAGCAAACATTACATCTTTTAAAAGTATAAAGAAATGACACAGAAATTAAAAATATGAGAGCTTTCATCGGTGAGAGTCTGGGACGACCGTTTTGTCCTGTTTGTGAACTCATCAGCCAGATCAGCCGACGTAATGTTCATAGAGCAAATATGATATGGGGAACCACTGTGCGCCTTCAGTATTTCATTGGGTAACGACGATGTAAGCACAGATGAACGCTCAGATATTTTTCGTTTCTGTGTCATTTAGACTATTTACACTTTTATATTGTTGTTGGCCCTTTAAACCTTACTTTAATTACATCTTTTTATTCATCATTTATATATTAATACCCAATCATATTAGCTCAATTTTTAATCGATCGCAATAAATTTTGTGTTAGATACAGACTTCGTTGCGTAACGGTTTTTTTCTTTGGTCGCTTTACTCGCTTGTACCAAACTGTTATTGTGAAGATGTTTTATACCAGATGTGTTGAATTTTAAAGGTCAAGAGTCATTCTCAAACGTGAGTTCATTTAAAACAAGTCTAAATGTATATTAGATTTGCCATTTGACCTTTTTTCTCTTAACTGCAATTAATTTGCTTAGGAATCTAAAAGACTTAAAATAATTGCTTAAAGGCAAAGTTAACAAAGCCTAAAAGCTGTGTTGAGTTTGATTCTGAACGTAATGATAAAAAAAGCACATTTTCATTCCTAGTTCTAATATCATTAGGAGTTTCGTCTGAGTTTATACTATTAATCTTGTATTCCGTTAACTTTAATAATGTATGTAAAGCGCTTCAAATTTAGAAAGTCTGCATGATAAAGAGAACGAACTCAGTTAGTGAAATTACTGTTGTAAGAGAAACTTGGAATTCTATTTGTAGGAAACTTTTTTGCCAACATCTTTCTCAAGATAAAATTGATCTTTGTTCAGTTTTTAAGGCATGGGAAATTAGTGACTTCTATTCATCCCAATTTTGATTTTAATGCCATTAATTTTTTTTTACTGGAATTTCGGAAGCATTGCTTCTATTCATCAAAAGTTTAAGAACTGATATCTTAAGTAAGATGTAATTTAATTTCGACAATCTTTATTAGCCCAAAATACGTCTAGCTAGCAGAATTGTGCAATATTTATCAAACATTTCTTCAAATTTTAATGTCGAATTTAGCTTTTCTAGTCATAAAGCAAATGGAATTTTTTATAATTAAAAATGGATAGAAAGCGGTTTATTTGATTTTCGTTTTCACTTCTAAAGGAACTGCAACATCTAATTTGTGACTCAAATGTAAGATTCAAAAAGAAAAAAACAAATTGGTCATTTGAGAGAATATACCCATGACATAACTGTTTATAAATGACTAATATTTGAGTTTCTGTTAATTTACAACAGTTTCCATAAAAATATTAATCATATTGAAAAACAGAATGGTAAAGATTCAAGTTGTAACTTCCATATTTCTCTTGAAATTAATCTGCTTTTATATTTTCTACTCATTTACAGTGAGGTATTTTTTGTTATTAAAAAAAGTATATAGTTTATAGTAAATTTTTAAAGACGTAAGTAAACGATACATGTTTTATCTAAATTCAAAGCGAGGATACGAAAATTTAAAACAGAAACATTTCAGATCGTTGGGCAGAGGGAACAATTTTTCTAAAATATCTATTATCTTAAAATAATTGACGTAAGGGACAGTTTTTAGTATCCAAATTCAAATGTTAATTCGCGAAAAGAAATATCAGCTTAATCTCAACACTAGCAATATTCGTGCTGTATAAAGAATTGAAGTAGAATTGATTTTTCTGTTATTTGACATAAAACTGTTGCACTTTTCTAAGATTTTTCTTATTACATTTAATATAAATTAAGTCGTGCCGGCGTGGTCTAGTGATTAGACAACGGTCTCTCACTAGGCCGATAAATCGACACCTGGGTTCGAATCCCGGCGTAGGCTTGGATGTCTTTACTTTCTTTCCTGTCTGCTTCTTCTTCTTCTTCTCTTTATCTTCCGCTTTCTGTGGTATTGAACATCTACTTACATGCCTACTTATATGTATATTCAGCTCTGTGCGAGATCTAGTGTGTTTACAATGACTACTCCCAACTGATGATCGCCAATCAAGCGAGAAACAGCTGTTTTGGGATGTCATTTGTAAACACGATCTCACCCTTTTAATGTGTTAAGCCACTTTTATAGGCGCTTTTCCTATTTTAATTGTGCATAAAAAATTCTTAGAGGCTGCCGGAGGGCAGCACAAGAATTTTATTTATTTTATTTTTAATGTGTATTTTGTTTCTAGTTTAGTTTTTCTGGAGGTGCCATTCCCATGCCTACTTAACTTTTTTAATGTTTCTGTATAAAGAAAAGGTAGTTCCGCAGACAATAAACTAGCAGATGATTATTATTACTTTTATTCACGTTTAATTATTAGCGTTTTCTGAAAAGCTCTGAAGAAATGTTGGCCATTTGTAGAGAATGTGTCAGGATGGATCTTAGAAAATTCAAAACAAAATGATATACCATGACTTGTTCGTTTCAAAACATAAAAAAATTCTCAGCAAAGAAAAAAAGAAAATGAAAAAGTTTTTTTGTTTGTTTTGCAAAACTGTACTTTTTTAATAAAAGTTCCAACTAAAAGTAAGTTGCTGTTTTTCTTTTATTAAGAAGAAAAGAAAGAAATATACAACATTAACGTATTTTCTTTTAACGTATTTTAAAATCGTAAGTTATCCAAAATATACCAATAACTCTTCAGCAATCTTATTTTGAAAATCATACTATAATAAAATTAGAATTAATCCTCCTAAGATTAATCTGATAACAGAAGCTGAAATAACAATCTCGGTAATTTCTTTAAAATTAAGTAAAATGAAATTTTTGATTAAAATCTGTTAAAAGAAATTTTAGTTTTTAATCTCTCTTAGCTGAAATCAGAAACAACGAAGTTAAGAACAATGATGTAACTTTTTAATTAAATCAGAATCATAATGAAATGACACAACTGCACTCTTTTGATCCGAAGAATAACTAATTGAACTGATTATATCAATTTAAATAATTTCTACATGTTTTACAAGAAAAGAATTACTACATGTGGCACTTCATAATATTTAAAAGCGAAATAGACATTGTTTTGATGTTATAAAAGGAAAAATTAATTACATTATGTATAATTACAAATTACAATTAATTTGCAAACATTAAGCTTCTATCATCCAATAATGTGGGCCCGGTGGCCGAGTGGGTAAGGGCGCTTGGCTGTGGGTTGGAGGTGACAGGTTCGGTTCCCGGCCTCGCCGGAGGGCGGGAATTTTTCCACGCTTCTTTCTCCTCCAAACGGGTCCTAGGGTCTACCCAGCCCTCTGTAGAATGGGTACCGGTTTTCTTTCCCGGGAGTTAAGGCGGGCGGGCGTCGGGCTGACCTCCCGACCTCAACCTAGTCCCGTTGGTCTCGAAACGCTGGGAGCCTTACCTCCCGCACTCCCGTGGGCCTGCATGGCCTGTTTATGGGATTGCTTAACTTAACTTTTATCATCCAATAATAAATTGAGTAATGTGGCTTTCAGCACGATAATTAATGCCGGTAGATTTTGGATTCAAATTACAGGAGATAATGAAGATGGAATACAACGGAAGCTATAAGGAATATTCTCGAAATCGTAATGATAATCTAAAACTACGGAGTGCAACAATGTGAACGTGAATTTTCTCGTTGTTTTATTGTTTTAGTTTCCTTCTGCCTCGTAGTCTGTGATGAAGCTTCTTTTATATTCGTTTACCGCAAACATTGATACATTTTTATATTCAGAAATTGCTTTTATTTTCACAAATTTTAGGAACAATTTCGTTACTTAAGATGCTTAAAAAAAAAGTCAAGAGTTTTAAATGTAAGAAAATATCAGGTGAAAAGTATCACGACCTGATTAATTACTCCGAATCAGATAACTTTTGTAAAAATGTGCACAATACAATAAATGTAGAATGATTTTTTTTTATTTACATAGAGAAAAATATCATAAAAACTGCACATACTTTTTTAGAGTTAAGACAAACTTACAAAAACATTTTTTTCTATTGATAAAATTATACTATTTGCGACCCGTGAAATATCCACGGAAGTAAAACAAATTCCGCATTTTTGAAAAACGCAAGATTGAAAAATATGTTCTAAGCTAATTTTTTTAGAAGCCATGACTTCCACAACAGCCAATATGTAATTTGAATATCGGCTTATTTGTTAAAATAATATTATAATATTGTTAAAATAAAAAAAAATAAAAAATTGATTTACCACTTTCGTAGTAGCCAGCGCTGCGGTTTCTCATTATGAAACATAATGGCAACCTTCTGCCCTAAAAGAATAGGCTCGTCGAAATTGAGGCAATATTAACGGAATTACAACAAATGCCACATTTTTGAAATGCCCTGTAATTTTTGAAAAACACAAGAGTGAAAAAGATGTTCTAAACTCATTTTTTTTAAAAACCATGACTTCCGCAACAGCCCTCATATAATTTGAATGACTAAGCCAAATTTTGTTAAATACAGTGGAACCCCGCTATTCGTACACAATTCGTTCCAGGAGGCAGTTCGAATGGCGATTTGTACGAATGGCGAATCATTTTTTCACATAAGATATAATGTAAATTGGATTAATCCGTTCCAGAACCCAGAGATGATTGCTTATTTAAACCTTTGTAATAATAGGCCTACATTAAGCGTAAAATACATAAAAACTATGAAAACAATAAATATATAGGCCTCTCTTATTATGTCTTTCTTTTTCAGTGTAGACGATATGGTTGATTTCGCCATGTCATACTGAGTTGCCAGGTCAGAGACACTCAAACTTCGCAACGAGTTCTTTTTTCAATTCAATTGTCGTTCTCACTGCTTTCCTTTTAGGCTTAGTTGAATCAGTAATCCTTTTTGGACCCATGGCTGCACTACTTTCAATAAAAATAACAAAAAATAACAATAAAATATCACAAAGTTTCATGAAGCTTGCGTGGATGATGCGTAGCGTACGGAAGCTAGCATGAGACTGAACTGAAGCGACCGCGTTGGGCGGCCAGTAACAAGGTCACGCTGTCAGAATCGCGAGCAAGCGTACGAATGGCGAGTTCAATTTTACTTGAAAAAGTTGGACGAATAACGAGTTGTACGAATAGCGAGACGGACGAATGGCGGGGTTCCACTGTAAAAGAAAATAAACAATTGATTTACTATACATGGGAAGCGCAATGGTGCCTCAAATGATAAAATAAATGATTTACCAGTTTCAACAATAACAATAACGAATGTCCAACAGCTAATACCAGCCAATCCTTCGTCATTGTCCCCTACTTGTTGAGTAGTGAGCGAGTGGCTACACAGCCGAAATTATGTAAAAACCGAAGTTTTACAAACACTGATAAATTTTGACGCTTGAACTTCATGGATTTCAGTGTAAACTTCATTTATGTGGGAAAGAAATTCTCAATACGCTGATAATAATTGTGTAATCGCAATCCGTCGTGGTGAAGAGGGAAGAATATTCGAGACGCCATGTTTAAACATGGGCGTGACGTCATGCCTGACGTGTTCCAACGCTGCACTGTGATTCGTATTTCAAATTACAAATTTACAAAGATCCGTACAACTTTTGTCTATTAATAGGATGATTTGTCAACTGGAACATTATACAATAAATTCGATTTTTATACAAAAAAAAAATAGAGAAAATCTTACAGAGAATATAAATGATCTTTATCTCGAGTATCAGTAAACAGTAGAAATAGATGAAGTATTTAGAAAATAACTTAATTAAAAATGTTTCGTACAAAAATGAAATATAATACATTAAAACCTAGATTTTTTTTATTTTGTTGGATTCCTCAATTTTTTGAGGATGATCTGGTGATGACATTCTATATAGAAATAAGCAATAAAAGCTTATTTTTGATGGAATGTCATCTATTGTAATGGAGATTACAAAAATTTAGAAATTTACAAATAATCAAATTTCAGGGGAAAAAATCTTCCTATTACTATATTTATTCTGAAATTGTTTCATCGGAATAATTTAGGTTTAGGTTTTTTTTTTAACTTTCCTGCATTTCATTTACTTCATTCAAAATACTTTATAACCAACTCGATTATAAATAAATTTTGAAACCAACTCGATTACAAAGGAAACTACGGATTAACAAGAACGACGATGTAACTAAAACCATACAAAAATTGAAAGAAATTTTACATTACTGAACTTGAAGTCGATATGATGTTAAGCTATGGAAACAATTATGTATCAATATAACTATTAATATACGAAGGAAAATCCATAAAAAATTTGTTTCATCGTAACCAAATAGACTCTATATTCATTTTTAATCAGAATAGAATTTTAGATAAACTTTAGTTTCATTCGATTCAAATTAATTTTACACAGTAAATATCCACTAAAAATAAATGTCTGCAGTTTAAAGATTTTGCTAAGCTTCTATTTATATATGTTGTGTTGGATGAAAACATTATCTTCTACGGAGCATAACTTTAAGCATTGACTCTGTATAAGCATTAACTTGACGTTTTATCAGCAAAGGAATGGACAATTAATCTCTTCAAACCCCGAAACCTTTTAAGACAGAATAAAATCTCATTTTCATCGTACAGTAATTTTCAAGGAATAATTTATCACCAATTGATGTAATGAAGAAAGTTCATTTTCATGAATTTAATCCATAAAACAAGACAGTGACAATTACCAAAACATTCTATGGAAACCTTTTATAAGAAATGATGATTTTATGACGTGATTTATGGTAGTTAAATTTATGTAAATCAGTAGATATCTTTAATTGGATAAAATTAACCGATCGGTAATTTTAATTTACTACCTTTCATAGATTTTTCGTGTATTGCTAATAAATTTACTTATTTCAATTATAAAGCATCTCTAAACTGTTGTATGCTTTCAATCCTTTTATTTCATTAGACAGGTAAAATGGACCATGCAAAACGGACCACGAATGACCCATAAGGATGCAGAAAGTAAGAATTCTAATTCAGAGGGACGAAATGGGACCATCAATTCAAACTAGACCGCCTGTAAACTCATAAAAAAAAGCACGTTCTTCATTTTACATCGGGCTGGATAAACTCTAGGTCCGTCTGGGAAACTCCCCGACAACAGAAGGATCGAAGTCGATTATATTCCGTTTAGTCAAATGCTTTAACACTTGAACTACCACTTCCTCTTCGTAAGGAAACCCGAAATATTAAAAAAAACACACACACACTAAGCCTGTAATCTATGGTATTTCTGATTCATACCGACATTCAAATGTAATTCAATCATAAAGTTGTCGTTATCCAGACATGTTCTGCATTGCGGTCATGCTATTGACTTTGCTCATCCAATTATTATTTGCAAAGAGGGAGCCACTTCTCACGTATGGTTATTTTACAATGACTTCATATCAGAAAAGACTATCTATCACTATGAAAAGATTTGAATTTGTTTTAATTTCCCCGTCTTTAAATTTTGTCGTTAAAGTTCGTCTTTCCTGCCTGTGTTTATTTTGCCATGGGGTTTTTGGGATTTTTTTCCCCACTAGGTTGCCTTATCCACGCTTGCAGTTTCGTTGGTATTGCTGACTGATTAGGGTAATTAGCACAGTAGGTTCTTTGGAAAGCCACGAGCAGACGACAACATAAACAGATGACTTCTCGTTTCCGGTATGATTTCTTGTCAAATGGTCCACAGTCAGCTGTCGTAGTTTCTATCTTTTGGTAGAACCTATTGGTTGAAAATGTCCTTAAATATCTCTGATTCTGTAAATTGTCACTCGTCATGCCTTGCAAGGCGGAACCGGTAGTGCTTAGTGTAATTTTAATATGTGAAAATTATATTTAACTAGTTATGTGTGATTGGCCATAGCTTTTATTTCAATGTGTTGTGCACACATTAAACTATTTTAATGAAGACTTGTTTTTCCTTTAACACTTTTTTATCTCTTCAAAGCATAATAAGAGATATTTCAACATTACACCAATTCTATAAAACTTTGAGGATAGAGAAAATAACTACAGTTAGTCCAAGTTTATTTAAAAATTGCTGAAGAGTTAATAATGAGCGGGAAGTTCAGCAATAAAAATAAAAATGAAAACAATAATTCACATATTATTCGATTACAAGATCTATTACTGGAAAATTGGAAGACAGAAAAAAAAATATTCAATATATTATCTACTCCAAAATGATATAGAATATTAATTAAATAAATAGAAAGTTAATATATTTTATTAAATAATAGAATGAATAAACAGAATGTCAAAATACGAATATCAAAATATAATTTTTTCTTATATTCCAATTAACTTACTTGTTAACTTAACCAGCCAAAAATCTAGGTGCAATTAATTTCCTGCATATTGAGTTCTATACATTTATTGTTACCTTTGCTTTCTCTTACGACTTTCTGTTTTGGCAGTCATGTGAAATTTATGCAGACTTTTAAACATAAAAACATTTCCATGTGTTTCAAGACTGCATATGACCAGTAGTAGTAAATCTGGAATTAGATTCCAAAATGAATGGTCTTTTGTAAGCCCCAAGTGATTAGGTTCCATCAACCTAACCTGCTTTTATTTCCAAATGAATTCTTGACACTTGCATCATAGAGGATTGCAGTTAGGCCGCGGGGATCTCCCAGAGTACAATAGCTACCACAGTTAATCAACGCGAAGGAATCTCCAGCCGACACCAACTGCCCAGTGTCTTGGCCTTTTTTCTGTTTCTATTATCATTATCTTTGCAACTCATCTTTCATTCTTGGCTTGTGAGCCAGCCATCAACGTCATCGCCCATTCTCCATTCCTCTTCAGGCTTTCATAAAGCCTCGGCGGGAAGCCGGGAAAGAAAAGCGGAGGTAAGGAAGGATGAGTTCTGGTCCATCGTTAAATGTTTCTGGAATGCCATCCGAGACCAATAATCAATAGCCATCACTGCAATGTTGCTACTCACAGTTGCTTTTCCTTACATCAAAAGACGCTTGACGATTTATTGGAAAAACAAGTAGCATCAGCTTGATCACGTGCGAAATATGCAGAAAATCAGAAGGGGAACAATTCTCAGAAACTCATTATTTTATAAAAGTGAGGAAAATATATCAAATGGTGGAAAACAGAAGACTTTTTCTGTTTGAAGCACAACAAGAAAGAAATATTACAAAGGAAAGACTTTTTTTAAAAATTTAAATGAAGCAAAATTAAAACGATTATTATAACAGTGGAGTATAATATGGTTATTCTTACCTTTTAATAACTCATAATTATCTACTCCAACTAAAAAGGATAAAAAGAATGAACAGAACCTAAGGAATTTAAATGAACTTATGAACCGCCCAAACTAACAAATTTAATACCATCTTTTAATGCACAATACAGTTTTACATCTCTAATCTTATTGAAGAGACTGAAATTTTACTCACAACGCATCAAATGTTATTGCAGCCAGATGCGTAATTTCTTGTAAGCTCTTATTTTCATTTTATTAAGCAATTTAAGGCAAATAGTTTGAGGAATAGATGAAAACATTTTTTAGCCACAGAAACTCTCCACTACACTGAAGAATATGAAAACAAATAAATCAATCCAACATTTTTTGACAGATTGTTATTAATTATATAAAGGACTCTCATGTTTTATCTAATGCATTGAAAAGTAAGCTTAGATATTCTTTAAGATAGATAGATTTAAAAATAGAATGTGTATAAAAACAGAATAAACTTCTATGAAAACTATAACTTAGCTGAAAAGCTTTAACAGCGATATATATATATATATATATATATATATATATATATATATATATATATACAGGGTGAGCAAAAATGATTTGATCGATTTCAAAAATTTCCTGTAACATCGCTTTTGTAGTTATGATGCGACGAATAGTACAATTGAATAGAGCGCATGTTAATTATTTTTTGTATATCTCAGAACTGTGAAATATAACCTACATTAGTCACACGGCAATTGTAAACCCAGTATGCACAATCCTGGCAAACGCGACAGCAGTGGATCATTGGCTGTTGCTCCATGTAACAAACGTTTGCCGCTGCCGCTCGCAGGTGAGGAAAAGACGTACTGATTTTTAGAATACCACGCAACCAGGTCGGTGACTGTGGTTCAGCGTGGTTTTCGCACTAAATTTCGGAATATCCCACCTGCCACGAACTCCATTCATAAATGGTATGATCATTTTAAGGGAAGAGGGTGCATTTATAAGGGCAAGTCGAGTGGCCGACCGACAGTTCCTGAGAAGAATGTGCACCGCATTCGGGACACGTACCATCGTAGCCATAAAAAATCCACGCCCAGAGGAAGTGCAGAACTGGGAATCCCGCAGACGATTGCGTGGCACCTGTTGTGGAAACGAGTTGAGAACTTTGCGATCATCGTAATCTTCAGTGAGGAGGCTATCTTTCATGTCAGTGGAAGAGTGAATCGGCACAATGTGCGAATTTGGGGAACGGAGAACTCCCACGCTTACATGGAGCAAGTGCGGGATACCCCGAAAGTGAAATTTTTCTATGCATTTCGGTGAACGCAGTGTACGGTCCATTTTCTTCGCAAAGAACACTGTGACAGGTTTCAACTACCTTTTCATGTTGATGTCACAGTTGGAAAACGATACGGATGACATCATTATGCAGCAAGACGGGGCACCACCCCCTTTCCACTAAGCCGAACGTGACCATGTGAACTAACGGTTGCCACAACGGTAGATCGGCCTTGCAGGTGCAAATGATCAAGAGCTGTTGACGTAGCCTATCCGTTCTCCAGATGCCAGTTCCTTTGACTGTTTCTTAAGAGGGTATGTTAAAGACAAGGTGTTTGTACCGCCCTTACCACGGGATCTCAACGAAGTGAAGTTGCACTGCAATCATAACAATAGACAAATCAATGCTAGGTCACGTTCGGGAAGACTTTCAGTACCTTTGGACATTTGTCGTGTGAACAATGGTGGCCTTATCGAACATTTATAAGCTAAGCATACAAAAAAACTTGTACATGTGTTCTATCCAACTGTACCATTCGTCGCATCATAACTACAATAGCGATGCTACAGAAAAGTTTTGAAATCGTTCATATTATTTTTGCTCACCCTGAATTTCTCCTAAATTTCTCCTAAAGGAAGAATTTCTCCTTGGAAGGTTGTTACCAATAGTCGTTGAAAATTCTTTCCACTGACATTTGGAGGAATTAAAGTTTCTTTTTGTTTTGTTTTTTTCACGTTTTATTTTTCACCATGGCAGCATGAATCACGAATTAGATCGGAACAAATAATGATCATTAACAAAAGACCATCAATTTAACTGATTGGCATCCAACTCATCCTATTCAACTCACCAGTATTCACTTGATGATCGAGTAGATTCGCAATCTATTCCAATATACACTTTATAATTTTTGTTTCCATGTTCCTGTTGAATATCTATCAAATGATTCAGGTTTAATTATTCGGAAGTATTCGAGAAAATGTTTTCTTTAAACTTATTTATTTGAAGAACAATTTCAATGTCATTACAGATGTTGATTCCAAAAATTTGTGCTTTAATAATACCAAGTTCATTCACTTTTTTTCTGTTATTTACTTATATATTTACTTCTTATATCACAGCTAAGGCAACACAATTTCAATTTTTTTTTAATTCATAATTTTTTATTTTGTTTATCACTTGAGTGTTAATGAATTATAATTCTTGTTATCGGTAGACAATATCTATCCAAAATGTATGATTTAACAGAAATTATTATTGTTCCTTGTCTGGAACGTTAAAAGTAAGTTAGAAGCAGAAGTGCTGTCTCTATTTCATTCTGGTTGTCGCCGAGAGGAACGATTTGATGCATTTCAAATATTCTAATAATATTCTGACCAAATACAAAAGATGTCATCAAATATAAATATATCATCATATAAGTGAAATTTATTATTCGTTCTGAGAATCTTTAATAGCTACAATGTCTGAAGATGCACTGATGTAAGAAGGGGATCTTTGCTAACAATTATTAATAGTTTTACGTGTTATGATTCTAATGGTCTCTTCAATAATTTCAATAACACCTCAAAAATAAAAATCGTAAAAACAGATTCTTTGCGAAATCTGATCACGAATTACCTAAAGGATCAAAGCAGTTGCATAGAGTTTCTTTCAATTGTATTACTACAATAATGGATTTTATGCCATCTTACAGTTGCGTCCATTGTAGGTATTCAAAACAAAAGCAGCATTAATTATCCCATCGAATCGTAGAAAGTAAGGCGTGTTTCACAGCCAACGAAAACCTGAACGAACATGTCTGGACATAATATACTGAACACTTGAAATCACTCTGCCGGTACTATTGGATGATACTTACTATGATACAGGATGATACTTACTATTGTTGGGCATGAAAACTTGAGGAAACATTTTAAAATAGTACTAGTCGGACGATCTATCGTCGTAATCGATCATCTCAAAATTAAAAATGGCGGTTTTGAATTTTCGCTCCACTTCAAGTGAATGACGAGTTATTACAATTTACTATAATTGCAGCAAAATTATGTTTTAATATGAAACAATCTTTTACTTAAAGTTTTTCATTTAATGCATTAGAATTTGCCATGGAATATTGTTAATTTTGAAAATTAAATTTTTTTTGTCGCCGATAAGTGTCGCGAAGGATGCTGGTTGAGGAAAAAGCTCTTTGAAGTGTCGAATCATGTGACATCGTTGAGCGTCCATTCGATTTGGACGCGTGGCGAAACTTTGCAGAGAAATTCACTGTCCTGTGACATAGATACAAAAGATTATTTTTCATTGGTCGGGCATTTTTTTTCTGTGAAACACGCCTTAGACATTCATTTCGTTACTTTCTTTTTATTAATTTATTTATTTTTATTTTTATCAATGTTTGTTATTTTTATTAATTTATTTTTATTTACTTAATCAGATTATGTTCAGTAATCTGTTATTTTTAGGATTATTTTTAATTTTTATTTATTTACGATTTTTATAATTCATTAATTTAGTATTTTTGATAAATAATTTCTTTATTACTTTTCTTAATTTACTTAGTTTTATTTTTATTAATTTATTTATTATTTTTAAGCAATTTATTTCTTTTGTATTTTTATTAATTCATTTATTTATTATTTTATTAATTCATTTATTTATTATTTTTATTAATTTATTTATTATTAATTCCTTTCTTTATTAATTCATTTATTTTTATTTATTTATTTATTTATTTATTTATTTATTTATTTATTTATTTATTGTAGTTCTTGAAACGAAGTGGAGATTTCTTTTTTTTTTGCATGGTTTAATGGCTAAATTTCCTAAGATATACGAAATCTCGAGATTTTAAGCTGCACTTCGGAGGGTTTTTTTGTGAGCCTGCAGAGGGCTTTAAGGTTTTCGATATTGTTCATTTTCGTTCGCTTTTTCGTTGGCTGTGAAACACGCTTAACGCTATGACTAATGATCCGAAAAACGGATCTGGTGATAAATCACAACAGTACAGCATGGATTTTATAGAAGGTTACGCATGTTAGCATGAAAATGTATAGACTCGTAATATGATTATTTTACTTATATAATAGTCCCACAAACAAACACTAAATTGGCCAATGCCAGAGTCTGTGTTATTACGCATGTACACTTAATATCTTGCTTTACATTTGACTGGAGTATTTTGAGGTTTTATTGAAAAATATCTTCCTACTAAAACATTATCAGCTGAATTTTTAATTTTAATATAGTCTAAGAAGTTAATTGAAAAAAACTGAAGCAATGCAAATTAAATTTAATTTATTCAAAAAGTAATTACTAAAATATTGAAAGTATTTTAGTCAAAACAATTTTTATCATCACGTTCATTAAACTTAATTCAGGAATACCTTAGTAAAGAATGAATAGAAATTCTAAAATATCCTTTTAAGTGATCAAGTGTTGATAAATTGACTTTCTTTATTTTTCTGTAAGGATCTCATTTCACATTCAAAATCCCACTTGACTTGGTGACATGCTTAATGACTCCTTTCTAAGCTCTAGGCAATCTGATGTGCTCAGCGCCATCTGGCGAAAGGATAGAGCACTTTATTGGTTCTAAACTTTTCCCACAATCATCTGAAAATCGCTTGTAACCGCAGGAGAAAAGTCTATGGTTCAAAGTTCAAATAATTTTGCTTTAATGAAAACAAAACAATGTATTGGATTGTTGTAGCATTTAAATACTACGTGAAGTTTTATTTTTTATATTGCTTTGTCTTATTTTTTAACTTTTTTTTTCTTTTTTTGATCTTTCACTCTTACAAGTTAAGTTAGATATAAACAAAAATGGAAATTACGATGGATTAGTAGAATTTGCAGGGATCTGCCTTCCCTCTCTTCCATTTTTTTGATGAAAAAATAAAACAAAATAAACATTATTTAAAGTTATTTGTCTTATGTTTATTTTGTTTCATTTTATACTACTTAGCATATTTTAATCAATTTCAAAATAAAAATTACTTTTCAGAAAAATTGTTGCGCGGTCTAATTGTGGTATTTCTTTCTTTCTTTTTTTGTGATTTCTGTTTTTGTAAAAGGTAAGGTTTTACAGATAGCCAATGTACAGTTTTATTTTATGTTTTTTAAAAATATCACCACCACAGATTATTATTCATATAAATATTGAAATTTTATGGGTCATGCATTTTTATTTCTGGTCTCGGCTTTAGGCTTAACCGAATGCTTTTAGTTTTGTTTCCTAAAACGCTGACCCCTAAGTTCCCTGTTTGCGTGTCAAACATCACTTTAAAAATCAGTAATAAAGTTGCTGAGATTGAGCAACTTTATTGTATTTATTTCTCTTCATTTTAAGGGAGACACGTTTACCTTTCGTTGATGTAATTCCATGAATTTTACATAAATGGGAGTGGAATTTCTGTAACTGTCAATCCATTGATTCAACTTCCCTTTACTAATTAAATAGAAACTTCAGTTTTAAGTAGTCTTCAATTTTTATTTGTCAGTTAAATTTATTCTATTTCATAGGTTTAATTTTTA
>JAFIDM010009631.1:352830938-352841885 GCA_023159025.1 Thereuonema tuberculata
TAGGTTTAATTTTTATTGTCAGTTAAATTTATTCTATTTCATAGGTTCGTGGAGGATAAATTAAGCTTCTAAAGATAATTTCAAACACAATATAGGCATTTTTTTATATATTCAAATAAAAAACTTTCTTACACTCTAAATATAAACTAAATAATTTCTGTTCCTGATAATGTACCGTTTTAAAAATGGGTACATTTTCAACTTAGCTGAATAATTAGCAGTGGTCTACAATTTCTTATTACTTCATTGGCCGTTTTCATAGAAATTTAAAAATTTTAAATGTGTTACGTTTTACTTAAATCTGTTTAATAAGAATACGTTCATCGTACAAATTGGCATCTTTTGTATATATTTTAAGGCATAAAAATGGAAATGTGTACAAAAAATTGAAATTATATATATCGGTATATATACTTTCATCTGACTATATCCGTATATATACTGGGTGATCAAGAAATAACAGGAGGTGTTCGGAGCCCTGTAGCGTGTTACATACTGAACGAAATAGAACAAAAGTTGGCCACCATACACATTAAAGTATGCGGTTTCGATTTGTCAAGAAAAAAAAATTAGTACCAAACGCCGATAGGGGAAATTCTGGCGCTGCGGTCCAAAAATGCATCATGAAACTTGCATATACGGGTACTTTGTGACACGATATCGAGGATAAAAGGAGGGGTTCGGGAATTCTAGTCATTCTGCAAGAAGTCACCCGTCGATGGCGTTGTCACTACGTGATCGTGCCTTATTAGTCAAGCTGATTTATCAGCGGGATGAAAATGCCAATGCTGCTCTTCGTGAATACCGGCGGTTAAAACAGTTACGTAGAGGACCGATGACCATAACTACCTTACGAAAAATGGTTGAAAAATTTGAAAGAACAGAAAATCTTGGTGTGCAACCAGGCCGAGGACGTAAACGTATCAAGCAGGAATAAGTTGAAAAAGTTGCAACTGCCGTTTAGGATCAGGCGATAGCTAATAAGAGGGTGCCCGCAGTGCACGTTTAATATCACGACAAACAGATATCCCGTTGTCGATGGTGCAGAAGATACTGCGTAAGATCCTGAAATTTTATCCGTATAAGATTACACCCATTCAAGAATTGCTCCCAGGGGACAGAAATACCCGGTTAGAGTTTGCTTTGAGATTTTTGGCTCGATTGGAAGTGGATGACGAGTGGCCGTGGCAGATATTATGGAGCGATGAAGCTCATTTCCATGTGCACGGTGATATCAACACACACAACTGCCGTATTTGGGCTGATACAAATCAACATGTTGGTCAAGAGATCCCCTTAAATTCGCCGAAAGTTACAGTTTGGTGTGGGTTCACTGCTTCTTTTATCATCGGCCTGTACTTTTATGAAGAAGTTGGTAGAAATGGACTAGTGACTTGTGCTGTCAATTCTGACAGGTATGCCGCTATACTCGAGAACTTTGTGATACCTCAACAAGCAAAGAAATTGTACCGATTCTACCATTTTCATGCAAGATGGTGCGCCACCGCACATCGGGCGTCGGGTGAAGGATGTCCTACGTGCGAATAAGTCCCATAACCATTGATAAAAGAATCTACTAAATAGCTATAGCGGCCGATAACCGTTGTTACTAATCTTTGAGAAGTAAAAGTCGGAAGTGGATTGTTTAAATTTAAATGTTTAAATATAAAAAAAACTTAGACATAACATTGGTAGATTTGTCATCAGATTTTTATGAAAACGTAACTTGTATAATAGAAAAGACGTCATCTCTTAAATACGATATGGTACTACATGCAATTTATAAACCTCCTCATACTAATGTAACTCATTTCTGTAATGAATTACAAATAAATATTTCGGAAATCAATAATAAAATAAGCAAAAATATTATTTATATAGGTGATGCAAATATAGACATTTTCAAAAATAACTTAAACACAAATACAATAAAATATTTACAAAACTTTTATAATTTAGGTTTTACTAATTATGTCTACAAACCTACTAGAATAGCGAATACAAAAAACACAAACTCAATTTCATGCATAGATCACTGCTTCTCTAATCTCAAAAACACAAATCACCTTGAAGCTACTATTATAAAATGGGACATATCTGACCATTTTGGTATACTTTTCGAAATCAAAAACAAGATAAACAATATTCAGGAAAAAAAAATAGACAGATTAAATAAATATGATGGTTTAATAAATGATGACTTTTTTGAGTGTAGAATGAAAAAACTTATCCTTCAAATGCAAAATAACTCTAATTTAGATACAAATAAAATAATAAACAAATTATATAAAATAATAAAAAAAGCGAAAATTATAAATTGGAAAAAAAAATATAACAATATTAATAACAAACAAAATAATCCTAAGGATAAACAAACAAATAATTACAAACAACCATGGATGGACGACGATCTAATGAAATATATTAATGAAAAAAATAAATTATTCAAAAAAGCCCAAAAAAATAAGAAAAACTTAAGGTTACAAAATATCTACAAAAAAAAAAGAAATTGGCTTAAAAACCTTATTAATAAAAAGAAAAATAGATATTATAAAAACTTGATAGAAAATGATCCAAATATAAATACTAACATCTGGAACTTTTTAAACAAGCAAATAAATTATAAACAAAAAAATTTTGATAATACTGAAATTGTAAAATTACTAAAAAATTTTGATCTAAATAATATCTTTAAAGAGTTTAAAAACGTATTTATAAAAAAGAATACATATAGCAATGAAAATACAAATTCAAATGTACAATTAATAAATTATGAAAATAATACTCAAAAGGATACTATGGTATTATTTCCTCCTAATTTGCATGATATCACAAAAATCATATCTAATCTTAAAAATAATAACTCAAATGGATGTGACTTAATCAAAGTGAAGGAAATTAAAAAACATGAGAAATTATTTGCACAGTTTTTGGAATTATTATTTGAAAATATAATCAGTACTGAAACCTATCCAAATTTTTGGAAGGTTGCATACATTGTTCCGATATACAAAGGTGGAAATACAAAAAATTACTATAATTTTGAAAACTACAGACCTATATCTTTACTCTCAAATATCTCAAAAATATTCGAGAGTTATTTATATAAAATGATGTTTAATTATATAAAAGTAAAAAATATTATAAATTGTAATCAATATGCATACCAACCTGGTAAAAGTACTGGTACCTTATTAAAAATCTTTGTGAAAATATAAATAATGAACTCAATAATGGAAAAATTATTTACATTGTCTTTATAGATTTCAGCAAAGCCTTCGACAGCATAAATCATAAATTATTATTGGAAAAACTAGAAACCATTGGCATTAGAGGAAAAATTAATAATCTAATAAAGAACTATTTAAAAGACAGAAAAATGAAAATTAAAATACAAAACTATGTCAGTAATTCTTACAACATCAGATCTGGGGTCCCACAAGGTTCAAATTTGGGACCTCTATTGTTCAACCTGTATATGAACTCTATAAATAATAGTATAATCTACTCTAAGATCTACCTATATGCTGATGATGTCTTAATTCTAACGAGTGACAGAAATCAATGGAATGCATATAACAGATTACAAATTGACTTAAATAAGATAAATAATTGGGCTATTAATAATAAAATGGCAATCAATGTAAAAAAGACAAAAGTAATGATTATAAAAAATAAGAATAAAATTATTAATAAAAATTTATATTGTTTTCTGCATAAAAAAGATTGCAAAAACTTGGAGGATACTCAACAAATAAACAATGTCCTTTGTGACTGCGAAAAGATAGACTTCGTTACTCAATATAAATACCTGGGTATATTCATAGATGAGAAATTTACATGGACTCCACATTATCAATATGTCATAAATAAATTGAGCTCATTGACCTACCTATTCTATCACATTAAACAAATTATTCCGTTAAAACAAAAAATAATAATTTATAAATCCCTTGTGGATTCGATTTTAGATTACAGCCTGGATAGTTGGATTTTCATTAATAAAAAACAAATTGAAAACATAAATAGAGCATGTTTTAAAATACTAAAAAATATCTTTTATAATTTTAATAAAAAAAGTATAGTCGAAAGGAATGAAATAAGGAAAAAATTCAAAATATTAATTATAGAAGAGAAATTTATTTATAAGACAATTATTAAAAATTTCTTTAAAATAAAAAATGAAAAAAATTACAATAAAAACAATATTACTAGAAACAATTGGCTCAGTTCAATTAATGATAAAAAAATAAAAAATAATTTTGGGTACCGTCTAAATGGTAATTATATATAAACTTTTTCATCAACTTAACTGGGATAATTACAACAACCAAAAAATTGGAGATATAAAAAAAAAATTAATTGTCGACGTAATAGATAAAAATATAAAATTCATTATTACATAATCTAGTTACTAATCATATTTCTTTCTTTTCTTTTCTTTTTTTTTTTTTTTGTCTCGTTTTTCTTTATGGGTGGAAAATCATACTTTAGATTAAAATCTCAGAACCTATATTACAGGTGTACAGGTAATAAGTACACCTAAATAGGTCTGATAAACATTAAAAAAAAAAAAAAAATAAAAAAAAAATTCTTACTCTTACTTTACTTGAGTTGATCCTATTCTTAGTCTTAAGAGTCAGAGATCAGAACTGGATTTTTTTTTAACTTAATTCTTTTAATCGTAACTAAATTCTTTTAAATTAAAACAAATTGTACATAGATGAATATGAACTTATTTCAGGAAATTGGTACTCTACAATATTCACTTCAATCTTCTGATTCTCGAGGAAAATACAGTTCTCTTTGTTCAGCAAAAATGCTTCCCGATGCAGAAATGTTACGTATGAAAAGTTTCTACTTACAGTTCTTGTACACCATAAGGAACTGGCGATAACTCCTTAAATTCAGTTCACTAATGGCGGATCTTTCGAACGTCTTCATTTACGATGAGAAAACCACGAGGCTGTTAGGCTTAACATTACAGGTTATCAAATTCGGCTTTTCATCTTAAATAACCTGTAATTTGTTGATTCCAAATTCACTAGGGTCTTGGCACAGTTATACATTTGCCCTACAACTTTTAATTTCTCCTTAGCGAATTATATGGCGGATAAATTACTTGCATTTTCACTTAACAATCTGCATCCATCTGCTCGCACACAACAAGTATCTCGTGAGTTCTTAATTTAATCTCACGCTTTGATTGTTGTCCCATGCTGCTCATGAATCAAAATTTGTCACTTGAAATTATTATATTCTTAGCATCATAATTTCACAAATAATTTCACACTACGTCAACATTTCACAGACGCTAGAGTAATTAGTCGCGCATTTCCCATGAATTGGTCTCCGAAGTCCCCTGATCTGAATCCTTGCGATTTCTGGTTGTGAGGTTACCTGAAGCATTGTGTATCAAGGACATGTTCCTACCTTAAAAGATCAAATAACGTTACATGTCAGACGAATAAATACCGATATGCTGCAAGCCACCGTCGAAAACCTCGTGTATCGCATGCATTTAGTGGAACATCAGGCTGGTGGTCACCTTGAGCGAAATTTGTAGGTTGCTATAATAAACGTTTTTCATTGGTATTTGGTGTGTTGTTATTTACTGTTTCCATTGGCAGTTATGTATTCTTTTTTCACACATTATGCGCTTGCAGCGCCAGAATTTCCCCTATCGGCGTTGTTTGGTACTAATTTTTTTTCCTTGACAAATCGAAACCGCATACTTTAATGTGTATGGTGGCCAAATTTTGTTCTATTTCAACCAGTACATAACACGCTACAGGGCTCCGAACACCTCTTGTTATTTCTTGATCACCCGGTATTTGGCTAAACTTCTTTTAAAAACTAAACTAAAAAAATAGCTGACAATAAAAAAGCTCAGTATGATTCCTTCTAGTTTAAATTTGGGAACTAAAATATAAATAGTAAAAAAATAATAAAAAAAAATAAGTCACAACTTACATAATAGCAACAACAAAAAAAAAGTTCAGCCTTAAAAAGTTAGCTAAAATTTAAATAAGAAAAAAAGAAATGAAATACGAATACAGCAAAATTTACTTTACTTTAAAAATATGGTAAAAACACCCAAGAGGGTGTTGAAGAGGAGTTTTGCGGAGGAACTCGAAAGGCTCCTAAGTACACTCATGGACAAAAAAATTAGCGCACCAAGAAGGAGTCGTCAAAATGAAATGAAAATTTACATACGTAATGACTACATTGATATAAGTAAATGATAAGAAAATCAAAGAAAAAGGATAATTTATTTCAGAGAAAAAGGCAAAAGAACGGAGGAGTTAATACTCCGTTGGACCCCCTCTAGCGCGAATGCACGATGCGATACGATCGGGCATTGAGTCATACAAGTTCTGTATGATGTCTTGAGACATTTCGTTCCATATTTGCTGTAACCTTGCCTCTAGTTCGTTCAAACTCGTGGGATGCCCAACTCGTCGTCACAAATGATCCCAGATATGCTCGATTGGAGACAAATCTGGGGATCGGGCAGGCCAAGGAAGGGTAGTAACACTGCGGAGACAGTCTTGTGACATCCTTGCCGTATGAGGCCGAGCATTGTCTTGTTGAAAAATGGCTCCTGGGTGCCGTTGCATGAGTGGCAACACATGTGGTTGCAGGATTTCGTGAACATACCGCTGGGCTGTCATGGTGCCACGGAACAATACTAGGAGTGACCGTGTATTGTAGGCAACGGCACCCCATACCATCACACCAGCTGTGGGAGCGGTGTGTCGCTGGTTCCATTCCGCTACAGTCCAGTTTCCTCGTGCGCGGCAAAACTCCAAACGGAGGCGTCGATGGGTGGGCGTCAAGGGCAGCACACGTAATGGGCACCGCGATACCAACTGTCCTTCAGCCAGGCGCCTTCGTATGGTTCGAGAAGACACAGCGGCCTCTAGTGAAGGTGCTACCTGTGCCTGGATGGCGGCCGATGAAGCAGTTGGCTGTACGCGTGCATTTCTGACTATGTGGCGGTCTTCTCGACGACTGGTCTGTCGAGGGCGTCCTGAGCCTGGTCTTCGTGTACATGACATCTCTCGGGTCCACTGGTCCCTCACAACACAATCAGAGCGGCCTAATTGACGAGCTACTCGCCTAGCTGACCACCCAGCTTCCATCATCCCAACGATTCTCCCTCTCTCAAACTGCGTATACTGTCTTCGAACACGGCGTAATGGCATGTCTACCTCAGCTCTTCCTTTGTAAATGATTCAGCACACTCAAACAAGCTTTGGTTATCTGTTTTATACTCCACAGAGTACGATGTTCAACGCCCTCTACCGGCTATACGTAATGCGCAATCACGCTGCATTTCTAATCATTTGCATATCTCCCCGACATGTACCTTCATTGCAAGTTTCGTTACGATCCCGCAATTATTTCTTGGTGCGCTAATTTTTTTGTCCATAAGTATATTTTTAAATGTTTTTATAAATCTTTTTAAAAAAATTTTGTGCGCTATTTTTACCATAATTTTTAGTAACACGTAAAAAGTATTTTAAACATATGAATAAGCTAATAATAATAATAATAATAATAAATATTATTATTAAGTTTTCTTTGTTTTAATAATAAATATTATTATTAACTTTTAAACAAAAGAGTTAACCGTTCAACGTGAGATATGAGGAGCACAAATTAAGATGTGTAAGTTTTTTGCTTCTAAATTTATATTTTCAATCAGAAAACGAAATTATCAAATAAACCTGGTTCTTCGGATGAGCTTTGAAGTTCAGATCGCTGGACGAAAGTGGAAAACTTTTAATTGAAGTCATTTATCTCTCTCTAAGCTTCTTTAATTATGGCATGTGACATTAAGTTAGATAAATTCAAGGAACGAGATTAAACCTCAACTTAACATTTCCTTAATTATATTTTCTATTAGCAGTAGTCAATAGAATGCCATTAATAATAATCCAATAACTGACTACCTTACTTTTAACTTTTAAATAAGAAATACTTAATCATTTAATTATTCGTCAGTGTTGATTCCTTTTGTAAACTACTCCGCATTTTATCTAATTCTCATTTATTCCTTAACACGTACAGGTTTAGCATTATTTGACTGATATGTCTGAATCTAGTTCGAATTCGTGGGATGGCTTGGATGTTTTCGTTTTTTCTTGTGTTTATCTCGTTTTTCTCTTTCTCTACTTCGACTATGTATTGCTAATTCTTTGGATCTGTGCAAAAGATCAAACAGTCTGCTGTGAGGTGTACGTACAGTCCTTTCAAAAAAATCAATATCAATCAAGCGCCCAATAATGGAGGATTGAAAGATTAAGTTATCGGTTAGATTAAATCAATTAGTTTAAAGTCGGACCTAACTGCTAACAAGAAAAATTTCTGAAGTGTAATGTAATTAATAGAATAAATTATTTTAAAGCCTGAAAGAGGGCTTCGTTTTTATTTAAACACGATGTCATTTATTTTTCAAAAGCTTAGTTTAGCTTTTGGAAAAATTACTGCTGGTGTAAAAGAAACTTGTAGTTTGTTTTGAAAAAAGTTGTTCTGTAGGGAACTAGCTATCGAAATGACAGAAAAACGTACAAAACTTCCATGGAAGAAGGTAATATAAAGCAATCTATCTCCATCCCGTGTAGAAGAACTTAAAATTCTTGTAATAATCAATTTATACATGTACATTACAATTAAAATATCAATTCTCTATAGTTTGGTTCTGTAGGAGGAGTGGGATATTGTATAGATCCTCGTTTGAGAGATTCTCCCACTCCGGGGTGAGATTTGCTCCATATTTCGGTCAGGTGCCTCGAGCCTTCTTCAGAAGAAGAATTTTAACCAACCGTAATGTATATTAATTAAATTAAGGTTGGCGCAAATCTAACAACTTCCGTTGTTAGTTTCTCGGATATGTTGTTTTGTGTTCTTCTTTCCGAGCCATGGTGAGCACACTGCTAGACTGGGAAGGGACAGGTTGGGACATTGAAAGTGTCCTTGGGGACATTTTGGTAATTGAATGGGGGGATGTGTGGAGAGATAGAGAACTCAATTGGTTCCCTTTAAATTCAAAAACAACGTTAAACTGAAAGTAAGCTAGAGCAACAAAGTGAGATAATTTTAAATAAAAATTAAAATTAAAAATAAAATAGAAATAGAAATAAATAAATAGATAAATGAAAATAATTGATTGATGGAAGTTGGAAAATTGGTAAGAGATAATAATAATAATAATAATAATAATAATAATAACTAAGAAAAAAGAAAAAGAAAATGAAAAACAAAACATGAACAAAAGAGGAAATTGCCTTTCTCTGTTTTGATCAGGTGCTGTTTTTCATTTTCTTTTTCTTTTTTCTTTTTTCTTAGTTAACAATTCTCACAGCACGTTAAATTTTCTTTATTATTTTGTAATAATAATAATAATAATAATAATAATAATAATAATTATTATTTATGTGTCCTCTTTGGTTCTGCCTCGCCTTGAATCCACTGAGCCATATACTAGATAACACAAAACACGGTTATAGGCTTACCACAGGCACTGTGACACCATATAAAATCACACACTTACTCTAATGCACAACTTACTAATTTACTACAAGCCACCACCCAGTTCACCAAAGATATTGGGATGGAATTTGGAATTGACAAATGCCGCAAGTTACACATAATACGTGGGAAGACTTCGAATTTGGAGTGTTTTGAACTGGACCATGGTTTGGCCATCCAATCCATGGAACAGGGAGAGACCTACAAGTACCTGGGCTTCCAGCAAGCGCGCGTCATTGAAAACGCAAACATCAAAAATGCACTGAAGAACACATACCTTGCTCGAGTTCACAAAATCCTCAAAACACAACTCAACGCCAGAAATAAAATTAAAGCTATCAACACTTTTGCCGTTCCCACACTAACATATTCGTTCGGCATAATTCCATGGACAAACACCGAACTCGAAGCACTACAACGCGCAACACTCACTACTTTCACGAAACACAACATGCACCACCCCAAGTCCGCTACGGAAAGGATGACTCTTCCCCGCAAGGAGGGAGGCCGAGGACTCATCAACCTCATCACCCTACACGAAAAACAAGTACATACACTTAGGGAACATTTCCACCAAAGAGCAGAAGACTCCTCACTTCACTCAGCCATTGTCAAGGCTGACACACACCTTACACCCCTGAACCTCGAAAACTCTTCTCCAACACTCACCACCCCTGACACCCACACTCAGCAGCTGCGTGAATCATGGGCTCGTAAGGAACTCCATGGCAGACATCATCACGAACTCAGCCAGCCTCATGTCGACATGGAAGCGTCGAACAGATGGCTGACGAGTGGTGAGCTGTTTGGGGAGACCGAAGGGTTCATGATCGCAATACAGGACCAAGTCATCTCCACACGCAACTACAAGAAACACATTATACACGATGCAAACACACATGACGACAAATGCAGGAAATGCCGCACTACGCATGAGACGATCGACCACGTAATATCAGGCTGTCCCCTTCTCTCTCAAACAGACTACCTCCATCGACACAATCAGGTAGCGTCGATCGTTCATCAACAACTAGCACACAAACATTCCCTTATTAAGAGCACGGTCCCGTACTACAAGTACATACCACAAAGCGTATTAGTCACCCTCATATAAACTATACTGGGACCGCCCCATTCACACAGACAAAACCATACATCACAACAGACCAGACATCACACTTGTTGATAAGGTCAACAAACAGACCTACCTAATTGATATTGCAGTGCCTATCAGCAAGAACATGCAGAAAACTCACGCAGACAAGATCAGTAAATACACTGATCTAGCACACGAGGTCCAGAAGCAGTGGAAGCAGAATCGAGTACGTGTTGTACCCATCGTTCTGTCTGCCACTGGTCTGGTGCCTCACACATTGCACCACAGTCTCAGCACACTAGGACTTCACAAAA
>JAFIDM010009631.1:352851251-352866903 GCA_023159025.1 Thereuonema tuberculata
AGAATGAAAAATAGAAAGAATTTTTTCAATGAAACATCCGCGACAGGAATCGAACCTGCAACCTTCTGATCCGAAGTCAGACATCTTACCCATTAGGCCATGGGAACTACAACTCTCTTCATATTGCTTTTTTGACTTATCTGTCAAAACTGAACTGACTTTGACTGAAAAGTAACAATCTATATTACTAAAATCTTTTATTTCTCTGTCTGTCTGTCTGTCTATCTGTCTGTCTGTCCGGCGCAGTTTTCTGTGAGAATGAAAAATAGAAAGAATTTTTTCAATGAAACATCCGCGACAGGAATCGAACCTGCAACCTTCTGATCCGAAGTCAGACATCTTACCCATTAGGCCATGGGAACTTCAACTCTCTCCTTATTGCTTTTTTGACTTATCTGTCAAAACTGAACTGACTTTGACTGAAAAGTAACAATTGTAATTAAAAAGAAAGTCAAAAAAGAAAGACGCAGTACGTCATTAGATAGAATACTGAGAAATCAGTATTTGTAACTTAAAAACCACCGAAAAGTATCAATTGGAATTGGATAAACGAGATGAACGAGAGTGTCGATAACATCAATCGAATGATAAGTCTAAGAATACAAGGAGAGACTACAGAGCATACAATACAAGTGCAAATAAAATTGACACTGCTGATAATCCATCACACGAACATCTCTATATGCCCAAGTGTCTGAACGCATTGAATCTCAGCGGAATTCCTCAACATCGTTTGTCATTGAAGATTGGATCTCCAATAATATTGTTGCGAAAATCAATCCCAATTTTGCATACTGAAATGGAACTCAACTTAAATGCTGTTCATTCGATAATGATCTCATAGAAACCAAAATTATAACAGAACTCACAAATTTTTTGTTTTCATCCATACGATGTCTATGGAACCATGCGGTAATCTACTTCCATTCACTTTCACAAGAAAACAATTTCCGATCAGACCTTCTTATGCGATATTTATCAATAAAGCTCAAGGACAAACTCTAAATAAAGTTGCCATATAATTGGAAAACGTTGTCTTAACTCACATACAACTTTAGGTCTTTAAGTCACAATTCAACAGAATTTGGTTATCTTCACTCTAAAGAATACTCACAATCAATTTGTTGCGAAGAATTTCGTATACAAGCTATGATCTTCATTTATCATCTATATCAACTAACGTCCATCTGAAATCTCTTCTTCAAATATTTATATCGAACAATCTGATGGCCTAGCTAATAGATATAGATAATTTTCACTATTTGTAACTCAAAAACCACTGAAAAGTATCAATTGGAATTGGATAAAAAAGAACAGAAAAAAAAATAATCACTATTTCTATTAGGTAGAATACTGAAAAATCGCTATTCGTTACTCAAAAACAATCACTATTTCTAACTCAAAAACTACTGTAAAGTATCAATGGAAATAAAAAAAAGAGACTCAAGAAAGAAAGAATCACTATTTCTATTAAGTAGAATACTGAAAGCTCACTATTTGTAGCTCAAAAGCGACTGAAAATTGTATCTATATTACGAAAATCTTTTATTTCTCTTTCGGCCTGGTGCAATTATTGTAATTTACAAAAATAGAAATAATTTCTACAAGTTATCTACTGGAATCCAACATGCAACCTTCTGCTCCGAAATTAGACGTCTTAGGCATTAGACCACAAGGATTACATTCTAATCTCTATAAAAAATAAAAATATATCACAGATATATGATTCACACGCTGATTCTAAAAGCAGTCGTGAATTGAGAGAATATGTACATCAAAAATTAAAATAAAAAAAAAACTTAAAAAAAATTTTAGTTTTATTTTACTTGATGTAATTTGTGTGTGTGTGTTTTTTTAATAAATAACAAATTGTTTTCCGTTACATACGCGAGGCTTCCGGAGCGAAGCGACGGGTAGCCGACTAGTACCTTTTAAAATGCTTCTATCAAATTACATCAGATCCACAAAAATATATTGAAACTATTAAATAATATTTTTTTATTGGCTTGAAATTTGAATGAAAGTGCGAACATCGCCTGGGAAGGTACATCTAAAACTAGGTTGAGTGTATTATCATGTGATATAGGTTAACTATTACATTTAGAATGCCATTTCGGAATATGTCATACACGAATCTATTAGATTGGTTGCCGAGCTTCGTCCAATACATTGATGTAATATAATTATATGAAGTCAAATAAATTTTAACTATATAATATAACTATAAGATGTAGCTATAAATTCCATAAAGCTTATTTACAAAAATTATTCATTCTGTGAAATACGATTTCGAAATTGGCATTGAAAAATAAAATAAACTATTGATTAAATAAACTTTTTAATATTTTTTTTTCTGCTGGCAATGAAGTTAATTATTTTAAACTGAAAACGCTAATTATCATCCAATTTCATTTTACTCAAAGGAAGGTTAAGGTTCATGAATTTTTAATGTTTCATACAGCTAAGTGGAGGAGTCTTTCAGGTACTGTTCACCATTACCTTTCGGCGAAGTCGTAAAATGTTTATTAACCCTGGGATCTACAAGATAATGTGATGTTAGAGAACTCCTTCCCATAGTCGTTCAAATTTTAAGACATATCAGCACATTAGCTCAAACATAAAAGTTTCAAATATTTTAAATAAGATCGAATAACTTTTCTAATGTAAGTTATTTAGTTTTGTGATATTCCGATGAACTGGTGCTATCAAAAATGGAGTGTAAATATTTTTTATAACGATGTCGCAGAAATCTTTAGCTGTGTTCTGTAATGCAAAAGCTCGTTACGACGATCACAAAAAACAATAATTTTCAACGCAAGAACATTATTAAATATCCCCAGTTGAGCAATTTCATTATAATCAATAAAGAAAATCCATTACAATCAATGATCAATCACTGATTAATGAGCGCTATCATTTAACCTGGCAGTGGAAGTTGTGGTTTGGAAATATGATACAATCCTATGATGCAGATGGAAATTTTATAGTCTTTCAACTTCTCTCTCTGTTTTATCTTGAGAATGATAGGACGGAATTTGCTAAAATCTTTGACATTGAAAGTTATCAAAGTACGTGCAATTCAAAAACAAATTTGAGTAAGCGATGTGTTAGTCTGTTTGCATTGTATTAGTTTCTTTAATATGAAAACAATATACTGTAATAACAATTGTGGTTGCTCAATCGGAAAAGAGGGACGAGCACATGACATATCATACGCTTTTTTTACTTATTAACATTAAATAACTAATAATATCTATAATTTCATAAATTTTTAAAAGATTTAAGGTTTATCAGACCATACTTTGAAGCCAATTTTTAAAGAATTTCTGAGGAGTTTCATGAAGTTTACTCGTAGCAAAAGAATGGGGAGTCGTAATTTAATTTGTAGGCTAAGAATATCATAATTATATAATATGTCAAACTAATTATAAAAAATAAACCCATTGTTCACATTATACGAAAAATATGTTTGGTAACACGATTTGTTTTATTTTGTTTTAAACCTTACTATGTTTTTAACTACATTATTTTTTTTTTTTAAATTAACAGGAATAAGAATTTTTACATCGCAAAAAAAAACCTGAGAAACTCAGAAATATCTTTCAATTTTTCTGCTGTTGCAATAAATAGTACTGTATTTTAAGGTAAAACATAACTATACTGAATATATTTCTCAGAATTATTTTGATAGAAAACTGAAACATCAGCTATAGATTTGTTGTCAACTGGTTTGTATAAGAAGATAGATACAAATGAAGTTATCAATATTATTTCAAATAGTCTTGTAAGCTTAGTCAATAACAATAATTTCATAATGGCAAGACTTTTTTTTCCATTTACCTCACGTAATAAAACAATCCAGCTGCTGGGATGTTAGATTCTGCTTTAGATACTCAATATACAGTATGTGGAACATTTCCTTTACTGTCTGTTGGAATTCGAAAATTGGCATAACATTAAATTGTAGTGGACGGATGTATATGAATTTATTCATTTACTGGGGTAGAAAAAAAAATCTGTATTCTAGGGATTTCATTAAATAATGGAATTAAAATAAGTTGGACTTCACAAAAAGTTAATCTACAATTTGACAAAATTAGTCTTTCTCTATTTAGCAAAGAAAAAAAAGAGTACAATGAATTACATTTTATTATTTTTAAATACAAGTTGTCTTAAAGATTAATAAAAAAAATAATTTAAAATTATCTTCTTCTGAAATTAAATGAAGTTCTTTGTTTTGTTTTGTTTTTATTTGCTTGTTTGTTGTTTTAATTTGCCAGGGTTTGTTTTGCCAAGCTTCAAATTGAAAAATTAATGCTCCAGCTTTAATTGCGGTTTGCATCTTCGAATAAACTGATTTTAGAATACATTATCAGATATGGAGCCTATTAAATAATAATTAAATTTTGCTGTCTACTTGCTTTCTTCCACTAACAAAGTTCTTTAATACATAATGAGATTATTAAGATGAAATGGTTGGATTCTGGGAATATCAAAAAGCATTTTGAAAGCATATTTGTGCTGTTTTTTCTGTCTATCATCAAAGGCCGGCAGAAGAGCATTAGGATGTAGAGAGGCTTATTCAGGTGATCATCGAGAAACAAGAACTTTTTCATATTTTCGAAATAATCTTATTTTCTTCAATTTTCAAGACGTATCGAAATGTGAACGTGCCTTAGTTAAACTGTTAGATTTAGTTCTGGATTTTTCTGAAAAAAAAAGCATGTCGAACTTATATTTTATTAAACCAATTAAAAAACTTAAAATATTTTTTTACTTAATTGAATTAAATTTTTTATTTTGAGATGAATAATTTCAATTTCAAAATCTTAATAAAAGCAGTTGTTTTTTGTTTTCTAAATTTTATGATATTTTCCAAAAAGAATAAATTATTAGAAAATAATTCAATAGTTAATTTGAACTGTAGAGATTTCAAAGAATCATCAATAATTCACTTGTATTTATTCAAGTGAATGCTGTAGAGATTTCAAAGAATCATCAATAATTCACTTGTATTTATTCAAGTGAATGCTCTAAAAATGCTCATTTTAAAATGTTATTTTAAAGCTATTTTTCCATTTACATTAGTAGATTATTCAAGCTGAATTAATCACATAAATATAGAAAACAATTTATTATCTAACTAAGGATTGTCTATCATTAATATTTACTTTAATTTTTAAAAATGTTACACTTTAGTTCCAATGAAATATATAAAAAGACGAAATAGACTATCAAATTTTGTGTCTTTATTTTGTCTTTTTTTTAAAGAAATAGCATGTAAATGGTTCATATCTTATAAATCTTAAACATTAATAATCCTATTATGTTTATTATTTTCAATTTATTATTTCCTTTTCCTTTTATTATTGTAAAATTTCCAATACAAAGTAAACTTAATTTAGCAGTGGAAATATACTTCAAATTTTGTGGGAAACTAATTAAACAAAAATTATGAATTTTGTACTATAGGTATATTGAGAAACTCATAAATAAACAACTAAATCAAATTTTTCATTTATGCACAATCAGTAAATTTTAAGTTTTTCTACAAACAGATGGACAGAAGAATTTTCTTGTTTTTATAATTTATTTTTCAGCAAAAGAGATTCAAAATAGATATCTAAAATTGTATATTAACCGAAATTTTGACTGAAACATCCCCAGTCGAATTCTGTTTACTGAAACAGATTTTTGTTTATTATCTGTATACTGAAACAGATTTTTGTTTATTATCTGTATACTGAAACAGATTTTTGTTTATTATCTGTATACTGAAACAGATTTTTGTTATAAACATTTATTGTAATTTCCTCTTTCTTGTTTCTTAAGTAGTTAAAAGTTAAAAAAAAAAAAATGATAGAATTGAATAGTGAAGAAATTGTGCGGATCCCTTGACATCAAGGGAAAAAAAAATCAGTTTTCAGAATTGCTTCGTCTAATTTGAATCGTCAAGATTCTATGAAAGAAGCAAATGATTTCAAGAGAAGGTCCACTTAGAAAGATCCTTCAAAACAAGTAATTGGCTGCGTTTAGATAGGAAAGACTGCCATGTAATTGACCTGAATGATCTCGAATGAAGTCATCAGCTATAATTATTTGGTGAAGACAGAAAGTTTGGAAGGAAATAAGACAGTCATTACATCAGCAAAATAAATTCGAAAACTTCAGATTCATTGAGATTCAATGCAACAGAAAAACGTAAGTATTATTAAATATTTAATGAAAAATGAAAAGAATTGTAACAAAAAAAATAATGTTTCTAAATTAAAAAAAATTACTTATTTAACTAAGAAATTATGTAACTTAAAAACTACAAACTATTTGTGAGTACAGTACTTGAGAAACTCAAGACATAGTTATCCGAGTTTTCGCCCAAGATATTATTTTGTTTTAATTTTTTTTTTTTTGTAAGTCTTTTGCAGAAGAACTTATCGTTATATTTTTATATTTACATCACTTTTTTCTTCAAAAATAAACTACAAAAACTAGAAAATTTGTCTGTCCATCTGTTTGAAGAAATGTACATAAATGAAAAATTTGATGATGCATTAATTTAGTTGTTTATACATGAGTTTTTCAATATACCTTAAGTACAAAATTCATAATCTTAGTTTAACTAGTTTTCCCGCAAAATTTGAACATTATTTCCATATCTAAGATGAAGGTCAGAAAACAGAGATACTCACTTATTTGTACTGTAACATTCATACATTTACTATATACAATAGTAAATCTATCTTTTCAGATTACGATTCCAAATAAGGTCATCATTCATTTTCAATATTTTGTACGGAAAATGTTAAAAAATACTCCCTTTTTGGTAGTAGGGAGATTCTTAACATATTGTGAATAGTTATGGAACGTATAAATAAAATTACATAGAATAAAGTAATATGATTTTAATGGGCTAAAATTTTATTGTAAAGTAGCATACTGAATAATTTCACACACATATTTTTAGAATAGTCTTTTCTTTGCATGAAAAAAATACTTCAATATGATTTTTGGATAAAGAGGTTCCAAGTTTTAAGAATGAAACGTCAGAATCATAACTGGTTAATAAGTTTTACCACGTAAAAAGAAAAAAAGTGATAAAAATATAAAAATTTAACGATAAGTAATTTGCATTGTATTAAAAAACTTTACTTGATCTTTAGTTCAGAAGTAAATTAAAAAGAAAATAAAGAAATAACGTAATAGAGTTTAGTTGTTCCAAGCTGTTTTAAAAATAAGATACTGTTAAACAATGAACTTTAACGAGCGGGTTATGGATTAGTGTTTTTTTTTGTTTTTTTTAACGTCAGATAATGTCATTTATAGATTTGATTTTTTTATGTCAATTGACTTCAAACAATATTTATAGGAAGATATTGCTCTGTTATCTACATTAATAAAAAATTAATTGTTCGGACATAGCCGAATGGTCAAGGCAAAGACCTGGCTTACTACTAATATTCCCGAATCTAGATTCGAATCCCAGGGTGATATTGGTGGATATTTCTTTCTATCTTCTATATGTGCTACTCTAATTTTCAATTACATTTTCTCAATTTCATATCTTGTTCCTGGCGCAACTATTGCACCAGTGTACAGTACTGAAACATTCATGCGATCAAAGAAGCAAGAAAATAATAATCGTAAATTACGGAGAAGTTCTTGCATGAATCCATCTAATTGGTGAATACTTTGCAATAATTAAAAAAAAGTTTAAATACTTATTAAATCCATTTCGTTTCATTAATATTAAACCTAGAGATGATTTATTTGGAAGAGTCCTATTGTATGAATAACGAATATCCTGTGTGCGTGTTTTGCAGGCCTTTTTTTCTATATATAAATAAACAATTAGCTGTACTTAGCTATTAAATAAAAGACTTGGAAGCTGGATTTTTGTTCTAAGTGATGCTTACAATATTCTTTCGATTATTATTATGTAGTGACACATCATTTAAAATCAATGATGCTGTTACATCATTGATCCTTTTCACCTGCTAAATAGATGATGGTACTTCCTTATAACAGGTGTGACATCCGAATAGGCTCATTACTACCTAGTGCTCAGCCTTCCCTCAACGTGATTTCAATATTTACTGCTTTAATAAGCGCTATTCAGCGAAGATAATTATTCTCGCCATCATCTTTTTTTCCCTGATCTCCAGGTGTAATAAATGAGAGAAGAATTTTAGGAAATTTAAGCTTTACTCATCTGCCTTTCTTTAATGCGAAGCATTATATTTTTTATTAACTTATTATCTATTTAGAATTTATTAATTACATTGAAGTGTAATTACGCTAAGAAGCATCGTCGACTTTCCTATTATGTAGATTAGATTAAAAAAATAAGTGGAAATTTAAAAAAACAAAAAACTATAATTTAAAAGAAGCAGAAATTTGAACGCTATTAAGCTAAAAACTAAATTAAATATCACTCCAATAACTTTTTGGAAATCTCCAATACCTTTTTCCAATTTTTGTATGAGGGAATAGTGTAAAATTTTATTCTTTTGTATTTTTATATTTCAATATAATCACAGAATATTGTTATGGCTCTGAAGGCCGAAGCAATATTGTTTTCTAAAATATTATCGAAATTTGCCAAACGGCAAAAAACAAAGGTGAAATCTTTTTGAATTTTATCTTAGAGTTAAATATTAAATTCAAGTAACAAATTTAAATACATCTATTTATTATTCATTCATTGCTGAATATTTTGGCTCAAAAACATAACTAATAATCACTTATTCTTCAACGATCTTCCTTCTTTCCATCTCGAATATGTTAGACAAATATAAACTCTTCCGCACATCACATTAGTATTTAAAATATTTATTAAATACTAATTACAAAAGACAAATTTTTAGGAAGTGTACATCTTCCTTTTTTCAAGTCAAAAATTAGAATAAAGTAACAAACAAACAAAGAACAGGTTTAACAGCATAATAAAATAAAGGCATGGAACATCAACAAATTTAGTACAAAAGAATGTCAATTTATTAAAAATAATTACTAATTAATTAATCATTTATATATATTATTAGTAACAAGAGTTGCTATTTTTTTGGTGTCAAAATTTAAAAAATCCTTAATGAGCATTATGATATTATAGTCTACGAAGGCTCCTTCGTATCTATTGAAGTTTATAGTTTTAGAATTTTTAATAATACAACTTTCGAAAATTTTTCTCAATTTTAATTGAGTTTCTTTATATTGAATTTGTACATTGGCCTTTTTTTAAACAATGATAAGCTATGTCGGAAATATCCTTGTTTTTATTTTTTAGGGCCATTCCAGAGACCCGTTCCGCTAAGCTCCTTTTTGTCTCGCCTACGTAAAGTTCCCGCAAGTTTTGCAAACAATTTTATAAATCAAACCCATTTCATTTTGATTTTCATGCTGATTTGTTTTTTTACAAAGTAATTTTTAATTTTATTTTTATATCTAAAGCCAACATTAATATTGAATGATTTACATAATTTTTGTAACAAAAAAACTATTATCATTGAGATAAGGGATGAAAACCCTATTTTCAAATTTATTCATTTCTTTAATTTTGAACTTATTGTAAGATCTAATTTTGTCCTTACGCAGTAAGGCAACCACAATGGAGCAACTCACACAATCTTGATACGACAATTTTGGGATTAGGGGAAACCACTGTGTTTTTTAATAAGATCATAAATAAATATTTATTTTTAGAAGATATATAGCATTAAAATTAAATATAACTAAATAAATCTATAATTACTGTGGTCTGGCAGCCGAATGGTAAGGGCGCTTGGCTGCGGGTTAGAGATGGCGGATTTGATCCCCGCCGAGGTAGGGTATTTTTCCACGCTCCATTCTCCTCCAAACGGGTCCTATGGTCTACCCAGCGCTCTATTGCATGTTTACCAGGTTTCTTTCCCGGGGTTAAAGGCGGGCTGACCAGCCGATCTCAACTTTGTCCCTTTGGTAAAGAAGCGCCGAGAGCCTTACCTCCCGCTTCCAAGGGCCTGCTTGGGCCTGATCACATTTAATTACGTTAATTTCTAATTTGCTTTTAATATGCTAGCAATTTGAAAAGATTAAGATTTTCAGCAATAATGTTATCAACTTATTAATACAAATAAGCAATTAAATATAGAATAATTGCTGAATTTTGATTTATATACATTACTCTTCTGTTAATCACTTAGTTCTGAGGTAGCTCTTGAGATTTCAAAAAGTTCTCTTTAATTTAATCCTCTTTAATTCTCTTTTATTTTAATTCTCTATAATTTTGTTGTTTGATTAAATTTCATTTTATTAAAACGAATTCACAAAATAAACTTCAAACAGACAAATTTCATGAAGAAAAGTCTACATGCCAACAAGTTTAAGCAATTCTCACATAATTCTTGAAAATGTTTATTTATTATTGCATTTCCCAATTAAGGAAAAGGATTATTCTGGATAAGGGTGAAGATACACGGAAAAAAAGGATTTTCATTTTGATTTAGGAGTAGAAAGTACGTGAGCGACACAATAACGACAGTGGAAAGTTTCAACAAAGTTTTAAAGTAGTTCCATAAAAATACGAATACTGTTATGAATGGTAAGACATTGTTTGGGAGCAGAATTGGTCTTTCATAGAGGAATGTATTCTGGTCACACCAAGGGATTGACGCTGATACGCAAGAATTCTGGGAAAGCTTATGCTTTATATTTTCGATATAGCATTCTTTTTTTTTAAACTATTCTTTACTGCTGGATCCCAGTATTGTTAATACTACAGTCTCACGAAGTTGAATGCTTCCTATATTGAAAGCTTTTAATATTAAATGTTTTTGAAAACTACGTTAAATAGCAGTTTCTTTTTACTTTAATGCTGAAAAGTTTCTTCAAGATTGTACACGAATAATATAGACTATCTTCCTCCAAATAATTAATACTGGAATACAAAACAACGAATTAATATTGAACATAATTAATTCTAATCACGTTTCAATTGACCATTGGTTTTTCGTAGTAGTCAATGGTAATGGGACTTTTGGGATGAAAATAAGAGAATTTAAAAATCGATTATTTTTCCAATTATTTTACCGTAACGCCATTAGTTCCGAAACTTTGTTTTGTTGATCCAGTTCCTGTAGTATTATTAGCAGAGATCTTCATAAACGAATGGTATGATAACAGATTCCGCAAACTATTCTAAACAGAAAACAAGTGAAAAGCATTTTTTTTACCAATGGAGTGTAACATATTTTCTATTTTCAATGGAGTGTTTCTTAGTATGTGCGCATTTGTTTAATTTAATCTTTACTAATGTAAGTAAATAAGAAAAATAATGAAATACGATAATGAATATCATGAAACAAGAATATAAATATCATGAATAATTACACAATATATTAATACAATTAAAGTCAAAATTTAAAATATTTTATATTGACCCTTCTTTTATTAAAAAGATAATTGACAATATATACTTAGAAGAAGTGAATTATGTAGATTTTATTTTTTTAATAGATTTTCATCAACTTATTTATTTACTTTTGCTATTTTAATTTACTGCAGACAATGGGAATAGATACAGTTTATTGGAATAATAATTTTCGTTTTCAACTGTGAATGAACTGTGGATAAATATTTTTTATGGAATAATTGCTATCATTAAGATATCAAAGTGAAGAGCAATACTAAGCTGATATTGCAGATAAGCTTCATTGAAATTGAAAAGGAAACAATAGGTTGTCCCATTCTTAAAATGACATCCTTCTTGGCATAGTGAGTTTAGCTGATTTTTTTCAGAGGTGCCATATTCACCTCGCACACATTGGCAGCTTATCAACCTGATCGCAGCATCATTGTTACAAGTTGAAGGCTGTCTCCATATGCAACCTACACGTCATCATAATAGCTGCAGTTATCGTTAGTTATGTAACAGTGTTCTGTACAACATGTTAGGAAGGAATGAGTTGCGGGTGATTCTTTTTCATGAATTCAAACTGGACCGTAACGCGGCACAAACCTATCGTAATGTGACAGCATCTGAAGTACTGTTCGCCGGTGGTCTGAGAAACTCCGTTCCGGAGATATGAGCCTACAAGATGAGGAATGCCAAAAATGATCTTCTACCCTGGATAACGACGTTCTAAAGGCAAATCCTTGCATCATCTTCGCGAACTCGCCATAGAGTATCGTGTATCAGTGTCAACCATTTCCAATCATTTCCACCAAATTAGCAAGGTGAAGAAGTCCATCAAGTGGGAGTCCTACATTAACTAATAGGGCATCAGAAACAACACCAATTTGAGATTTGCAGTAACCTTCTCCTTCATTACGAAAAAGAACCTATATTTGATCGCACTATAACCAATGTTGAAAAGTGGATACTGTAGGACAACCTTAAGCTATCTAGACAGTGGCTAGAATACCTTCGAGACAGCATCCTAAAACAAAGTTGACTTTTAAAGAAAGTTTTGTTAACATTGTGTTGGACTGTGGAAGGTTTCGTCCACTACAGGTTCCTGAAAAACTAGAGAAAGTATTACCTCGCGTACATACTGTGACATGTTTGACCGAATGTGCCAGAAGTTGTGTGCCAAACAGCCGTCTTTGGTGAACAGGTAGGATCCTATCTTCCTACACGATAACCCCCAACCATCGTGTCAAGAATGACACAACAGAAATTGAGATATGAAAACCGTAATCTATCATGTTCCTCTGATCTGGGACATTTTACCACCTTTTCATTCAAGTGAACAACTACCTAAATGACAAGATCTCCAGGAATAAAGAGGATGCAGAAATTGCATTCCTTGACTATCTTTCTTCATGAGGGAGCCAGGTTTCTTCCGGAATGGCATTGAATCACTTGTCTATCACTCGCAGAGGTCTGTAGCTGCTGAAGGAGCCAATTTCGAATAAAATAATGTTGTGTGCTATTTTGCATTTCTCGTCCATTGTTACCCTCCATTATTTCCTTTATTGTTTCCTTTACTACCTGGTAATTACGAGGTAGATAATGCTATAGTCTATTTTTAAGTGAAATTAATAACTATAAAACTTTTGGTCGCTTTTAGCAAAATAGTCTCTAGGATGTCTCCATCATAAGAAACAGTGAAATATTTCCGAATTTGATTTAAATTGAAGATTGATAAATTGAATATTGAATTCTGAAATTACTGAAAAATGTTGTTTCAAAATTTAAATTGAATGTGGCCGTTCTCTGCGTTAATAGAACGAAGACCGCTCAGTATCACAGTAAAAGTAATAGAAAATTACCTACAAAGAAATATTCTCTTAAGTTGTTCAGACTAAGGATATGTTTATTGTAAGTATATCGGTGAACACCTGACTGAACATCAATATAAAAGCAAATTTATAGAATTAAGTGGCAGTGTCTATAGTGAAATGATCACTTTAGCGAGAAATCTGAAAAGCAAACCTGTAACTCGACGCAAACATAAACAGCCCGCCTTTAGAAAGAAGTGGGGCTGATCATTTGCGTTCATCTGCTAATCTATTTGTTCAATATAAAATACCCTCAGAATGAATGTGACAGATTTGCATTACCGTAATTCAACTTTAAAAGGTGATTTAAAGGTTTATCAAGAGTTTCTAATTTTTCTTATTATAAATTGTGGATTAAATATTTATATTTTTGCCAAAACGATGCCAACATAATTTGCAAAAGTACTTTAAATTGTAATGGAAAATCATCGTAACAAATTTTTAAAGCCTTTAAAATGTAAAATTCTATAGTATATGTTGTATGGTATCGTTTATACTAGGTGTAATAGAATACTCTGTATTCAACTTTCCATATTTAAGGCTACAATGTTGTGATGAAAGTACAACGAGCAGATTTCTAAGTTCTTTTGCTAATAATATTTAGAGAATTCTTACTTCATAGGATGCATGAAAGACTATTGTCAGAAATATTTTTCCTTTTTTTCTCTTTATCTTTGCTATCCATTCCTTAAGCAATTTAAAAAAAAAATAATAATATCTAACAAAAGTTTTCAAATAAATTATTTTTATTGATACCAATGCTTTTAAGTATTCAGCGCACCTTAATTAATTTGGCTCTACATGAAAAGCAATAGCTTAATTATTTTGTTTTGCTTTTAAAAGATATTATTTCAGCCAAACCAATTTCATTAATTTTTTTATTAGTGATAATCTTCGCGAAATTTTTTAGCAAATCTGCATGAAAATTCATCGACGGCAGCAACAATCACTGATGCAGAATAGAAAGCACAAAACGGAAATTACAAAAGTTATTGTTCATTGGCTTAGAAATTTACTGCTAAGTAAACATTATTATCAGTTAATATCATCGTTGATCAAACATTTCTTGGATTTAATGTAGATTTGATGATGGCAATATTTTTATGGTCTGTAGCGGCATCGGGTCTCTTTATCAGTAATCTACATTCCTCTGAAACGTCGCAGTGAAACAGTTAGAAATCGAATTATTGGAGGCTGACTGAAGACTCTAACGAACCTTTTTTAACCATTTCCTCTGGCAGAAAGAAGAATCGAGCTCTTCAAACATTCATATTTTCAGAAGAGCTTCTTTTCTTTTGCAACAGAATGATAAAAAGAAAAAGAAGATGGAAGAGACGTCCTTTACTGATTAACTTGTTGATTAAAAACTTACCTGAAATCAATGTGAAGCAATATTTCTTAGACCGTCTAGAAAACTTGTCAAAACTTCTTAGGTAAAAAAACAAAAAAAAAGCCTTTACTAAAGACAAAGAGCGAATTGTTAAGCCTGTCACTGAGCACATCAGGGCTAAAAGAGGAAGGAGGGAAAAAATCCTCATCGATTGGAGGATTTCTTTTCAAATTCAGGTGACGACGGGAAAGGAACAAACCTTCTTCACAAGCGACACAAACGCATAATTAAACTAGTGTCGATATAAAATAAGAAGCTCGACGGCTGCGTACAAAGCAGAAGCAAAGTTTCTTATCGTATCATAGCCTCAGCTTTGATGAGAATTGAAAATTTAATTAAATTTGAAATTTATGCGACTTTTTAGATCTCTTAATAAATAAAGATATTGTCTATTGTTATACGAAATAAAAGAAAGTCATTTCCATTTTCTGGGCAGTAGCAGAATCGTTTCTTTTTGATTGTATCTGAAATTCTACATAATATTTTCAGGTTTTCTTACTAAGGAACAAATATTAATTCATTTAAATATTGATCTTTGATTACAGTTAAAACCATCGAAGAAAATTGAAAATTCGAAATAAATGTAAATTGCATAAGTTAAATTTGTGCTGAATTCATTTTTTGTTTTATTTCATTTAAATTATTTTGCGGCACGTTAAATTCTTTTAACTTAATCGAAATAAATGTCTCTACAATTATTCTGCAATTGAAGTTTTAACGAATTTCATCTGAAATTTTAACTTACTTAAAAGAAATTTCAACAATTTAATTATAAAAATTCTTCTTTTTTTTAACTTAAAAAAACAATGTATCGTAAAGAAAAGGTATAGATAGGATAATATCTTTCTAACACCTATATAAACCGTCTGTTTAGAACTAAACCGTCCTGTTTAGTTAGGAGACGATCAGTCCTGGCACTACGGGGATGAGGGGCTCGAGGCAAGATAGACGTGCAGGGCCCGCTTTCATTGACGATAATGTCCTCAGCCCCCCCCCCCCCCCCCC
>JAFIDM010009631.1:352881977-352892068 GCA_023159025.1 Thereuonema tuberculata
TAGACAAAATGTGATGATTTTAGATGTGGTTTATAGATTACGTGTTGCAGAAAAGCAAATTAATGTATTTTCGGAATAACTTCGTACCGGTACTATTAAAAAGTTTTGATTAAAATTTCATTGGTATATTATTGACTTAATTTTTGAAAAAAGATGTATCAGTACTTTTGTTAAAACTGAAGCTTTAATGAGCTTAGAATCATTATCGACAATTAATTTACAGTACTGAACATGCAGGTCTGTTTGTTATTTTAAATGCGAATACTCTACATGTCATGTCAAAGGTGCTGACTCCCGTTAAGTATGCTACGCAGCTATAAACAGTCTTAGTAATCTTAGTTGTCCACTGACAAGTAAAGGGTACGACTGCGTCACCGGAGTGGCCGGGCAAGTGGCATCTTTCCTGAAAGATTGTCCCAGGGGGAGTTCACTGGCTGAGTTTGCCGGGCAAACAGCCAGCAGAAGAGAAGGAGAAGATTGTCAAGTCTGGGAACAGGTGAGCCTGCTGATCCTTCAAATATCCGTTCATACGCTGGCAAATCCGCTAACATGAACAAAGGTGACTTGATCAAGTCCTACGAGGACGTGTTGTGGCCAAGCATGCCACCAGAACGGAACGAAGTTCTGCTTTTGGTCGACTCATGGTCTTCAAACAAGGATGATAGCCTGTTCGATAAGTATGTGCCTGAAGGAACCAAATTTATCAAGAGGCTGATTCTAGCCATGTGACGTGTATTTCTTCCGTCCATGTAAGTCTTTTGTCCGCTTCATCATAGACATTGTGATATTCGAGGCGGGCGATGTGAACATCTGGCACAGAGATCGATTCTTGGCACTCCAGTCATTCGCGCTGTATCAGTTCAGTGCTCCTCGCTTCAGAAACATGATAAAGTATGCGTTCTACAAATGCGGGTTCCTGGACATTGAACTGATCCACGAATAAGTCCTAACGACTACTGCAGTGTTTTTCAACCTTTTGCATTGAGTGGCATCCCTGATTGAAAAATAAAAAATCATAATACCCTTGCCCCGCGGCGAATCTAGAATCTGCATAAGGGGGAAGGGAGGGGGGGGGGGGTAATGGGCCAGATGAATTTTTTTTGCGTACACGTAGCGTAGAACATGCGATTAGTCATCGCTTCTTTGCTTACTATATACCCCGTAGCAAAATAGAACTGACAATTAGTTATCTTGAACTACACTTTAGGCATTTTCTTGGAAATTTATTTAATTTTGAGGTACCCAAACCGGCACTGGCTACTGCTTCGACTCAATCGTCAATGACAGTGCTTCAAGTGTGACAGCATTGCATTCGTTATTTGTGCTCACTGTGAACGGAGTATCTGCCTTTCCCACGCCCTGTTCTCTGAACTTCACATCGATTGTATCTGATTTGAAGCTGATCAATAACAATTTCCTGCTTATTTTCCAATCAATATTTGCTTTTTGTGTCTGTCTCATCCTTATCTAAGGTTGCAGGCTACTTAAAAGCCTCTTGCAGTGATTTATAAGGGATTTCCATAAGCCACCATGTTAACTTTGACCCCTCAAAGCTCCTATACCCCTGGATGTCTACCGCTATAATTTTGCTGGTTGACTTAGTTACGGAAGATCTTTCGAACGCATATGGTCTGAACCGGCAACTCCGGTGATGCTTTCGTGCCCTTTACTTGTGAGATAAAGCCCTTTTTAGTGGAGCATTATTTCCGCTCATACGAAGAGGAAGGCGAAATGTTTCAAGTTTACGATTTGTATATGAGAAATTTACAGAACTCTTCGGTAGACGAACACCCAGTAATTCTGTTATATTGGATGTTTGTAGCCAAGTTCTGAGGCACAGGAATTGTGTTGTACCAAGGGAAGAGTCGACCCGGACGTCCGAAAACAGTGAAAACTAAGGGCAACCATGAACATATTTTTAACCAAATTATGCAATCATCATGGTAAAATCAGCGGGGAACTGCCTTAAAGCTGGATATGATTTTACTATCATTTCAAAAAATTTTGAAAACACTGAATGCCTATTCATACGTGATTCAAGTTGCCTAACAATTGCGAATACATGATTATATTGCGAGATGTCAGTATTGTACTTAGTCCTTACCTTGCATTACAGTATTTTTTTGAAGTGACCGTCGATTCATATTGAGCTTTAAGGCAGTTCTCCGTTGACACAGCCATGATGATTGCATAATTTTGTTGAAAATACGTAATGATTATCATTGGTATCCACTGTTTTTGGACGTCAGGACACTATCATTTCCTTGGTGCGACACACTTCTGGTGCTTCGGAACTTATATAAGACCAGTATAGCAGAAATACGAGTGTTCGTCTATCCAAGAATTCTGTAAACTATTCACATACAAACCATAAACTTGATCATTTTACATTCCTCATCAGTATAAGCGGAAATAATCCTCCACTAAAAAGACCTTTCCTTCGTGGACAACATTATTGATAATGTTTGTAGCTACGCAAGGCGTGTGACACGTGAAGGTGTTCCTATATAGGCCTAATCACATCGTGCCTATATGTAAATTAATAGCCATAGTGAATTAATAGAATACTCGTGGTCATAGCAAAAAAATTTCTACTAATATTTTGATTTGACAAGAAAATTTTAAATAAATAAATTCGATTAAAATTCATTAATTAATAATTGAGTGATTTTTTCGTATGAAGTTTCGAATAGTTCACTTCAATTAAAACATTAATATAAAATTCTAAAAGTTTGATTAACTTTGAAACTCCAGAAAATATGTACAGACAGTCTTCGAAGTTCCAATATCCGACTTTCATACGTTACACTTTTCACCGCTAAATCATTTTTTCTTACAACTCAGACTTTCGTAACTGCCGAAGTCGAATTATTGATTTGGTGGGCTGTACGGAATCCATGATGCCAAGAACTTATCACAAGCACAAACATTACGCAGAATAGCGACAGAATTTGTAGATTTTAGAGAGACTCATAAAACTTCCACATCTAAAACTGTCTAAATTACAATCGAATCAGATTTGGATGTGCATAATGAAAAACGTCAATAAATCAACTACATCAAAGCATAGCAGTCTAAAGACTGCTTTCAAAGACAAATTTGCTACACGGTAAAACTGAAGAAATATAGGTAGCAATCACGTCGGTAAGACATTCATGTAATAATGCTATTTCCATCTACCTTGAAAAGTTTAAAGATCTTGGAAGAATATGATAACAATGCAAACTGCTACAGATATCCATTAAAGATACAACCAATTACGGAATTATTTATCAAGAAAGAAAAAGACAGTAGTTATTGAAATGTTCTTTGATGACTTTATTAAGAAAGCATAGCGAGTACAAATCTGTCTCATTAATAAATCTATTTTTTCTTTTGGACTAGTTAATTTGGAATGACATTAATCTATACATTTTAAAATAAATATGAGAAAATAGATAAAGTACATAGTTTTAATTTTTTCCGCCAAAAAAAACCCCAACATTATTTTATTTTTATTTTCTATGTTTTTTTGTCTCTCTCTTACACATTTTCATGGGACTAGTCTAGGAAAAAAACTATGTTTGATAATATTTATTAACATTATTATTATTATAAATTTTTATTGTATATCGGAACAGCAGTCAATTTTTTTTGTTAGCGTTTTACAAAACATTTACAAATCTTTCAAAAAAATGAAAACTAAATTCTGAAACAATGTTATTTAATGAAACTTATTATATAATTTTACGATAATACAATAAAATGAAAAATTTATAAAAATACTTATTTAATTATATTGTATTAATTGCAATTTTTTCTCTAAATATGTTTTTATATTCTATTAATCTTTTCATTAAACGCTATATTATTAGGTCTTATTTTCTATTTTACTACGTATATCATTTTTTATAATATTCATGATATACTGTACCTTGAACACATATATTTTATCAACCCTACAAAAAAATGAAAAAATTATGACATTATTTATTTTTAATTTTCTTGTACATGCAGTTTCTTTAGCATATGAACAATTAATCCAACAGCATTATCAGTATCCTCAGCTAAGAGAGATACAATCTTAAAATGTAAAATGTTTGCATTTTTTTTATATAGACAATTGAATACTTTTTAGTTTGTTGGTTTGAAATATAATGATACGAATTATCCTGAGGCAAACATCTCATAGTGAGGTCTGAACAGACATCGATGGCTCTTTGAAGATTCATATAATTGTGGTCTGATTTTAAGTTCGTCTTAAAATCAGTATCTGTACAAAATTATAATACAAAATTAGTCCAGTTTTATTATTGCGAATTTTGAGGTGCATTTTTTTGAGCGATTAGAGTCTTAGAGCATATGAGGCTATGAGCTTACAAATAAGATTGCTCATGTTTTAATGTAGATCATAAATAAAGCAACGTATTAACTTTCAATGAAATCCTTCCAGCCATTTCAGCATGATGCACATGCAAACAGATAGAACAAAAGTACAGACAAAGAAGAAAATTGTATAAATTAAATAACAAGACTACGCACACTCAGCCAATTCATGAAAATACTTGTTCTGATTTTAAAGTTTGAATTTAAGTTTCTGACGATTATCAACAGAAAATTCGAAACATTATAAATTTCTTTGTTATATTATTCAAAAAGTTCAACATCAGAGTCAGATGAACAAATGTAGAAACTAATTAAAACTTTATCAATAAACAAATGTTTAACAATGACACCATTCGCGGCTTCAGCGATATCCAAAACAAACATTAACTCGGAAGCATTCCCACGATTACAGAATATCAATTTCGAATATTAACAATTGATGTAAAAGAATCTTGCTTTAGCTTATCCACAAAATAAGCAAATTAAATTGCGAAACTATATATCGGCCTTTGATTAATACTTTATCAATCCAGATAATGACAATACTAAAGATAATTTTGTAATCGTATCTATTAATTATTAAGAGCTAAACGCACTTCTCGTCTTCCGTTATGTTTCGGTAACGTAATTGCTTTAGTGACGTAGTTACGTATCAAGGTCACCAGAATTTAGTCTCGTAAGACGTAACGGAGATCTTCAAATCGACGAACATATATATTATATAAATATAACGGCTGTTATATGTTAATAGATTTTAAGATCTCCGTTACGTCTTACGAGGCTCAATTCTGCGGACCCGGAATACGTAACTACGTCGCTAATGCAATTACGTTACGGAAACATAACGGAAGACGGAGAAGTGCGTTTAGCCCTTTATTCAGAATATCTACGTACGTACCTTGGTAAAATAAGCAAGGAACTGCTTGATTAGATTACTTTAATGCAATTCATTTACCTAGATGGATTCCCTTTTCTCTGCTCCGTCTTAGAATTGTAAATGATTAACGATGTTTTCTTTGAAGCTAATTTTTATTTCTTATTAAAAATAACTACAGTAACTTTACTCTAAACTATCCATGTGGAAAGAAATCATTTTTGAGAAACAGATAAGAATAATGTCGTTCTTAAATTATGTTCGGATATAAAGAAACCTCGTATCAAATTTTAAGGAAATCGATACAACCGTTTGAGCGTGATGAGCGGACAAAGACACAAAACAACCAAACAACGAAGAAAAATTTTCAAATTGAATAGTCGGACTTTGTTTATTTAGCAAAAAGGAAAAAAAATGCTGTCATGTTTCGATACATTTTATTTAGTTCATACATAGATGAATTTAAAAAGACGTAGCTGAATTGCAGGAAAATTTGTACAACTTTACCTACTGGCTTTACCTCTAAGCGACTACTAAGTTGCGATATCAAAAGCCTACCTTAATTTAATTTCAATCATCTTTCAATAAATGAGTAAATTACATGTAAATATTTATTCTTTATTACAAGAACATTAATAAAACTGTAATTGATGGGTTCACATACTCTTTTAACAAACAATAAAAAATAAATTAAAAAATAAAGTTTGAGCTTGTTTTCTTTATCAATAATCTTTGTTTCAGTTGAAAATTTTAAGTTGTTGCAACCCGGAGATAGAAACTCGTTTAAAAAAAAACACTATGAAACTGATATTTAAATGTTGGATTGCTTAATAAGTTGATTGTCTTAAGTTTGCTTTTGTATTCCAATCTCAAAATTCTTTATTTCTTCCTGCTATTTTAAAATCTACATTGTTACTTACTGTTATTCTAGCAAGAGGACGAAACTTTGCTTTAAATATCGATTTCATATTTTCTATTATCATTTAAATTCACTTCTTACACTTTCTTATATTTCAGAGTTATTCATCTCAATTGAAGACACCGGTGCAAAAAGGAGGCAGCTCCATATATTGACGATTTTTCGTTTTTAATCGCTACACGTTTATAGAAAGGCGCTCCATCGATTGGTGAAAAAACGAGGTAGCTCCGTGAACTCATAAGGGAAATACAATATATATATATATATATATATATATATATATATGCCTCCTGATTGGATTCGGTGCAAAAAGGGGACACCTCCGGAGCACCTCTGGTAAAAAATACATGCCGCAAATTTGTAGTGATTCCAGTTTCCCAAGAAATGATTTTGAACTCAGTGGTCATTTCAACGGTCATTTTAAAAAGTGCGCATCAAACCAAAGAAGGCAAAAATTTGGTATATCTTCTTATCGTGTCATGGAGTACACAGCAAAAGGCGTGGAATGCAGCAGTTCGGCCAGTGCCTTAGTTAAGGACTTGTTTACCCTTCAGAAACGTGGCGTAACGTTGACTTTACCTCCTTCTACATTATTGTTCTACTCTGGACCCTTTCCACTTAAGCGCCCCAAATATCTACATGTGAAAGAACTTGCAACAAAATATGTGCCTTCTGACTGTATGTGGTTTTATGACCGGCTGAAGTGTCAAGGAGAAGAAGAATCTACTCAGCCAGAAGAAGATAGCTTTACAGATGATTAGTTTGTGCTTATTTATTACTTTTGATAACATTTTGTTAATAAATCGCATTGAAATTTGTTTGACTTTTTTTTTTTTTACTCTCCGGTGAAAAAAGGGGGCAGCTCCAACGTTTTCTTTTTGATATCGTTATCTAACCAAATTTCCAAAAAGCGTATTTTGTGAGGATATTATGTATTAAGTACTAGATTTTAACCCTGTATATGAATCATACATATAAATTCAAAGAATTCGTGGTAAAACAGTTTTTTGCTTCTCCTGAAAATTTGCTGAAATGGAGCTGCCTCCTTTTTGCACCGGTGTCTTCAATTTTCGTTGTTATTCTTTTTTTACTTCAGTGTTTTGTGAATCAAAATATTAGTCTAATTAAAAATACATTACTGTTTTAACATTTATATATTTTAACATTTATAGATAACTGATTAATATAAGAAATCTTTTTCAGCTTCCGATCAGAAATCATTGACTAGCAACTATTCAACTTGAACATTTTTCTTCTGTTTGTTGGTGTGTTTGTAGAATAATCTTAACTGATTTTTTTCTAAGGTTTGATATGCTACGAGCCAAATTACAATATTAGCACGATTATTTTATTTGCCTTTATGTCTAAAAAAAAATCAACCTTAAATTCTTTGTTGAAAAGGCTGGATTGATAACCTGAAAATAGTGTACGATGTTTTTTTTTTTTTATGGTCCTACTAAAACCTAAGGGCATCGTTATTTTAGTCTCCACCCCTTTTCCTCACCCATAGAAATTGACAATCGCAATCTTTGCGCAAACGTATATCACGAAATTTGGCGTCCTAGTGAGATGAAAGTACACAAGAATTAGACCTAATTCAAAAATACATATGGGTTTCGGGGCCAAAACTCCAAGGTTTTCGATATGTTATATAAAGTTTTCAAAGGATTTTGTGAATTAGCTTAAGAATTAGAAATGAGACATCTCAACTATGGTTGGTTTAGAATCACAATAACAAAATAAAAAGTCTACATAAAAAAAAAAAAACTCAAGTCATAGAAAACGTAAAGACATAAATAAAAAGATAAAAACTCAACTCTTCTATATAAGAGTTCCACTTCGCGAAAAAAGAAAGTATCTTATGTAAAATCTCTTTCCCTTGAGTGAATGGATGATACTTCCATTTACTCATGGAAAAGGGATTTTACTGAGTGGAACTGTTGCTTCTCTCCTTATTGATTGGTATTCACGTTGAGTCAGTGCTCTGTATTGCTTAGCTACATCAACAGAAATCGAAGATATATTTATCACGAACTGATTGGAAATCACTTAAAACAAAATTTATGAATGCAAAAAATGGTAAAAGCTTCTCTTCGGTTATTTCAAGAAAGAAAAAAAAAATATGATGTTATTACTTACATCAACAAATGTTTATTTTTGTGAGCATAAAACTCTTGCAACTGAAAACAAAAAATTGAGTTATATAGAAAGTCGACTTAAAGGTTCGATTTTTTTTTTTTATTTCTTGCAAATTTAAACATTACAGTCCTACTAGGCAAACTCACGTACCTGTGGTGCTGAGAGTATGATAGATAATAAAGAATACATTAATTAAAAATATTACAAAAAAAAAAAAAACAGTACATAATTAGAGTGAATTAAAATGTAAATTTAAAATTAAAATGTAAATTTAAGCTAATTAGATATAGTGAATCATTTCAATAATAGAGGAAGGAATGGAACACTTAATTAATTTATTTCAAAATTCTCTTTTTGCTTTTCACGTAGGAATAGGAACATGCAGTAATCATGCAGACGACATGCAAATACGAGATATATTTTTTTTTTAAATCATAATTATTTTAATTTACGAAAACTGATATAAAAAATGGTTATATAGTGTCCTTGTCCCGAACTTAAAGGTAGATACGTAAATACGTAGATACTAATATGTGTTTGTGGGTATTTATGTGTGCATGTATGTAACTGCAGAAATGTTTTGAAAATCTTCTTGGCTTAATAACTCGAAAAAAATAATTAACAGATCTGAAGCAAACTTATATTTAAAAATTATCTGTTGTTGCTGCTAAGATTTAATTAGACTTTACGCCTATTTAGGGACCATTTTCCAAAAATCGAAAATATTGAAACATAAATAACTTAAAAAAAAATAAACTGATCAATATCAAGCTTTATATTCTAGATTCCAATGTCTAAGCTTAGATTTGGTAGACCATGTTTAAGAGACACTTCAAAATGTGAGTCGAATATTTCGAACCTCACATTTTAGTTGCACCCATGTATGGAATGGATCCTCGTATTCATTTCTCAGGCTGTTACAATGAGCATGTTTCGATGAGGGCCATTTTTCTAATATGGTTATCCCTTGCGACCTTGTGATAAACAGTGACATTATCCTTCCTCATTGGCATAAGAAGGAAGAATCCCTTTTTTTTTTTCAGGTTACACATGGTTCCGTTTACGTGATCATAATATGGTTCCTTTGATTACCGCCGGGTGGCGTGCTGTTGATTATCCATTGGAGGATATAGCAGGTTACCGCCATCATTTCTGGATCGGCCAGAAGAACTACGGGGATGCAAGGCCGTGTTCCAAATTAGTATTTCGTTGGTGTTCTGATGAATGAAATGGACTGTGTGCGGGGGGGGGGGATCCTCAACATTAAGAAAGGACTGCATTTGTAGCAGTTCGAAAATGGTCTGTGCTTTTAATGCGTAATCAATTTTTATTGTTATATTTGAAAGTGATTAGCTTTTTTAATTTCGGGTTCTCACAAATTTTGGCCGATCCTTTAAATATCGACCAAAAATTAAGAGTATGGTTTATTCAAGGCTATGTATCAATTAAGTATAACTTATTTAATGAATTATGAATTTTTTTTCAAACATCATATTCAAAATTCATATTTTACACTTATCTTCCTACATAGAATTCAGCAAATTTTGGTGATCAAGCTATTTAACGTTTACTTAATATATTCACAACTACATAAAAAGGCTATGTAGCTCAAGTACCAATGGAATTATAAATGTTATTACTATTAATTTCCTATTTTAAAGTTTGCTTAAGATTAGACAGATTAGAGTTTGGTATATCTACGTTACTGTTAAGAGCTACTTTATATACATAAAGAGTATATACGTTAGAAACACAAAAAGTAGAAATTTAAACAGGAATGATGGAGTACAAGTG
>JAFIDM010009631.1:352905441-352916639 GCA_023159025.1 Thereuonema tuberculata
AAGCGACGGTATCCGTCTAGTTATGATATAGAAGAGAAAAAAGTATCCGAAGTTATTTCCATAACTCTAACATAATGTGTTAGCTAAAACTAAATTCACTAATTCCCAAACACGTAACTTCGTAGACCATTATTTGGAAATAATGAACAATTAATAATAATAAAAAACAACTGGAAATTGTTGCTAAATAGAATCAAACTAGCATTGGACTTTTTTATTGCTGTTTATATATGAGATCCACTTATTCCAAATTTAGATTTTAAGAATACTATTATATTATTCTGCAGTCACTCAAGTAGAAAGAATCGTGTGTCTTCAACTATGAGAATTGCATTATTTCAACAATATCAGTTATCAATAGTAATATTTTTGATGTTGATTCAACAAAAAAAGATAAAAAAGATATGCTTACTCTAGTATAGTAGATGATCAATAGTGGAACTTCAGAAACAAGAGGATTCTTTCGCATGAAAGCAATACGCATTGCTGTCCAGGCGATACTCTTGTGTGTGGTTATGTAAGGAGAAATATTTGATTGTTTTGCGATGTCTTTCACAGACTCGTACACAGCCTATATTTGGCGTATAGGGATTTGAATCGATATCCCTATAACTCCTATTCTAGAATTACTGCTATTGGAACCTAAGTATAAACCCTAATGTTTGTGTAGTTCAAAAATTAAATTACAACTATTTAATGAGTCTTAGAATAAAAGGTTCATGTTTTCAGTAATTGAAGTGAGTATGTAGTTTTTTTGGTAGAGCTACTTCTATCTTTTGAATATTCTTCCATTATAATCTCTAAGAAGCATACAGTGACAGATAGAGAACATGGATTTTACATTCGCAGTCCCTGAGAGGATACAGCTAACAAATCCAGATACAGCTAAGTATGTGCAGCTGAGTAAGATCAACGAAAACGTAAACGAAAGACAAGTAATGAGGATGGTTACAAAAACTGAAACAGACTGTCTTGGATTACCGGTATTAAAAGTTCAAAAAGCAGCTCAGTGATTGTTATTTGTGTGCGTTTTAATCACATTTTTAAAAGTTTTATACAAAGTTTAATAGCTTCAATAATTCAAATATTTAGCGATTGAGATTTGGCAAATTAACAGATGTCTGTAATTTATAATTGCCGCAAGTTTCAAATATCTAGATTCTGTAGTTAATTTACAGCTAAAAAATTAAAAATATATGCTTAAAAATAGTATTCCGAGAATTATTTTAAAATCAGTGCAAACATTCCGATTGCCTGGCATGTATTGTAACAATATTCATAATAAATTTAAGACATATTAATTAATCTTAAATATACAGAATATTTCATACATTTTTGTATTTTTGAAAGTTAACTCAGAACTACAACAACCTGTTAGATAATGGGTTATTCCCTGATTATCGTCAACAATAACTGAAGACTACATTTTTCAGAAAGCCGGGCACACACTTCTTTTCAAGCATAATGCCCCAGAATCCTAAGTTTGCAACAGACTCCAAAGTTTGCCAGAAAGAATGAATGGCTCCTCAGACTCCGAATGTAGTCTGGTGGACAATTCAATAGGGGTTTACATCATAAAAAAGGCAGACAGAAAGACGAATTCACCGAAAATGATACAAGGAGAAAATCAGTAGAGTATGGGGGATATTACCTTAGATGAGGTTCGGAAGTACATCTCCTCATGGAAGAAACGATTGAGGTCAGTTTGTTGACAAGGAGGTGATCACATTGACCATTTGTATAAGTAAAGTATATTAAGGTTCAATTCATCTCGCCGAGATCTATTTTTGAATATATGTTTTTAATTTTCGGCTATAATAAAACTATAGAATCGATAAATTTTAAACTTGCAGCAATTGTAGATTATATCCATCTGTTAATGTCTACCACATCTCAATCTCATAAGATTTGGATTGTTGTTAAACTGTGAATGAAGTAAAGATTTTTCTAGTTCAACTAATATTTTATGTTTCAAGACTTCTTCTACAAAGTTTTAGTGAACACGTCCTTAGAAATGGCAAACATCAGCGGAGAACTAATCAATACTTCTCTCTTTAAGTAATTAAATTTGATAATCTTCGGTAGGATTTTGGTTGAACCATACATGAGGTAAGGTGTTTCAAGGAAAGTAATACCAAAAGTACTCACGTTCAAACAGTATTTGATGAAATTTTCAAAAAAGAAGATTAATGTAGATCAACACAGAATTGAACCAAAAAAAGTAGAATGTGATCTTCAATTGGGATTTAAAATCTATCATTAGAATACAAACTTTAATTAGGGCTAGAGAGGAGACAATGAATATAAAACTCATTTAGACATTTTGTTCAGCTACTCAGTTGACACACATTACTAAGACTGATACTTAGTATACTAACATGAAAATTTAATCACACATAGACAACAAGATTTGAATATCAAATAATAGACCGATAACCGCATACATTGCCTCTCAAAATGACAAGGCTATCATACGATAAACAGTGTCAATAAGGTTGTTGGATCGATAAGCGTGACATGAATATCTGAATCATTTTTACTTTCTTCTACAACCGCATTAAAAAAAAAAAGGTGAATAATAATAATAATAATATCTAAATAATAATTACACCTGAGTAGCGAATTATATTTGATTGAAAGAAGTAAACATTTAACATTTTGTTGAAACTGCATCTTCTCATGGAAGAGCATTGTTTGAGTTGTCTTTCTTATTATCATCCAACGGGATGTACTGGATACAACCCATTGTATAGTACAACATGTTTGTCGACACCAATAAAAATTATAATGTATGAGTTACTGTATTAGCTTATTCCTTTAATAAAAAGTTTATAATGTAAAAAAATACTTTTATAATATTAAAAATTTTGCAGTAGTATAGAAGCTTTATTTTAATAATCTAATTCTATCGTAAAAAATTACTTTTCAATTTAAAAATTTAATATAAATTTTACTTCATATATTGAAAAAAGCATTTATAAAATATTATGATATAATGAATAATAGTATTAAGAATTAATAGTAATTTGCATTATTACTTCTATATTTATATATACAGTATAATAGATTAAATTCATAATAATAAGATTTTTTTTCTTATTCTTAAATATTACTAAATGTTAGTTTATCAATTTTCTAAGTTCTCTAAATAACTTTGTAAAAGATTCGTCCTATTGAAAAGATGATGAAAAGGATATTAAAAATCAGTTATATCTTCATACGCTAAAAGCCGCTAAAAATTATAGCTATTGTAATGAAAAGAAACACTTTGAGTAGAAGAAGTAATAGCTTCCTCATCAAAGTTATTTGAAAACAGTTTGGTTACGTTTCGATTGCTACGTTAATCACAGTTCTGTTACTCCATCCTTTTTGTTTGTTTTCTTTATTACAGATCCCTTATCGTCTGCAGTAATTTTGTAGCAATTTAACAGTGAAGACGGCGTAAATTGTAAATAAAGCACATTTTCTGCTGAATGCCATATTACGCCTTTATTAGAAGGATTCTAATAAACATACTGTACATCGCTGAAATGTTCCAAGTGTAGCTGTCATCTTCTTCGTTACGAACACGGGACTATTTGCATAGGCAACAACAGATAATTGTGAGATAAAAACAACGATAAAAACGCACAATAATTGAAAGAGCCACTGAGTTAATTTTGGAATTATTGTTCCGGGAATCAAAAACAGAGTGGATTTTTCAATTGTGGTGCGTTTTTATCGTTGTTTTTTATCTTACTAATTCACTTATACATGGTTAATTTTCTATTATCAGATAATTCTTTTTATTACATTTTAATGGTAAAATAAATAAAATTTAAATAGTATAAAACTTTTTACAAAAAAAAAAAAAATCAATAAACTTGATTTAACTACGTATTTTTTATATATTCTCCAAAACAGTTTTGTCTAATACAAAATTTATGAGCATGTTCTTGAAAGATCCTACTTGGAGGACTTTTTTTCTTTCAATAATCTTTAAAGTAAGAGTTAATAGTCATTCAAACAATTTAAGAAAATTAAATGTCTGTCGAAATTTCAATTCTAAAATCCTAGATGCAAAAAATACAAAACAAAAAAAAAAAAAACCCCATAAAGTTTAGATAATTTATTACAGTTGAACATTGTTATATTGTCATTGAAACTACTACATGATTTATTTCATAATATTCGAGTGTCGTTCAATTACTAGCTGTATTTTATGTTATTTAAGAATGTACTATGTTTTCGAAATAATCAACTTTCTCTAAACTGAAGAGTTGTAAGGAAAGTTTTTAGTTAATGCATTTTGATACCTACATACAACATTATCTTTTATACTAATCTTTTCTGTAATTTTAGAAGAGATTAAAGTTGCCCTCTCGAAACAGATAATACTGTATATAAAAACCAATGGAAGACTCGTAAGGACCACATTTTAGTTTTATGAGTGCATTCTTAATGTTTCTTCTCTCTTATTAAAATCTAATATGAGAGACGGTTTGAGATTGTGCGAGGCCTTTACCAAGCGTGGATCTCCTAGAGCTCATTTTAGTAATTCTAAACAAACTCTACAAGCCCCTTATTTAACTTCGGGGCTTATTTAACTTCATACCATTCAACCAAACACAAAAAATGTCCTAATCTCCTTAGGCTATAAACAAAATCCTTCCTACGCCTCTGTTCCAATCTGTTATGTTGGACGAGTGCAACTTTTTTATGCAAAAGACTTCTGCAGAATGTAACGATATATTTATTCATCTATTTGCACTTCACTGAAGGCTAGATAACGTTTAACGAGTTCCAAAGTAAAAAAAAAAAATAACTTGGGTAAGACAATATTTTCTTCCATAAGACAAATCTATAGATACAAACCTTCCAAAGTGTATCATAAGAGATTTTAAAAACAAATGTTAAGTGTAGTGTTTATTTGCCTAAAGACAATAAGTCGGAAAATGTGAATTTTAAGCAGCTGACTTAAAATTCATGCTAAAGGATTTACCTTAGGCGTAGACGATTAGCACTACAGCAGTCTCATCCTACTTGAAATGGAAGAGAACGATAAAGCAGCGCGAATCACAATAAAGAGAACAATCTACATCGAGGCTTCCACGTTTTTAATTATATCGCCAGTTGTGGACTAAAATGATGTTAAGAGTTTACAATTAAAATAAACTTTTGAACATGTACATTCTTCTCGTACTTTCAACTTTCTATTCAATTTGTTCAGGAAACTTTCACCGCAATTTTAAGTTTGTAAATTTAGATACTTGTACAAATCAGTATTAATTTAAAGATTACAGGAATTATATTCACTTTATTTTTTCGAAAATTCAAATCCTGTATTTAAAACTGGAGCTGAAAGCAATGGCGGTTAATTCAGTTGTGAATGTGCATAGAAACAACTGTGTATGACAACTAATCAGAGAACTGCTGCTGGATAACAGGAAAAATTACGAAGCCGCCACTGAAATTACCGTAAAGAAGAAATCGATTTCGTATTAATTTCAGAAAGCGTCAGAGACAGAAAAGCAGCGCTTGGGAGAATGAAAAGAAAAAAAAAATGAATGAAAGAATGAAAGAAATAAAATTATTTCAATACCAGGTTTTCAACTTTCTGCAAACATATGCGTTTTTATGGTATCGTTCTGGCTTCACAAAACAAAATCCAATACCGCTTTTTTTTTTCGTTAGTTCTAATTAAACTTTGATTAAACCATTCTCATTTACGTTCTTTCTTAGTTTTATTTCATAAAATTCCATACATTGATTCAAGAACCTAATTATAAAATTGTCATTTCCATTAATTAAATGAATTCTGTGGAATACTTCTCCATACTCTAATTTGTTTTTACTTCATACATTAGTGAATAAAACAAATAAATTGCAAAGTATGTAAGTTGTAAGGTCAGCTGACTTAAATGGAATGTCTCTCCATTTTTTGTAAAGAATTTAATTGAAAAAGTCTGTGAAAACTGATCAATAAAATATGCTATTTCTAATTTGATTTTTAACTTTAAGCAATTTTTGATTAAATGAAATAGAATTTAAATGTAATGAATACTTTCTAGCCACTTGAGCATTGGGTTCTTTATCAAAATGATAAATTTGATGAAATCAATCTAACGAAGGAATTTGAAAGCCGTACATCCTATTAATATTCCACTTAGCATATTAATTACTTGCAGTTAAGTTTCTAGACTCCATGAATTTACGTTTTAGAAATTCTAAAAATTCCTGTTTTAATGGCAGACAGTCGTTTTATATTTAATGTATATTATATATACTGTAAATATAAAATGACTTTATATGTATGTGTGTGTGTGTGTATTTGCTAAAATTTTAAAGAAAATTTTTATTTTTAATCACCAATATGTGCAGAACTGTTTAAAAATAAACTTCTTAAACTCTACGAGACAGTAATCCCAAAACAGTATCAATGTGTTTCCATTTGTGAGAAATAGAAGTCATCAGTAAATATTTATTCTGCTGTCGATCAGCTCAAATGCTAAAATTTTCCAAAAGTTTTCATTGGTTAATTTCTGAAGAAAAGTCTAAACTTGTCTGTAAATAATTTCTGTACATTATTTTTACATTATATGTTTGAACTGGAGCATGCAAAATTTCTCGAGATGGTAGAAAATGTTTGTTCAGCAAATCCTGATAAACACGAATGAATCAAACAAGTTAACTAGTATGTTCATATGTTCCTTTTGTCTTGTAATTTTTAACCAGAGTATACCATGACAAATCCTTGAATCACTGTTGTTATTTTATAAGTTGGTATTTTTTTTTTGAAACGTTGCCGGTAGTAGTTAAGAACATTGTTGAAGGCTATGACTGTTAAAAAAACCCTGGTAATTTAGACAAAATTAAAGTTCTTTTAAAATAAAATTCGTTGCATTAGTTCTACAATTGTACAAGACTATTACTGATGCCGTTGCTCTCTGCAAGTGGTAGCTGGTGTTTTTGTTCTCTCTTCAATTGTCCTCGCTGTATTTCCGTCAACATCTTCCACCGGTGTCTCTCAATATGTGCTTCTGAACATCTTAGCTGTCATATCTAGACTGCCTTAGATCCTATCGATTTCTCTTATAAAGTGGCCGATGTCATGTCCTCCTTTCTATTCTTTCATGTTAAGAACAAAACTTGTTTAGTTCACCCATGAGTGAGTCATTCTCTTGTGCAATAAGTCAACCACAGTTAAGTCTTGTTAGGGTCATCCAACCCTTATTTCTTTCCTAGCTATCAAGGGAACTTCTAGAAACCTCTTAATTAGATCATTTTGAGACTCATTTTTTTTCCGTATTCTTAAAGCCTCTACAGCATATTTAAGATTTGCTTAAAAAGAAATCATCATTTTACATCAGAACAAAAAAGTTTTTAATTTAATAATCAGTATGCTGGACTAAATTTAAATCAATGTTAGCGATTAACTAAAACAATTTACACATTTACTTCTATTAATTATTTTATTAACTGTAGACTTACTTAATTTGCCTATTGAACACTAACGAATTTTTATCCTATTCCGTAATTATCAAACAATTTCAGTTAAACAGAATTTGTTCTCTATCAATTATTCCGTGAAATAATTATATTTTGGTAATGCAAAATTGAGTCGTATATAGGAAACCAAATTATTATATTTTGTTACAGGCAGCAATTTGAGAAAAAAAATCTTTGATTGTTGAAAAAATTACTTGTAAATTCAAAACTGAATACTGTAAAAATCTCAAATTCCAAAATGGGAATTATATACAGAGGCCTAATTTGCTGTGCACAGTTGTACGTTCCTTAGCTGTTTCTGTGCTACGAAGGTTTGCGTTATATATAGTACATCTACTTCCCAAAAAAGACAGAATACAGTATTATCTTCACAACGCTACCAGTCGTTTCAGTAATGTGCATCTACCAAATCAGTTTACAAAGAAATCTGCTTTCTTTGGTTCGTACCAACACTATCCTCTTCGGTATTCTTTTCAATAACAAAGATAGACTATAGCCTTTATACAGTCCTAGTTGTCATGCGAATGTTTCGCAGTGAAATTGATTTTTTTTATATTTACATTCATCATAAAATTCAAATCGCGTTTCAAATGACTTGCCAGATCACCATTTTCACTTCCACATTCATGAGTCACTGTGAATTATTTTTCAACATATGGCAAGGACGGATGAGATCTATTGGCAGATCTACAAAAGTGGGAATTGCAAAAGTTAATCATGTTTACGATCCCTTCAACGTCGGAAGAGCATTGGACTATGAAAATAGATATTTGTTAGTAGTTTAACAAAGGAATTCTCCAGGCTTTGCTTGATTACTTCGGAGATGACATTCATGCTAAGAAGCCTGAAGTGACAGGAAGCATAGCATGGATAAATCGTTTTGAAATAAATATTTGGATAGCAGTGGTTAACCACGGTAAAAGTCTAAAATGTTGTCAATATCAATAGTATTTGGGTTACAAGGGAATGGAAAATCTCAATTCAAATCCAGCAACAACATTCAGAGTGAAACTGAATATTTTTTTTTTTCCGTCCATAGATTCCGTTCGGATGAAAGTAGATTTAAAACATTATTAGTAATTTAAAATTATTGTAATTACCTATAATAATAATAAAAAATTTTTCATTGTTTCTACAGTATTGGGTAAAAAAACAGTAGTGAAACATATCACATCCCCACGCAATAATAGGAATATTACCGTCTGTTTGAATATAAACTACAGTCGGACCTCGATATAAGGTCACCCGCATATAAGGTCACCCCGCATATAAGGTCACTTTTCTAAAGTCCCGGCTCATTGAATAGGAATTCTATGATATGGATTATCGGATATATGGTCAGGTCTTAAATACCGTAATCGCATATAAGGTCACTTTTGTCTGTGATTTCAGTGCCACACTGATTCAATTCCAAGTATTTTTCCATGGGTACAATCTTTTATCGGCGTCATTTCTCCTACTGACGGAGGGGACAGCTTCTTCACAAAGCACTTCATCCCCTCAAATTCTAGGAAAAAAGATGATGAAGACGATATTTCTTTACCTGTGTTAATACAAAATCTCAGAAATCGCGGCTGTGCTGTAGAAGGGGAAAGTGAATATGTGAAAATTGATGATAAAATTGCTCCCTCTTCTCAAGTTTCGATTTCCGAAATTGTTTCGCAAGTTTTAGATTCCAATGCATTAGAAAGTGAGATAACGACAGTGATACTGAAAGTGAAGCGGTGACACAAGCAGAAGCACTCAGAGCATTAAATGTTGTAAGACATTTTTTTACGAGCCAGGAGGGAGCTGAGAACATTTTCAGAAACTACAAAACTTAGAAAACATTGTACAAAAGATGAAACCAAAATCACGATAGTCCTCTATTATGGATTATTTTTAAGTACGGTCAGTTTGTACATCAGTACTTTGCTTGAGCAAACTAGTACTATTTGTATACAACCTTATTCCGAATTAAAATTTTTAAAAAATAATTTCTTTCTGATTCCATTAATTTCAATTGGTTCAACTAAATTAAAAAATTATAACCTAATAAACTGATATTTTTGTACGCATAAAATTTTACAAAGAATTCTACTGTATTTATATAATGCTTATTTATTGATAAATTCTTATGAATCGGTTATAAGGTCATCCCGCTTATAAGGTCACATTCGCGAGATCCCAAGGGGTGACCTTATATCGAGGTCCGACTGTATATAGTTACTGCTTTAATGCTTTAATGCTTCTGAGCTGAGCAGTACAAGTATTTTAGTCGAATATTACAACAGTTCATACAGTGTAGGATGAAAAGACGGACCCGGTCTTGCATCTGTGAAAGAGTGCTTTCAGCTTACTTTTCAGAAACTGTGCCCCATTGTTTCCAAGGAAGCCAAATGGCATTATGGTTCTTGGTGTCCTCCAAAAATTCCGAGAGACAGGTAGTCTGCTGACACAGTAAAGTGCACGGGAACATGAGCTTACCTGACAGACAGCTGTGGCGTGCAGTGTTTTCTTCATGAAAACTTTCCTTGGCAGTGTCATCCGAAATTAGCAGTGTCTTTGCAGAAACGATATGAACTGTGTCCTCTGTAACGGCGAACGTTTGGAACATATTATACACATTTCGATTAATAATGCTAAGTTAGGATAATTACTATGTAATTGATATTTAAATATATTCACTGCTCCCACTCCTGGTCTTTCACTGTTTCTTTTGCCCAATACAAGAAGAGTATTACAAATACTGCTCATCTGCTATTAAATAGAAACTAACCAAAGAATTATTGTTTAAAATCAATTAAAAAAAAAATGGTTATTTATCAGTCCGGCTTTCGAAAATATGATTTCGTGACTTATATAAAGCATTAAATTTAATCATAATTATTAAAAAAGTGCCTCAAAAATTATTGTAAATATGTTTTAATAAATTTGACAAAAGATTTAACGTGCGTTAGTACATTTATACAGTAAAATAAAACAAAGAACGCACATAACTGGACAAAACACAAATTCACTGAGCTATTCATTATCATTTTTAAATTTTTATAAATTCACTATCCAGCACAAATATCAAAAAATAGCTCAGTGAATTTGTGTTTTGTCTAGTTATGTGCGTTCTTTGTTTTATTTTACTGTATATATGTTTTAATTAATTTTGCAATTTTTAAATGAAAAGTGTAGATTCTTAGACATAAAAGTGTAATTGATGATCATAGTTTCATCCTTTAAAATAAAATTAAAAACTAATAGTAAATTAAAATAATTAAAAGCAGCACATTTGCTGTTTAATTTATCGACAACTTTAATTTGCTGTTTACTTTATCGAAGCAATTATTTTAATTAAATTTTTGCTGCATTTAAATTTATTGATTCTCTTTCTTCCTTTTCATCTAGAATCATAGTGGAATTTGATTAAATAATTAAGTAGTTTTTTTCCAGTTCCACTCAATTTTTTTTGAAAATGGAATTGAATTAGAATGCTAAAACTATTTGTAAATATTATAGTTGTAATTAGACTTCATTAAGATGAGGTTTTTCAAAGATTAGAATTTCTTTATAAGCAAACTAATTACTTATATTTCTTAATGTTATTTTAGAACCGAAAAAAGTAGTTACTCAGTTCACTCTCTTTTAATAAAGTTTCCTGAAATTCATCTTAAGTAGATTTTTAACTGCAAATCAACGTTTAATTTAGCCACTAAATCCGTAAAAACGATCACAAAAAT
>JAFIDM010009631.1:352916739-352943564 GCA_023159025.1 Thereuonema tuberculata
CTGTAAAATAAATTTTGAAGAAAAAAAATCCTAGATAATCTGTAACAATATGATGAAAACTGTAACAATAAATATAAAATTTAACGTATTGCAGCAAAAGTTGATATATTTTTAACAATGGATGAGACGAAGTTGTATACAAAATGATATCCTTGTACAGCTGTTTCACGCTAATATGGCGATCATCAGCCAGGAGCTGTCATCAGTACACAACCAGGTCTCAGTACACTGGTCTATATTGTTGTTTTAACTTCTGCGTTCACCCATTGGTTCCGATATTTATAATTTGAAATAAGAATCGGCTTAAGAAACAAACAAAAAATGTATTTTTTTCATTTACATTAATATCCAATTTCTTTCAAATATTTTTTACAAATCGTAATTAATTCAAAGATTTGCGAGTTTTTTTGCTGAGGAATTTTAAATTCCAATGGGATTCATAAATTCAAATAATCAATAGAAATAAATTTTCAAGATAACATTAACACAGTCATTTGTCTTTCTTTAAAATTTGTATTGATTAAGAATTTGACGATAGTAAATTATGAAGAATAAATTTTTGGTTCCGGTTTAACGCATCTGATGTTGGCAGTAAAAATTAATGTATTTAAATTTTGTAATCTTTATTATTATTATTATTTTTTTTTGTAATCCTACTTGTTTTTGTATTTTAATTTGATAGAAAAAAAAAACCGAAGCTAAAAATTTAACCAACATGAAAATACTAGTTCTTAAATAATTAGTTATTCGTTTGAATCGTATCTCGAAAAATTTGCTTTCTTTAAAAATAAATAGGCGAAAAATCGAATTTTAACGTAAATATCTACAGAAGTCCTGACTTTTGAACTCTTACGAATTCAGTGATAAAGAGACCATCAAAGCAAGAATAGAAGCTTTATGTCTGCAAACACACTTGATTCTACTAGAAGTGCTCTTAAGAGAGTAAATCTCATCGGCACTGAACATCAGGGAACATCGGTAATTGGTTGGCTGAAACGGCCGAATCATCAGAAAGGATTTTTAGCCTACAAATGGAACGAAACTTCACGTTCATTTGGAGAATGCGAAGACCTGTATTATCAGACGAGATGATTTGTTCCTTCTATGGACTTAAAACAAAAACAAGGACTCAACATTTATGTAGAACTGTATAGCAAATTAGACTGACTAATAGGTGACTTTTTTTATTAACCATTAAAATAAATGTTCAAATAATTAATGAGGGCAAACAGAATGTTTTTGGACTATCAATATTATTTTACAATCGGCCATGTCAAAAGGTAACTCGAGCAGAGAGAGAAGAATTATTGTAAATCTTCGTGACTGAGCTGAGCTGCTATAAACCTGAGGAAACTATCCTCAAAATAAAAAATTTTCTCTAAAAGGTAATAGTTATTTATGGAGCAGAAATTTCAGATAGTTTAAGTAAAAAGATTCTTTTTCCAGATTTGATTCTCATCGAATCAAAAAAAAGAAAAGAAACTAATTATCCAAAAAATAAACAAAACAATTTTATCCGGATATTGATTACGTTTTGAATTTTCTAGTTTTTCTTCAAATATCAGATTCACATTTCAAGTAAAGAAATTGTGCTCCTAGCATGCATTGTTTGAAAATAGTGTATCAGCTAATTCTATGGAAGTATATGATTAAAATTTTCTTATCCATTTTTTTTTCAGAACGGACAGCCAATTGACACAACTTTAACATCTTTTGGAAATCGATATATACGATGAAAAGTCGTGGTAACAGTATACACGCTGTGAAAGTCTCTCATTTTTGTTGTAAGTTTCTTTTTGAAATATTTTTTTTTAATGCATCAGATCAGAATCAGATGAAAGGGATCAAAAGAACTACTCCAGTCGACCCCAAAATAGAAAACTTACAGTTCACAAACCTCGTTATCTGTTGCATTGGTATCGGGAAATTTTGTCAAAGAACAAAATTGATAAAAAAGCCTTGACTCGTAACTCTCTCCTGATGAAAAATTTTAGCATTGCTTCATTGCACAGAATTTACATCAAAGAATGGAATTTTTAAAGTAAGTTTCATTGTAAGGGCTAAATTTACTTTTAATTTTTTTGTAAAAATGAACGATTTATTAATATTATTTTGAGAAATCTATTCACCCTATCCTATTATGTGAAGCCACTTTTTAACACAAGACCCTCATTTCAGGAAAGAACGTTTTCATGTGGGTAGATTATTTTACTAACTGGTAATATCTGAGAAAGATATTATTAACTAAGGCATTTAGAAAACTCCCGAAAAACATAAAAATCACAGTACAAGCATTTATTAGATTAAAATCCATGAAATTCCTATAACAATATTAAAAAATAACAACTCTGTATTACAATTCAAAGTAGAACCAATGATCCAGTGATGGGAATTGAACCGTCCAACCCTCACATCAGAGATAGAGGATTTTTTTTCCCTAAGCTCTCTGTGAAATGATGACCGTGTTTCTTCCCTGGGGTTAAAGGTGGAAGGCGTGGCACTGACCATTCGATCATCCAATATGAAGTTGAGTGCTCGAATGGTCAGTACGACGCCTTCGTATGCTCCGAATTGTTGGGACCTGTATTGTAAGTTATACAATCCATGGCTTTCTTTAAGATTTAGATTATTAGATTATTTGAAAGTGGGTGGCATGACTGCTGAGCACGTCGACCTGAAAGATCTTTTGTACTACCCAACGGAAAGAAGGACAGACGGAGAGAAAGATACGTTAAGATTTACTACAAGAATTAAGAAAAAGTATTCTGATTTCCTTTTTGCAAATTCGATGAAGTAAATCAGAAGGGTTGGCTATGAAAACTTCTACACATAGTTGAGCTTGTTCTTTAAAAGTTTGAAGCTGCGAATGTAAAATATAAAAGATTGCAAGCAATGAAAAAAGCCAAATCGGCTTCGAGCTTTTATAATTATGAATTTTTACTTTCTTTTCAATAGTTCTTAACTAATCAAAAACAACAATAAAAACGTTGTTACATAATACCATAATGCTTAAATGTTTATATTTTGGATGTTTTAATTACCTGAAGAATAAAGAAGGCAAAGACAAAACTTAAGATCCTTGTGTGTGTGGTCGGTTCGCACCGAAGTGCGAATATCCGTGCTCGAGGGAGCGCTAGTGTTCCCAAGACGGCGAACCCCTAGCAAACTCCCTAGAATTACAAGGAAAAGATACTGGGGTGGTTTCCCGTGGCCTTCCCCAGAACGCCATTAAGGAATGACGTCAGACCGAAGAGAAAGTGAAGAAGAGGCTATAACACAGGAAAGGAAATTTTTGAAACATCCATGCTCGCTACCGGGATTTGAACCCGGGCGCTGGCACATTGATCTCACGACAGACCGACGCCTGAGACCGCTCGACCACACCAGCGCGGCTAAGATCCTTAATAAGTATTAATGAATATTACATTAATACGCATTAAAAAAATTAGTCTGAGTGTTACAGTTCACCTTGGGATAATTATTTGAAGTAGTTACAGTTTCGTCAGCCAGGACTACCGAAATATACATTTTTTAGGCTTCTGATACGAGGTATCAGACACCTTATATCCCCGGTTTGTTTGTCCGTCTGTGGACTGGTACCAGCGCAGCAACTATTAGGGCTAGAGACTTGGTCAGGGTGTCGTTGGAAAAGTCTTGCCAAGAGTAGTTCAGAGCCGTAGAGTTTGTCTCTCTATGTGGTCGGGCACCGGAGATATGGGGGTGTCAACATAACAATACGGTAACAACTGATATCAACGACAACAATGCTATACAAACAATACTAATAATATACCATTATTAGTATTATTATATTTTCTAATACGTATCAGAAACCGTTGTGAATGGTTTATTAATTGCTATCACTACCTTGTTTTTCAATAGTTCTTTTTCTGAAATAATATTATCCGCGTAAATCGTTTTCTGAATTACAATGTTTTATTAAGAGCAACATCATTTTCAGCTCGGAGTTTCAGAAACATTTCAAAGCTAAAATATCAAATAATGGAAGGGGTTTTTGAATTAAAATACGGATATTTAGATTTTTACAATACATTTCTATCTATCTATTTTGAATACACTGGATCATGTAATCAAGTATTTGAGGTAGTAGCGTCAAGATCCTCGTCATTTGTTATTCTTTATCTCATTATATTGCAACGTTAGGGATTGCAACGAATGTTGGAATCTTTCCAGTTTGTCCATCATTCGAAAATCTTTTAATCAATGAAACGAAATCTTCTTGCATAAAAAAACATTCTGAACACCAAACTTTCTTTATGGTAATCAAAGGATGGCTTAGAGACTTTTATTCTTTCTCAATTATTTTCACCAGTCCTTCCGAAATATATATAAATATGTAAGTATACGTAGCGTATAATTAAGGTATTCTATATGAATACAGGGTGCTGGCTATGAAAGTGGCATTTTAAAACTCTTTCTTTAGCATTCCTTCCAATTACGAACGAACACTATTTCTGTGAAGGATGTTTTCCCAGCAAATAATATTCCTCAAAACAAGAAAAAAAGTCTAATAAATGTGGGTTCTACTATTAATATTTTCAAAGATATGTTATCTTCTTACTTGAGATCTTAATCGTTTTCGTATTGGTTGTGTAAAGTTTTGGATCTTTCTTCCTGTTGTAGCTCATTATTCTCTTCTGATTGGTCGTGCTACCTCTGAAGTGCAGTAATCAAACGCTATTTAAAGAATTGCAGTGATTCATACACTAATAATTTATTAGCAGGTATTGAGGTTCTAGATACAAAGTATATGATTCTTGAAAGCAAAGAGGAGTAAAATTTTGTTATTCTTGCAGTTTAAATAGTAAACACTCTAATGGAATGGCAGACATGATTTGGTCGATGGAAGCGACTGAATATCCTCTACGTCCAAAAATATCCAGTACGCCGAATACATCCCACAAGATATTCAACAAGCTATTCCACAACTTGCTGAAACTACAAACAGTAGATCGCGGCAGACCTTGCTTAGTTCACGCGCCTGATATGGAGGAATGGGTATTGAGAATAATGAAAGAAAGTCCTGAAACAAATATTCGAAGAATAATAACAACTGAAGACATCAATCGTTCTCTTGTCTGGCCAATTCTTCACGAGCAATAATTGCATCCTTATCAAGCTCAACGAATATCTCTTAGATCTCGATGCCAAATTAGTGTTCTATCAATGGCTTTTAAGAAAGTATGTTGAAGATCTCTAGTTGAAGTCAGCATTTTATTTACCGACGAGACATTGTTTCACAACGAATAGTCAGTTATCATAATACACATATAATCAGACGAAAATCCTCATGCGCTTGAGGATTTTCATTGATTTGTAGAAATGAGACAGCAACATCGCTTTCTATTAATATCGATATTAATGGCTCGGTAGGAATTGCGAAGGCAAACTCATAGGACCTTGCGTTCTACCGAACAGACTAACAGGAGCTGTCTCTCACCTGACGTCATTTTTACACAATTACACACATCACAATTACGTGTATCACCTGACGTCAATGTCATGCCAAATACATGCCCTACTGGAGGACGTGTCTCTCCGTGAAAGGCAATGATACAGTTCATGCACGATGAGGCACCACCCCATTTATACTCATCGTCCGACAATATACCTATGCCAGACATTTCATGGACACTGGATTCGTCGGAAAGGTCCAGTAGTTTGGCCTGTCCTGACCCTTAATCTTTAGACTTTTGGCTATCTTAGAATTTTGAAAAAGTCGAAGGGATTAAAGACCTTGGTATACTCAGCACCGATCAATGTGGTCCAACCACTGCAGGAGCAATGCGTGTCAACAAATCTGAAAGCAGTCAGGTGTGTTCTCAAGAGTGTGTGATTCTCCGAGACTGAAGGATATATGACAATGAAAGAGATTCACAAAGAGCACCCCCTGTAGTGATGACGAAGATTGGCCCGTATCTCAACAGATATTTGTTGAGACCTATTTTCTCTAGATCTTTTTTCCTTGTTTTGATCAAAACTACCTGCTGGAAATACGTGACCTTTGTTTATAAGCACTCTGAATACAAAAATTGCGAAACCTCTTTGAAATATTTTTTTTCACAAGAGGAGTTCAAGAATTCTCAAAAAAATCTCATTTAAAGCTTTTTTTTTCCTCAAATCTTACGAGAAATACTTTTATCTAATGTTTAGTTAAGGAAGAACTCACGTGGATTCCGATATCAATTACGCGAATCGAATATAAAGAAAGAAAATTCGATTCAAAATTTGATTGAACCCCAAATTCATTATCGTCGAAGTTATGATTAAAAAAAATATTGCTTTTACTAGTAAATAAAATAGTTCTCCTACTTTGAATATTCTACATTAGCAGTTCATGAATCAAAATGTTCTAAGAAATAAAGAGTTTCCTAAAGAAAAGAATTTCCTCAATTAAGTTCGCCCCCCCCCCACTGAAAATTACAGTGGTCAAAACAATTAGAGTTTTTACGAAAATAATAGGAAAGGAAAAATCAATATTACAATTTCGCAGTCTTTGTATTAACGAATATTGTCGGATAGGCATATGCAAGAATTTGCAAATTAGCAGAACATGCTCACTATCTCAGGAAACAATTATAAAAACACAGGTGGGACTACATGCAATGGTTATAAATTATCTCTTCAGTAAGGTGTATTTTTTTTAATCGAGACCACTTATACATTTTGGCATCGATGAGAAATCGACAAGATCAGAATGTACAGCGGTTCTTGTGGGATTATGTGCCATTCTTGGGTGAGGGCTATCTCCAGCTGACGAAGGATCATGGAAGGATCTTCCAACTGTCACACAACTCTCAAGGATACACTTTGGATGATTTATAGGTCAGTGCGACTGCCAACACAAATGCCCGCCCACATTATGATTACCTAAGGAGCCTCTGCATTGCACAAAAGGCGGATTCTCCGTTATTCTTCATTTCCGCCATATCAGGAGATAGGGTTCAGCTTTTAGCCAGAAAATCGTTGACTTATCTGAGAAGAGAACAGAGGACCACTGGTCCCCGTTGCAATGACGGTATTCTTTTTCCAGGTCTGCGGCTCTGCCGCGTTCCTCTACATTGACCATAGCCTGCATTTCATTATGATGAAACATTTTCGTATGGTTTGGGTAAACACCTGTCGTCTTCTGACAATAAATTGATTCGGCATTGGATCGGCAGCTCTTCCTCCCAAGATACGCAAGCATCGAGCTATTGTGAATGAGTGCCGATCCTGTCCTAGTCTTCGCTTCACTGTTCCGGTCTCTTGACCCCAGTCATCTTATTCAAGTTATTTGTTAGGATATCTTACGGTGCAGTAAGATGTTGTCCTAGAAGTTGCAACCGCAATTTCCTGCTGAACGACAATCATCCAATGAATCCAATATTTATAGACATACTGTCCCCCGTGAAAATGGGCATGCTCTGCTAACTTGTATATTCCGAGGACTTTAATTTGTGTAGTAATAGTATCATAGAAGTTTTGACCGTTCCATACTTTGTAATGAAGTTAAAATACAAATATAAACAAATGAACAAGAAATATGAATGATTAGCTTAATATAAGTACTTTAAAAGTTACAATTTTTTAAAAAGTAAAAATAGGTACAAACATTTCACAGTAACTACGAGAACAATGACATTTTTGCTACTTTTTTCAGCGGTTTGTCAAGCTATTTAATATCAATGCATATGTTCTACATCTTAACTTTGAATATTATGTCAAGTCCATTAAGCTTTCAAATAATGAACACTCTTTAGAAATAAATTTGTAATATAATTGTTAGTTCTAGTATTACACTCAAAAAACAAATTACGATTTATTTTTTATCAATTTGACTAAAAACTGCTTTAGACTTTGTAAAAATTAAAAATTTGGTAATTTTTTTAAAACTTATAAACAGGTTTTGCGTAAACATAAATTCTTTTTATGAATGGATTTGTTTGCGTTTTGCTCAACAACAAGGTTTCAAATGCGGACTGCTAATTACTCCCAACAAAAATCAAATTCCCCATGAAAATACACTAATAAAAGCTGGATTTATTACTGTGGATCAAAGTCGACAGTTTAATTGCTTTTGAAGCTCACGAGATTCATAAACAAATTGTCTGACATGTAATTCCCTATAGTGTGCGTGAAGATATAATTAGTTTCAATTAAAATTATGACAAGTTAATGCTTCTTTGTAATACCTTTTGCAACAGAAGTTGAACACTTTCCGATTCGCTGAACATTCTGCTACTAAAACAATTTCTGGTTCATTGCATTCGTTGTAACTTAAACTAATGCGCTTGGAAAGCGTCAACCTTTACTTCGAGATTTAATTAAATCTTTTGTTGACACTACATTAGATACCGATTGCTACTTGCACATTGGTTTGGTAAAAGCTTCAAATTAGTTTTTGTAAAATCCAAATTTAATGAATAGCTTCCAAAAAAATTTAGAATTAAGCTAAGATGTCGTTGGCTAAATTAGTCCATTTCGATGTTATTCTCAAAAAGTCTATACCAAAATAACGATTGAATAATTTAAATAACATTTTCTAAATTTAATCAGCTTTCAATTCCTAATGTAAAATGAATGTCACTGAGATAACAATAATAACCAGAAACCAAACAACTTATTCAACATGTAAATTTCATTCGGGAGGCAAATACCAATATTACAGTAAGTCGAATATCTGACTGGCATAAAGTAAGAGATTGATGCCCATTTCTAATTTCAGGCTAAGCTTCTAATTAGCAAGTTCAGTTTTATATTCAAACAGATGAAAACTAAATTATAAGATCTGTCTCTAATTTACTGTCGACCACATTTCAAATTTCAGTAAGTCGAATATCTGACTGGCATAAAGTGAGAGATTGATGCTAATTTCAGGCTAAGCTTCTATTAGCAAGTTCAATTTATATTTACTTAGATTACAACTAAAAATCATAAGATCTGTCTGTAATTTACCGTCGAGTGTATTTCAAATTTCATTCTAAAGCCTGTAACTGTATACTGAAATGTCGTAAAGGAGCAGCAGAATGATCAAGACGGAGGCCAGTTCAGCAACTGATACATTCGAATCTGGGTTCTAATCCTGGCAGAGACTTGATTTTGCCTTCATTCTTTGAAGTATTTATCCCTTCCTTTCAAGGACTTCTTTTCAATTTCATTTCTTGTTCATGGCGCAGCTTAGCCTATATCGCTCTTTCTCAGATAAAGAAATAAATACACTAATTTTTTTATTAAAACGCTGGAAAATCATTCATCAACAAATTACTATGGGAAATGAATAATTATTTCTCACAAAGGATTTTTCTTATATTAATGAAATTTTTCTGTATGATATCATGTAGAGATATACATCGTATGTAACCCATTGCCATAAATTGAGCAAATCTGAATGAAATAGCTATCATACCAATGTTTAAAATGAATGTAGTTGATTTATCTAACTCAATTCCTACTTTATAAATCTGACGATCAATAAACTAAAATATAAATGTACTAGGTGATCGTAATTAAACTTGATATTCAGAGCGCTCTGTAGCTGTAACAAAAAGCGGATTGACACCAACATTTATATATAGATTATTCAAATAATGAGGTAGAGGATTATGCAAAAAAAGGGTCAAAATATTTCCTCTAGGGGCGATCGGTGAAATGTTGGCGCAAGCAATGCTGTACGATACGAAAGTCAACTAATTTTTACATAAGATCTACTTTGCCTGTCAAAATCCATGCGAGATCTACTCTTTCAAAAATTGAATTGTAAAAGGATTTTTCTACAATAGGACAAATAAATATAGAAGAATATCTGCACAATATTTTTATTTTCATATTTCACAAGTTTTATAGTTTTCGAAACTTTAATGCACATTTTCTTTTTACTTAGATTCCAACTAAGTAATCAGGAACTAATAACATTATTAGTTATTAGGAACCAACAACGTTTTTTAATAAGGAAGCTAAATATTCTTATATAGAATTGTTATATAACCAAAGGTGATTACAGAATTATTTTACATATCTAAAAAAACATAAAAATGCACATATTTCAATTTGAACTTCATGATGCTATGGAATTACTTATTCTACAATGCAACGAGTCTACAATTTTTGAACTTTATTTCTTAAGCATTATTTTAAATTCTTAAGCATTATTCCAAACATTCGTCTGTTAAAATAGTTTTTTTAATTCAAAAAAACAGAAATTTAAAAAAAAAAAAAATTGTTTATGATCACTTTTCAACTGCTTTATCATCACTCCTTTCGGCAAGAAATTGCTCAACTAATCCCTAAATCGCTAAAACAAGTTTCTCCGACAATAGCATCTAATGTTAGTATGAATAAGCAGTTCAGAATGTCCATCATTATCACTTTCTTCCACTTGTAACTTACAAAGATGCCTTTGGAGACCTGTTGTCCAAATCCAATTAGAAATCTTGAAATCTACATCCATAACTATTTCTGTATTTAAAATTTTATCACACAACATTTGTTGGTGTATAATAGAATGATTGTGCAAAATATCAGGAAAATCCTCGTCATTCCTACACATTGTGATAAAAACACTGCGACAAGCTATCAAAGCTGGTACTCCATCCGTTGTAATTGAAATAAGTGGTAAGTGAGAGTTAGGAAAGTTTTAAAAACTGTTAAATACATCTTCACCTCGTGTTTTTCCTTTTAGTGGAATGAGTATTTCTTCCTTAGTTGAAAAGTTTTTAAAAGCCATTCTAATAAAAACTTATTTCAGATATGTCAACTGCGTTAGTAGATTCATCCAATTGAAGTGAAAAAGCCTGACAACTCTTAACATCCTGCTACGTATTATTGCTTTAAATCTGAACTTATTTCGTTCCCTCGTTTTGCAACTATTGCATGAAAACTGCATTTCATTGATGGCAGAAACTATTTACGACTTATTTTGAAAGTTATAAAAAAAATGGCAGCCGCTTCTGTAAATGCTTTTTTCTTTAAAATTGCTCCATCATTAAAAGGTTTCTTATTTTAGCAAGACTAAAGACGCAACTATAGCCGCCTTTGATTTCGATGATTGTTTAGTAAAATGTAACTGCTTGGATGATAGACTTGTCTTTCAATTCTTTAACTTTAGCTTTTCGTAAGTTACTATTACGTGGATAGCTAATTTTATAATTATTATGCACAGTTTTGAAATGTCATTCAACGTTTCCTTTCTTGGGTAAAGAAAAACTTTTATTACAAATCAAATAACAATATTTGTTTTTGTTCATGACAAAGAAATAATCGTTGCCATTCTTCACGGTATGTTTTCATCTTATTAGTGTTGTTCATGGTGTCACAAATTTAAATTAGTCAAAACTGTTTAAAACTGATTAATAAGCTCAAAAAACAAAACAAAAAAAAGTTTTAATAAACGAGCGAGTTTACTATGCTAATATCGCAATTATTTTCAGATAATACTCAGTTGTACTGAAGGTCAAGCACGCATAAGCACTCCGCATCTATCGAGACGATCAGAATTCGATAAACTTATAGAAACTTTTAGGCCGAAATTACTTGCTTACAAAAATGGTTGCACTTGGGTGCGAAGTCGCTATATATCGAATTTATCTTTACATGCTTTTTTGAAAATTGGGACTAAAAAGAAAATATATGGATATATTACTGGCGATCGACCAAAAAATCATTATGCGATCGATCAGTAAATAGTGATCGACGTTATTGACAATCCTGCTATCCGGTGAGTGCAATATGTCGGGCGCATCAACTTGCATAAAAGTTGTAGAAGCAAGGCATTGTCGCATTTGTTGAAGTTGGGGTATGAGAAAATTCTGGAGCAAGTCTACAACTTGTCACAGGACCATTAGGAGCAACTTCTTCGAAGAAGAATGGCCCTAGGATAAATATGGAAGTAAATGTAGATAAATTAGGAAAGTGCAGGAGAATTTCCTAGAAAACATGTGGATTTTCCAAGACCAAAATGCGACAATTTTGGATATCAACTGTTCTAATAAGATAAAAATTTGCCTTGTCGCTCCACAGGATATTCCACGGCCACGACTCATTAACTTCCATTTTGGAAAGAGCGTTCAATGCAAATGTGAGTTGATGGTCCTTGTCGGCAGCAAGCAGCTGGGGGTTGTGGTTGATCTTGTATAGAAAAAAAAATGCACTATCTCGCACACTTTGCCGTACGATACGTCTAACTGCCGTGACACTGCGCATGCACTACTGGCGCCAGAAACACGAGTCATTGACTGTACGACAATATCAATCGCAAAATCTTCAACGACTTCTTCAATCATAGGCCTGTGCCCTCCGCCATGATGAAGTCCTAACAATGGACCGTTTAATTGGTGTCGTCACAAGCTACGTCACAGTTCAAACAGCCTGTTGCTAGGCTCGATTGTTAGGCTCTTAGCACTAAAATTAGTTACGAACAAGCGGGTGTTTATCTTGGTTTTGCTTTAAAGAAAAGACCCAAAAAATTATAAAAAATTACCAGAACGCATTTTTTAAGACTTCGAGAAAGCCCACCTTAGTTTTTTTTCTCTTATTTTTGTGAATTTTAGGAGAAATATTAAGACAAAAAAAGCTTTATTTATGTATATTTTTGAGGTTCAGACTGCCATAGATCACATTGCATCCGATTTTGAGAGCTTTTGATTGGTTAACTCAAAAGCCACTCTCCAATTGCAAAGGACAGATATGACATACTGAAGTTCTTTTCAGATATAGGATGTAGAAGACTAAATAATTTTATAATTGTTGGCGAATGTAAAATTATTTCTTCTTCTACTATCCTACTTCTGAAATGAGTTTCAGTACATCAGATCGGCCCTTTGCTATTGGAGAGTGACTTTTGAGTTAACCAATCAGAAGCTCTCGATAAAGGATCTATGACAGTCCGAACCTCAACTCTAGCAACCGAGCCTAGCAGCAACCTCTTTGAAGTGTGATAAACACTTAACGGTCCATTCCAGTTTTCTCGAATCAGCGTAGCATGTTCCTCACAGCTTGTGCAGACATTGGTCCTCACAACTTCTTACAACGGTGAAATTCACGAATATTAGCCACAGCATTTTCGTAAAAAAAATCTTCATAATTAAAGCATGTTCCAGTAAAGTGCACGTTCCGGTAGTGTAGTTGATAAGAATGGCATTCACTAGTTGTAATATTTTTATACCTAGAACTCTGCTGCAATACAGGTGCTTGTGCAAATGGATTGCGTTTTCGTTGATTACAGCGCCAAATGTGCATTCGTAGTGCTGATAAATGCGAAATTAAAATTTTAGGTTGGTTTTAGTTATTTATCGTGCTTTTTTTTTCGTGTATTTTGGTGTAAATAGAGGAACTTTATTTAACTACTTTTTTTTTTTTTTTGCATAATTCTTTTCCGCATCCTTTGAATAGTCTGTATGCAACAGAATAATGTCTTGAACAGAATGATGTATTGCTTACTGGAGGACAATATCTGCAACAACACTTATTAATTTAAAACTGTAATTAACTTTTTTGTTTTGTTTTTTTCGTCTTTTTTTTTTGACAGTCATTTTTACAATGAAGTTGATTAGACTACTAAAATAATTCACATTTACTGTTGTGAAACAGAAATATTAAATGATAAAGAGCATCATCTTATTTTTTTTAAAAAATATTATCTACACTTTTATATAAAAGGAAGAGTCGGTACGCCCTTTCTCTCGGGAACCATATGAGATACAGGTTGTAAATATATCAAATTGAAAGTCCAGATATGGAGGCTTGCATGAGTAATTGATTTTTTGTTAAAAGTGATTTAAATAAAAAAAAAAATCATAACAAATTGACGCCTCCTGGATTCCTGTTATTCCGTCCTCCTACAACTAGAAAGTAGTTGAATCCGTTTGCATCGAAGTAATCGCTGTAATTAAATAAGTTTTTTTCACTGAAATATGATTAAAATATCGTATTGAAACTGAATTGTCACTTAATTATGATTAGGCGAACTATATTTCTACCCGTCGAATTTCTAGTTGGGAAGTAATATTTCTTGTTTTGTTTAAATAAAGAGAATAACATTGACGATTCTAATAGTGATATCATAGTTCGTCCTCTGAAGAATGCATAGTCGGTTTCTTTCCGAGAGTTAAAAGCAGGCGAGTGGGAGTGTGATCACCCGACCTCAACTTATTTTCTTATCCTCCAGAAAAATATAAGCCTTTAATGGGATACTTTGACTAGCAAGTTGAATCTCTATTTTGAAGCTTCTTACTTCATCTTCCGTTACAAAGTTAAGCACATATCTGATCATCTTTACGTCGGACAACAGTATAACAAATATACTAAAACTGAAAGATGGGCAATATATCATACATCCAAAAATATCCATTGATATTTTAAATATTTAAGAAAGTAGTTGACTACCCGTCGCTTCGCTCCGGAAACCTCGCTTATGTAACAGAAAACAACTTTTTATTTATTAAAACAAAAACCAAACACACAAATTACATCAACTAAAACTAAATTTTTTTTTTATTTAATTTTTGATATCTATATTCTCTCAATCACGACTGCTTTTAGAACCAGCTTGTGAATCATATATCTATGATATATTTTTATTTTTATAGAGATTAGAATGTAGTCCTCGTGGTCTAATGGCTAAGACTTCTAACTTCGGAGCAGAAGGTTGCATGTTTGATTCGTGTAGCGAACTTTAGTAATATAGAGATAATTTCTACAAGTCTTTTATTTCTCTGTCTGTCTGGTGCAATTGTTGTTATTTATTGAAAATAGATATACTTTTCAGTGGTTTTTGAGTTACAAATAGTATTGGTTTTTAAGTTACAAATAGTGCTTTTTCAGTATTCTACCTAATAGAAATAGTGCATCGTTTTTCTTGACTTTTTTTATTCCTATTGATAATTTTCAGTGGTTTTTGCGTTACAAATAGTGATTTTTCAATATTCTACTTATTAGAAATAGTGCTTCTTTCTTCCTTGAAACTCTTTCTTTAATTACAATTGATACTTTTCAGTGGTTTTTGAGTTATAAATAGTGATGGTTTTTAGGTGACAAATAGTGATTTTCACTAATAACTAATATTTAATGTCAAAGATGAAAATAAACGCTTTAAATTAGAATCGTGTCTAATTAATAGCTGTGTATGCTTTAATAAGGATAAGTCACTTAAAGTGAATGATGTTTCCCTAAGTATTTTTAAGAAATCTTTAATAAAGAATAAGAAGATTAAAGATTTTTTAACTTTAAAATAATCACATATCTATTCATTACAATTAATTTACTATATATATATATATATTTTTCGAAGATATATGAAAGTTATTATGATGAGTGATTTTCAGTATTCTATATAATAGAAATAGTGCTTCTTTCTTTCTTGATACTTTTTTTTATTCAAATATCTCCCGTTTACACGTCCTTGTTTTCAATATTACATAGAATTTGATTAAGTAAGAATATTATATTTCAAATATTCCAAAATTTCGGCAATTATAGTTCTAATTGTCATTTTCGAATTAAAAATAAACAGACGGATCGGAAATAAATAAAAAATCTTGAAATTCAAAAAAAAAATAAAAAAAAATGGTGAATTCATTCATTATTGATTATGGGAAGGGGAAGGATACACAAATCAAGAAGCAATATAAAGTGAGTATTAGTCACCTTGGCCTATTGGATAAGATGTCTGACTTCGGATCAGAAAGTTGTAGGTTCGATTCCTGTCACGAACGTTTCATTTTAAAAATTATTTCTATTTTCCATTCACTCAGGAAATTGCGCCAGACAGACAGACAGAGAAATAAAAGATTTTAGTAATATAGATTACATATTTATCCATCCATTTGTAGACAAACAAATTCATTCATTGTCTTCAGACACAACCAATAACAAAACTAATTTAAATTGGATTGAAGAGTTGGAAGATGCATTGAAGATGCATCATGCCGTTCAGCTCTAAAGCATGCAATAATCGATTCATAGCCTCAATATGAATGAAAGAAAATTCTAGGACTATACGTAAAGAAAAGACTTGTATTCGGAGGTTTTCTAAAAGATGCTACGTTAAAATATATGTACAGAAAGGATGCTGAAAAAAAATGCGTTCATTAGATCCTTTTTTGGTTTTAAGGTACAGTGCTGTGTGTATGCTTTTTGAAGCTACCTTGGAATGTATAGGAAAATGTCACACAGAACAGCCATGCCATCACTTATCCAAAATGCTTCCTGCAAAAATTTCTTTAAATGTATTTCATAGATTCTTCTTTAAAGTTTCCAGTAGTTTCCAGGGTGGATTCAGTGTATTCGATTGTGCCAGTCTGCTTTTATGAAGTTTTGAAAGGCGAGCAAACGCAGATAGACCATTTCCAGAAGCGAGCATCCGTCCACTAATAATTAAAGCTTGATTATAGATTCTAATTAAGAATCTGTAACAAATTCTAATTAGTTGTCTTCAGAAAACCGTCTAAGTTGGTCTTGGTACTTGTTTACCTCGCAACTTCTTTTAGTATCTGTTTTAGACCTCCGATGGCCATTCCGTTGCTAAAAAATTACCACTCGCCTTACTTTATTGTGAGCTGCGAAGCTAGTATTACAAACATCATGAACAATGAACGAGAAAGTTGAAAGTCATCTTTAACATTAAAACTATTCTTTTATTTTAATTTTACTGAAATACAGATAATTTCAGAAAGTTTATTTGATTCTTGTAGAAAAAGAAAAAAAAAATAGTCAATTAGATATTTCACCTTTAATTTATTTGGACTCAAAATAAGGTGTTCAAGTATCTCAGTAATTATCATCTGATATTTAATAAGTTTGAAGTACTTTTAAAGTAAACGCTATGATTAATTCAAGATTAATTTAAGATTAAATAAGTTTTTTTAAATATTTATAAAAAAATATTGCTACCGAACTTTTGTACTAGTTCAGTGGCAATGGGGAACAAAGTGCGACTCAGCAGGGTAATTAAAAACCACAGAGACTTTATTTACAAAAGTAAAATACGAAATACATAGATCCCAATTAACGGATTGTTGTTACGCTCGTGCTCTATCTTCCTCTTGGAAGTTTTCGGGCAAACGGTGTGTCTTGGGTACCCCACGTCTACCGGAGCGTCTTGCACGAATTGTGTCCAACTTCTCCCGACAAGTGGATCGTCTTCTTCGGCTTAGAGTTGGCTTCCTCGCAGCCTTCCGTACTAGTGCGGTCTCCTTCAAATTCTCCGGGCAACTGGTTCGCCTTCTCTTCGGCTTCGAGCTGGGGATCTCTCCGTGGCTTATCAACCACTAAACGAAATCAACTTCACTCCAATAAGGGAACTCTCGCTCCCTTTCTGGGTCGCTGCCCATCAATAGGAACCGTGGCTCTCTTCTCTATCCCCTGACTTGGCGGAGAACCTCTCACCACACACACACAGCTCGCCACACACTCAACTGCAACTCTCACTCTCTCTCTCTCACACACACACACACACACACACACACAGACAGACAGACAGACCCACTCGTGGCCGAGTGCCACAAACTGACTCTGCAGCCCTCTGCGCTGCATTGTATGCCTGGCTCCTGGCTCCCTTTCACTACAGAAAGGGAGATAAGGTCGGACTGAACTACTCTTCACAGAGGTGGAATGAAGTTAGTTGACTCCATTCTCTAGAGGGGGGGGGGTCGGACAATTCCACCGGTAACAATATTCCTATAAATATAAGAACATTTGACTGGTTTTTTTTATGTTGCTTATCAGTAGCTTTGAGGGGGGGTCACTTGTCCCAATATAAATATATTAATCTTCCCCTCTTACTCCTTTTGGGTTTTGCTTGCTGGGTAGCCCTGGCTGAGGAAAGCCTAATAAGCTCGAAACAGCTGTCCCACGGTTTCAGGTTGAATCAAAAGGCTTCCCCTTTTATTTATTATAATGTTTTAAAACTTTCTTATTTTAATGTTTCTCTGATTGAGATGAATGATATAAGATTCTTTTCACTTTTCCTTCACACCGAATTAGTTTTTTTTTTCCACAAGTAGTTTTTTCTTTACCAGAAAATTTCTTTTTCCTTCACACCGAATACTAACTTTTTCCTTACTTTCCAATACTATTTCTTATAATGGAGGAGCAACTGCTTTAGGAAAAGTTGAAATTTGATCGACCAAAAGCCACATCAATCAGTTTTTCTTTCAAATTGTAATCTTAATTTGAAGGACAGTAAAGAGAAATTCTTCTAAATTTTGATGAACATACTACTTAGGACATTTAGAAGATGAGTTATATTATTCTCAGATCGCAATGCATTTTTTGGAAAAGAAAAAAATGTTGTAATTGGTTTTAGATTCTTGCCGAAGCAAGAAAAAATTGCAATAGAATGTGCAAAGTTCATTCTTTGTTCACTAAATCCTTCGAATTCTTTTAGCCTCATGGAATAAGAAGAAGAGTACTTAATATTTTTTACCATCGAGTTTTGACCTATATGATCTTAAATATTTTATATCAAGCTATTCAGTAAAAATGCCCCCAAAATTTTACTATCCAGGTTGAGATTATCAGTCTCAGTACAGATTGTCATTTTGTGGTCAAGGCTGTATTTGTGCAACACCCAATATTCCAAGATAGTCTCGCTTGCAAATATTGACTGGGTCTGATCCTACATAGCTTCGATGATCGGATGAGAACTGATGTATTCAGGCTGAAATGATCGCACACACCACATCTAAAATTTAATGTCTAGACTGTCCGCGACTTATTTAAGGATTCCGTTAAGTAACCCTAAGAAATCGACAATAAGTCTTATGTAGCCTCCCTATCTTCAAAGCTTTAAACTTAGCTTTCACATAAAAAACATTCAGACAAAACCCTAACAGTCCACGGTAATTAGACAGAAGCTAACTCAGGCATTCGGAAGATGTAGCGTACTTGTATAAAGTGCTTCCAATGTTTAAATAAAGCTTTCCATAAAGTTTGGGCAATTTGGACTTTTTACGTATATAACTCCGGATATATGCAGGGCGGGGAATGTCTAAATTATGATTTAAATTGCGATCTTCGCAATGCACTTTATACAATAAAGCTACATAACAAAATACTTTCATTCTGTGATACGGTAGTAGAAACTAATATGTGAATAACAGAACTGTATTCAATGATCCAATGTTAAGACAAGGGTTTAGTCAGAAAAAGTTATCTGACGACACTCATTTGTTATGTAATGGAGATTTACGAATTGAGTTACTGGATTGTATCGAAAACTAAAATTACGTATGTATCGAAGATTGTTATAGCTTCACATGAAAATAATTGAATAATAATTAATTTCACATAAAATTAAAAGGAAGGACAATTTTAAGACAAAAAACTAGCATGGAATATTCGTTTGGTAAGATCCAAAAATGCTGTTCGTGTATTAAGGGATAAAATATTGAAATTTAACAATTTCTGGCTTATTTATGTTTATTTACCGTGACAACGATGTTTGACTACTGTTGATAGCTTCGGCTTGTAGGATCCAATTTCGATAAAATTGAAATGAGTCAAATTTGTTAACATTCATCTGCTATTAAAACATGAGCTAATACTTTCTGAGTTATCATTGTGAGTTAACTTAATAGCAATTTAGTTTGGCAGTTTTTTTGCCATTTTCACGATTTGTAGCAATGTCAAACGGATTTTTTCTTCAACCGAAGAACCAAAATCAGTAACTTATAAGCTTTTTAGGATAAATATTTTTTTGAGCTTTTGGACGGACTTGAAATTACATTCTAGCCTTTTTTTGGTTGGAGGGGGGAGGGCTGTTTAATGTTTATTTAGGAACGTTTTAAACAACATTACGTATGTTACCGAAGATTGTTATAGCTTCACATGGAAATAATTGAATAGTAATTAATTTCACACACAATTAAAAGGAATGGCAATTTTTGAAACACTAAACAATATCAATAACAACTTAAAATGAAGGAACTACTTTTTTTCCTTAAACGAGAAAATTAAGTGAAATTTAAAACTTGCTTGAAAACTTTAGCATTAGCTGATATCTTAACAACGAGATGTTGACAAAAAAACAAAAAACAAAAAAGAAAATTTTACTGTAAACAAGTAAAAAAATTTTCGTTACATTTCCAAAAAAAAAAAAAAAAAACATTTACTGTTGCAGTTAAATTTTATACTTTCAAATGTGAAAACATTTCAAAATATGTTTCCATATTCTTCGCTTACAAATCGACAAACATAGGAATAGATTTTTTTTTAAAAATGTTATTCTAAAATGTCTATTAGGAAATCAATATTCTCATTCGATTTACATAAATTACTAAACTTAATGCATTATTTCTTAACTAATAATGAAAAGAAAATCACAAAGAAATTTCAGTATAAGAAAATATCGAAAAGATTTCAACTGGAAATTGACAATTGATCTGAAATTGAGAAAAATCGCAAATATCTCATCTCCAGTTCAGTGTAATGGATTGGAAAATTCTTAAAAGAGAATTTCAACCCAGGATTTATAAATCTTCCGTGTTTGGATTAGTGCCAAGAGAGTAGTAGGTTCACTTAGTAGAACTCATTCGCGACCGCCTGTGAAACCTGATAAATTCGGTTAGGCTTACCAAAATTTAGTTTCTATCATAATGAAGAAAATTGTTTCATAGTAACCTCATCTGTTAAAGGGATCTGCTTAGAAGATTAAATGATTCATATTAACTTTCTTTATAGCGAATTAACTTTTGTTTAATAGTTGTTGTTTTTTTTGTATAAAAGTACAGCCTGCACACAAGCATAAAACAAACACTAAGAAGTCCAGAACTTTCGCCCCCAATGTGACGGGGCTTTTGTCACGAGGATTCCGATCCGCCCACCGGTTTCAAAGTGTCTCATTGGTCCTTCCCCCTTAAATAGAGGTGTTTACAGCTAATAAGATTGTATCCACCGAAGAACCCCGTCACATTGGGGGCGAAAGCTCTGGACTTTTTAGCGTATGTTTCATGCTTGTGTGCAGGCTTAACTTTTATCCATCATATTCAGCACGCGTCAAAACTTAAGTACTTTTTTTTCCCGTTTTTTTTTCTTACTTCGTATTTAAGACAATACGGTATGAGTCAAAACAAACGATACTGAAAGTCACATCAAGAAATTAACTCATCGAACGTCATCATGGAAACGTAACAGTATGCTTATATTATTTCAAGCTTGATACATGCTCAATAGAAAAACGTTTTTATTGTGGAGCATTATTTTCGTTCAAGTTTGCTACACATTGGAAATGCATTTCGAGAACGATTTGAAAAACCCCCACCAAAAACATGCTTATGTTAGCCGTCTACGAGATTATTGTGCAAAGATATTGGTGGGTTTACCTGTAAGATACAGACCGGACAACATCTGAGCAATACCGACAAGAACGCGAGAATCGTTTACTGTGCAACGATGTTAGCGAAAGAGTGCGGTGATGAAGCTTTCCTGTCAAATGTCTGGTTTTCTGATGAAAGCCTATTCATTTGAATGATTTATCAATCGACAGATAATCCGCTTTCTGGGATTTGAAAGACCAGACATCATTGTGGAGAAATCCCTCATTGGTGAGCATGTAACAATATGATGTGCGGTGTCTGCAAATTGCATCTTCAGCCCTTATTTTGATCATGGCAATTTTGTGACTGTATGAGAATGTTTTCTCTGTATCCCACCTGATTCACAATTTGTGGAGATCGCATCAGATCATTCTAGAGAGTGATTCCAGCCGATGGGACCACTTGCCACAAAGTGAGGGACAAACTTCAGTTGCTTCATGCGAATTTTAGTAATCGCGTCATTTTCAGTGGAGCATTCCCATATCCATCTCATTCTTTATGTGAGCGTTATGGGTACTGCCTGCAATGCAACGGACACCATATCGAACAAGCTCTATTCCTTAGAAATTGAGATTCCGCAAGATTCTACTGCTTTTGTATTCTATATGTCACATAAGCCATTTTTGTACACAAATATTTCAAATATCGTTTGTTTTAGCCAACAATATAATTGGAAAGTATAGTAATCAAGTATAGTAATCAACACAAAATAAAAGTGTGCTTCCTTATACATGTGTGTGTGTGTGTAGCTTTTTTCCTCTCTCTCTCCCTAAATATATATACAGAGAGGGAGAGAAACACACACAAGTACTTTTATATATATGTATGTATATATGTACATATAGTGTGACCGGGAAGTTCCCGTCCCGCTAATATATAGTAATAAATGTAAATATTTATAGAATATTATTTCAGTGTTAGAATGCAGGCGTTCGTGTTGGAATTGTTGTCTTTTGAGCGAAAGAGGATTGGAGTTGGAAAGGAATCCACCTCACATAATGATAGGGGCGGCGATGACTTCACGTCATTTGTTTAGACCATACTTTTTTGATGGTCATGTTAATGGTGAAACTTATTTACACATATTACAAAAATGGATAATTCCACAGCTTGAAGACGCGGATATCATGAACGCGTATGGCTACAGCAGGTTGGGCACCTGCTCAATTCGCTCTTACTGTGAGCAGGTTTCTTCATGAACATTTTCCAGGACTCTGGATTGGTCGCGGTACTCCAGCATCGCCAGCTCCATTGAAATGGCCACCACGAAGTACTGATCTCACGACGCCTGTCAGTTCAATTTGGGATCATCAAGATCTACGTGTCTGAACATCCTTATGGTATAAATAAAAATTGTGCAATACAGTTGAGGACGCATTTCGAACCATCACACCCAACATGCTCCAAAAAGTGGCAAATAGGAATTGGCGGTGTATGAACTGTACGTACAGCATGATGGCGAACACACAGACGCATTGGACACTTTATTGAAAAAAGCCGCATCTAAGGAGTAAATGAAGGACATGAAAAGAGGCAGATAATCCGCCACGATGGTGATGTAGCGGCTACAGGTCACAGAGTTCTGCAGATGTAAGAGGGGTCCTAATGTGAGCCACCCCATACAGTAATGAAGCCACCGCCGCTCTGTATTGTCCATTATAGGTTTGCGGGATCCAGTTGCACGCGTTTTCGCCATCCCGACTCGCCGATCTGCCATACACAGTTGGCACCGCGATTTGTAGGACCAGGCTACACGTTTCTGGTGATCTAGAATCCAGTGGTGGTGTTCCCGATCCCAGGCGAGGCGCAGAGTTTTGTGTTGGTGATCAGCAGTTGCACCTGGGTGAACCCCATAAAACACAGGAAACGTTGTTCGAACGTTGATATTAGTACTGGTCCCAGCGCTGAGTTGCGCTATTCTTTGCAATGTTGCACATGAGCAGAATGTGATGATACTGTTCACGTTCATGGCTTTTTTCCGGCCATGCTGGATGTTTTCTGATTTCGCGTGGTTGAGGTACACTCTTGAAACTGTTGAACGTGTGAATGCTAATTTAGTCAAAATTTCCGAGATGGAGTGACTCAGTCATACCTCTTTCGAAGTTGATAAGTTTCCATTAGAGCTGCAAATGCGACTTCTTTAGATTGTGGAGATATCTATCGGAGATATCTATACACGTTGTTTTTCGGAGATTCCATGAATCACAAGGGTGTGGGTGGCATGAAAATGACAAGATAGCGCCCTTCCCAGTCTTTTCGCATTTCAGTGTTACTTTATATATATTGCCTGTATCCAGAATTTTCATTCCTAGAAAAACTGCTGTGTGGTGGTCGGCCATAATAAGAATAATAGCAATTTTTGCCTTATCTTTCCACCTTCGTGTTCAGAGGCTCAGACAACGTAGGAATGGGATACTTATTTCTGCCTATCCGGAAAAATACGGACTAGGTCGTCTGTTTGTTTCCGCAAACAGACGGTCGACTGTGCGTCAAACTTTATAGATACTGTCAAACAAAAATATAGATTGTGAAGTAAACTACTCAAACCTAAAGCATATCCAAAAGTCGATCGAGTCAGTAATTGTCAAAGAAAAAATTGCCAAACATCACCGTTTTCAGATGGATAGTCGGGTGTCATTGCGCAGAGGATCACCCTCTAACGCTGCATAGGTGTGGTTTAGGTCAAATTTGGGAATTTTGTGCTCGACACGTTCAATGTCTGTGTGGGATATAATGGGTCACCCTTAATTTTATGCTTTAGCACAAATTTTTCTTTTTTAAATTATGAGTAATTGCTTAATTAGAAGAAAGTGGATCTGATAGCCCAGTGATTTAAGGACTTCGGTTCTCCTCCAGACGGACTTAGGGATTCATTCAGCCCTGAATTAGAGGGGATTAGGGGATTAGAGGCGGACCGGAGTCGGGCTGACCATCCGACCTCAACTAGTGGTATTGGTCGGGCCGCATGGGAGCCTAAACCTCCTGAGCTCGCAAGAGGCTGCACGGCCTGTAATGGAATATCTTATTTTGTTTTTGTTTGTTTTTGTTTTTAACTTTTCCAATTGGGCCCTTGTCGACAAAGCACGAAATGATAACAATGAATGTGAATTCAATTCATATCGTATCAGTGAACCTATTGATGTTTTAAACAATCAATCTGCTTGTTAATCATCTTTATGAATCAGCTTTAATATGATTAAAAAAATTTCGCTTTCTCTTGCTAATCTCTCGATAAGACATCACTTGGAAAATATAAAGTTAAGGGTTCTGTTGTCCTTGAATTTGCTTAAGTTTGGAGAAGATTTATACCAGCGGTCACCAACCGGTAGTCCGTGCAAAATTTTTGATTGTCCGCAGAAAAACTGGGACATTATTTCAATTTTAACCTTTACAGCGCTCTTTGTCCAATATTTTGGACATTTTAAAAAAAAAATTCTCTGGAACTATTGCACCTAGAGAAATGATTAAATGATCAATGTCCACTTTGTTTGTATTTACCTTTTTTTCTAAATTCATATTAGTGGTCCGCCAAATTTAAAATTATACATTTAGTGGTCCATGAAGTTCTGAAGGTTGGCGACCACTGATCTACACAATGGTTCAAAATTTCTTAGAAGGTGGCGAAGACACACTTATACAAAGGAACACAATACAAACATAGTGAATGATTTGACGAACTTCAACATCCTAGGAAAGTAAACTATAAAAAATTTGATTAATTTCTTTTCAGTTTTTCACTTTAGAGTTCGATTCTGTTCTTAACCTTAAACGTAAATAATATCCTCTTATGTAGCTTTCAAATCAGGCTTGTCTTTATGTTAATGCACGACTTATATTTTTTTAAAAAGAAAAATGTAAAAATTAAGTCTTTGTCTCTATGACAGATTTCAAGTGAAACTTTGTGACATCAAAACAAGCACTACATCCTCTTATGTCTCACGGGTATTAATTGGAATCTTTACACAAAGGCAAACAAGCGCAGTTTATATTCTTTAAATTATTTTTTAATATTTCAAACATGCTTTTTTTTATTTTTTTCCCTAATTGTTTTTAAAAATATAATGAGAAAGCAGTCGCACGTATTCATGAATTTTTAATCAGTGTGGGTTGATAATTTATTTTTACTTAAAGTTAAAACTAAGAAAAGCAATGAAGAAATCAAAGAATATAATAAATTACAACGTAGTCAAAACTTCGATAATTGACAAAAAAAATTATTGACTGAAAAAAACAAAACAAAAAAAAAACCGGAATACTGCTTTAAAAATTTAACAGAATATTTAGTTTCAACTACTTTTTAGTATTAATTAAGTATTTTGTTTTAATTAAAGGTATTAAAAGGTATTTCAGGATGCAGCAATTTTCTATCAGTGGAGAGTAATACACTTTATGATTAGCATCTCATTATGCAAATAGGTTGGTTTGAATAAATCATTGGGTTTTATTTATTCATTAAAGTGATAATCACTGCTACTGATGGACAAACTGCTCATGTAAAATTTAATTTTTGTGGAAGAAATTGCTTGAAACTTTTTATAATATTGAGAAAAAAATAAGCAACAAAAAATTTTACAAAACTATTCATTTATTAAAAGGACAGAGAAAATGTTGAAGTTTGCTAAAATAATTTGTAATGAGGCTTTTTTGGTTTTATTTCGCCCAATATTTTGGAATGAGGCTGATGAAGTTAATTCGAAGGAAAATTCCTGTGTAATCTATATTACTAAAATCTTTTATTTCTCTGTCTGTCTGTCTGTCTGTGTCTGTCTTTCTGTCTGTTCGGCGCAATTTTCTGAGCGAATGGAAAATAGAAATAATTTTTACAATGAAACATCCGCGACAGGAATCGAACCTGCAACCTTCTGATCCGAAGTCAGATGCCTTATCCATTAGGCCATAGGGACTACAACTCTCTTCATTTGGTTTTTTGACTTATATCTCCTTTCCTTTCCCCCATCAATAAGGAATGTATTCAATCTTTTTTTTGAATCTCAAGATTGTTTATTTATTTCACATCAGTCAGTTTATTTGTAATTCGAAACTGACAATTAGAACGATAATTGCTGAAACGTTGCAATATTTTAAATATTCTTACTTAACCAAATCCTATGTGATATTGAAAAATATGTGGGTGTACACGCCAGATGACTCTGTTTTCTTTACTCCAACAAGAAAGAGAGAAGCACTCTTTTTTTGAGGTGGAATACCGAAAAAAAATCACTATTTGCAACTCAAAAACCATCAATAAATGTAACTCAATCGTCACTGAAAAGTGACAATTATAATTAAAATGAAAGTCAAAAAAGAATGAAGCGATACTTCTATTAGATAGAATACTGAAAAATCACTATCTGTAACTCAGAAACCATCAATATTTGGAACACAAAAGCCACTGAAAAGTGCCATTTAGATTAAAAAAAGAGACTCAAAAAAGAAAGAAGCAGTATTTCTATTAGATAGAATACTGAACACTATTGTAACTCAGAAACCACTGAAAAGTATCAGTTGGAATAA
>JAFIDM010009631.1:352943664-352975308 GCA_023159025.1 Thereuonema tuberculata
AAAAAAAAAAAAAAAAAAAAAAAAAAAAAAAAGAGTCAAGAAATAAGAAGCAGTATTTTATTAGGTAGAATACTGAAAAATCACTATTTGTAACTCAAAAACCATCACTATTTCTAACTCGAAAACGACTGAAAAGTATCAATAGGAATAAAAAAACCGATAGTCAAGAAAGAAAGATGCACTATTTCTATTAGGTAGAATACTGCTCAGAAGTTAGACGTCTTAGCCATTAGACCACTAGGCCTAGATTCTAATCTCTGTAAAAAATAAAAATATATCATAGATATATGATTTACAAGGTTATTCTAAAAGCAGTCGTAGATTGAGAGAATATAGACATCAAAAATTAAATTAAAAAGAAGCTTTTAAAAAATTTTAGTTTTAGTTTCCTTGATGTAATTTGTGTGTGTGTGTGTGTGTGTGTTATTTTTAATAAATAAAAAATTGTTTTCCGTTACATAAGGGAGGCTTCCGGAGCGAAGCGACGGGTAGCCGACTAGTGCCTTAAGAAAAAAAAAATCAAGAATAGCGAATTGCTGTACAAAATAAAAACAATACTATAATACAAATAATGAATTGAAACCGTAAGTTCTGTTTCTTTAATTATTTCAAATTTACGTTTTTAATATTGCCTTTGAAAAAGGAACCGCTCAAGTGGTAATCCATTTGGTTGGGAGTTGAAGGAACTGGATACGATCATCGATTGAGTTCCGGGATCTTTAGGTTTTTTAAATGGCTGTTAACTTTCACTCAACCCTGAGAAAATGAGGACAGACTTTCTTTCCCGAGGTTAAAAGCGGGCAGGTTGAGGCTGATCACTGACCTCAACTTATTCCTAGAGAACCCAAGAAGCCCTTTTTTATCTTTTGCAAAAAAAAATATTTGATACTTTTCAGCCCAAGTGAAAGGCAATCTTGAATAGTTAGTTATATTGAAATGAAGATTATTATTATGTATTAAAACGTAATAATAAGAAAAATAGCATATGAAAAGTATTTTAAGTCTTATTTATTTATTTAAGTATAATAATTATCCGTCCAGTTAAAAAAATATCTTTCTTTCTGCATAATTTTTTTACTTAAATTAAATTTGAAGTTTCTTTACTTTTTTAATTTTTTTTCTGTATTTCTTATTTTTACATAATATTCTCTTTTTCTTTATTTTTAATGTGTTTTTATGTTTTTAGTTTATATTCAAGGAGGTTCCATTTCTTTCCCCACTCAACCTCAAATACACCTCCGTTATGAGACCTGCTTTGTTCATTCTGACTACTGTCAACTGATGATCGCCTAATAAGCGTGAAACAGGCTTGTCTTGAGATGTCAGTGAACATTGGTCTCAAATTTTAATGTGTTTACATAATAGACTTTATATAAAATTAACTGAAGTTGCATAATAGATATCTTTTATTTTGCTTAAGATGTTTTTCTTTTGATTTTCCTAGTATTATGGAAATTGTTTCGTGGAAAATTTCTTTTCCTCAGGCTACTTTTTATTCAACTCTCATTAAATATGGAAAACGAAACCTCGTTTTCTCTAAATAATAGCAAAAAACAAATTTTATCATTTAAAAGTAAAAAAAAAAATGAAAAACAAAAGAAATTTCTTTCTTTTTATCTTATTTGTTAAACTCGTGGCGTATTCACTTCCATTTTTTCAATAAAATATTGAACACTTAGCAAGATAGACAATTGACGAAGATAATGTTAGTCAATCAACATTTCTATTTCTGTAAAAAAAAAAAAAAAAAAAAGTTTTTTTTGCACCGACGACTCCTAATAGAAAGGAATTTTTTTAACTCGGGGGAAACTTGACAAAGAAGGGAGGTTCGAATACGTACGTTACTTTATCCATTTAATTTTAATTGATTATGTGCTTTAATAGTTGGATATTTTAATAGAATTTTTATCACATTAAATAATAATTCAATATTTCTATTTCTTTTCTCTTAAATTCAATGACAATTAATTTGTGATGACGTTTTCATGTTTAATTTTGTTTCATTTCATAATATAAAGTGTGTCCTGTCTGAATTAGCTGATCCATTTAAAATGCAGATTTTGAGAATTTATTCAATCTTCATTAATATATTCACTGCTTTTCTTGCTATAATTTCACTAAAAGGTACACAACAACAATCCCTGAAGAAGCATTCATTGCAGGCCCGTAGCCAGAACTAGGTTCAACGGGAGTCAAAGAAGTTCCCAGGGGAAGGAGGGGGGGCAAAATCTTTAAAATTTTTTTTTTCCTTTACCATGTAACTTTCCAAAAAAAAAAAAAAAATGAAACACATTGATGATGGGGGAGACCAAATTATTTACACGTGACATCCTGGAACAGCTGTTTCACGCTCGTTGGCGATGTAAAAGAAACAGATTTTTCGTATACGTTTATTTCGGTTTAAATAATTATTATAATCAGAGAGAATATAATGAAAAAATAATACAGTGGAACCCCGCTATTCGTACACAATCCGTTCCAGGAGGCAGTTCGAATGGAGATTTGTACGAATGGCGAATCATTTTTTCACATAAGATATAATGTAAATTGGATTAATCCGTTCCAGAACCCAGAGATGATTGCTTATTTAAACCTTTGTAATAATACTTTAAGCGTAAAATACATAAAAACTACGAAAACAATAAATATTCAGGCCTCTCTTATTATGTCTTTCTTTTTCAGTATAGACGATATGGTTGATTTCGCCATGCCATACTGAGTTGCCAGGTCAGAGACACTTTCAAACTTCGCAACGAGTTCTTTTTTCAATTCAATTGTCGTTCTCACTGCTTTCCTTTTAGGCTTAGTTGAATCAGTTATCTTTTTTGGACCCATGGCTGCACTACTTTTAATAAAAATAGCACAAAGTTTCATGAAGCTTGCGTGGATGATACATAGCGTACGGAAGCTAGCACGAGACTGAGATGAAGCGACCGCGTGGCGCAGCCACAAGGTCACGCTGTCCGAATCGCGAGCAAGCGTACGAATGGCGAGTTCAATTTTACTTGATAAAAGTTGGACGAATAACGAGTTGTACGAATAGCGAGGCGGACGAATGGCGGGGTTCCACTATATATGGTAAGTCCACTTAACAACATTCCTTCCAGTTAACCAAGGATGTACATATTTGTAATTATAAATAGTTGCTGGTTTTTACAAGTTTTTATTTGCCGAAAAGAATGTGGGACAATAAAGAGTTAAGAAAAAATAGAATAAAAGCTAAATTGTTAAGAATAAAAACATGATTCAAAAAGTTTTTGTTTGCCTTTTTGAAAAAATAAATTTTAATGGGTAATATAAAAGTCAAGATATAAATGTTAATTTTAAGTATCTCATCCTCACGATAATATTATAATCTTCTGAAAAATATAAAGTACAGAAATAAAACCACTCCTTCTTGGGCTGAAATATAGATATGATGTTTTCTAAGATGAAGGAGTGGTTTTATTTCTGTACTTTATATTTTTCAGTTAATTTTAAGTATTTTTATGATATTTATATATTTTTGTGATAATGGTAAGTAAAAATAGTAATTTGAATTTGGACAGTATAGGAACTACAAGGTTCCTATAAAATAGTTGTAACCGTCTCTGTTTACTCTTGTTGAAGTTTTTCAGTATCAATGTTTATGCTTTCTGTGCATTTCCCCTCAAACGACAAGAAAACTAGATGTGCCATTCTTTGATGGGTCATTGAAAGCCTTTGAGGCTGATTAATGGTCGTCAGAGTGGAAAACGTTGACTCCCAGGTGGCAGTTTTGTAGCCAAAGGTATCTACAGTAGCCAGAAGCTCGATTTACAGTAATCTTACTATCCAAATGCTAATTTAACGACATAACTTTTCCATAGATGAAAAGAAGATTAATGGTACATAAAGTTTCATATTCGTTCATCATTTATGTCACTGTTAAATAGACTCAAGTTATGAATGTTTTATTGTAGTCAATAGAATTTTATCAGATTATATGAAGAAATATGTCGAATCAACGCAAGCTTTCTTTTATTTCCCTAGTAGTTCCCGGGTTTATTAATAATTCACATGGTGAATCCACATTTGATGACAAATAATTTTTTCGTCAATATCTGTATCACCATGTTGTTATTTTTTAAAATCATACCCCCCCCCCCCACCCCACTTGGCTACGGGCCAGGTTCATTGACTGTCAAACTGTTAAGGGTGATTTTTCCCAGTTAATATCCGATAACTTTCATTGAGAAGATACTGATCAGTAATTTCCAAATTCAATGAAGTTGATGAACTATGCAAATCATAGCAATTACACAATAGAGATTCCAGCAGAATTCTGAAAACTAACTTTGTTTACCTTCACAATGGGCAATTTCGGGAAATTATAGTTCTTTAATCGAATTGGCGCTATTTCCTAAACGTTTTTTTTTTTTAATCATACAACAGTGGATAAGGCTTCTATTGAGCCATTCTGTTAGATAGATATGTAACTCATTCAAAAAGCGTGGTCATAATAGTAGGGTTCTTGCATCTTAAAAACAAATAACAAATCGTATCGATGTTATGTAATGTGATAATAAGCTTCATTTTCATATAATGAACATGAAAAAGTTTTTGGGATATTGAAATGAATAAAATACTTCAGAATATAAATTTGCCGAATGTTTCTACATGCTGATGTTCGCCATTATAGAAATATTTCATAAAATTTCTCCATTTTGTGGGAACATTATTAAAATATTTAAATAATTAAATGTTTTTATTCCTGTTGGTATCAATTTTAGATCATTTAAACAGATTTGAATTTTGTTGATAAACAAAGAGAAAAAGTCATAAAAAGAAATCATACAAAAAAATAAAGGAGTCATTAAAATCAGATCAGGAACTGTAAGTGGAAGGATTTTGTAAAATTTCTGTAGTAAAAAAAATGAACAATTTGGAACTTCTATATTTTGTGCCTTTATGACTGTTTGGCCTGCTATAAAAAAATCATCTGTGCTTCGATATACAGAGATAACAGTAACAGATATAACTGTAAATTTTCAGTAAATTGTTAAAATATTCAATCATTCACACTATAAATTTTCTTCATTTTCATAATTATTAGTTGCAGATTATTTTAAGGTGAAGGAACAATAGCAATTGCTGAAATTCGTTCCATTTTCGGCGACTATTTTATCTAAGGAAGAATTTGCATTGCCAAATTCCAACTGAACTGGAAACAAATAATGAGTAACGAGTAATGAATGAAAAAAGAGCTATTTATATTTTATCTGTCCTGATTTTCTATTGTAGCCTCATTTTGACTGTCTAGTGCAAATCTTAGATCATCACAGAGTCTGATTCTCTACGATTCGTTGTGCTGCTTAGAATAGTTTTGTTGCTAATTTCTTTTCTTTGGTTCATTCACTGCTTTCAAACTTATAACAATTTTCGTGTTTTGATTAATAAATTTGGAATTGTTTTGAAAGACACTAGTTAGAATTATTTTACAAATATATTTTATGTTTGGGATGACTTTGGCAAGCATATTGCTGCAACATTAATGACTTTTATTGAAAGAGCACAAAATCCTGTGAATGACGAATGCTGCAGGAATATCTTCTGTGAGATCAATTGATCTTAATGATTCTCTAATTATTGATATTAGTCTTTAAAACAATGACCTTTGGACGATAAATCTTGGATTACTTCCTTTAATTCTAAACAAGTAAATTTATTATCTGCAGCTATTACAAATAAAAATACAACATTATTTAATCATTTTTTTCATAATGCAATTCAATGTAATTATATCAAATTAATTATTTAATAATAATAATAATTAGTTAAATGTTAGATTAACTTAATTAATTATCTAATAAGAAAATTATAAAAATATTGACTGATGTATATTAGTGAAATATTTTCTTTGTAACATTAGTGTAATAAAATGTAATATCAGAATTTAACTCAAGTTTTAAGTAAGCTTGTAAATTCTATTTTAAACTTTGAAAGTAGTTTTTTAATGAAAGTTAATTTTAGCGATTGATTTGACTTAATCATTTTTAAAGAGAAGGAAGGTTGGATGATTTTGACAGTTAAATTTAACAGAGCTTACTGTCGAATAAGTGAACTATATCTGGGGGCACGTCAGTGCCCCCACCAAGACGAGCCGAAGGCAGGAAGGGCACTACGTACATTTTCTGGAAGCGTTTCGTCGTATTTTCAAACCCTCATAGCTTCGGCCTGGATGATGCTAGAGAGCTCAAATTTTCAGGATAAGATGCAGTTAGCAGACTAATGAAATACACTAACTTTCATTTATTTAGCTTTTATACTTTGGATTTTATTAATACCTAAAATACGTCGATTCCGTTACTGACTGACTGATTGACTAACTGACTGACTGACTCATGATCATCAAAACCGCTAGGGCACTTCCTGAAGTCCTAGAAAGCTGAAATTTGGTATGCAGGCTAGGATTAGCACACAAACAACAAAAAAATTAAGAAATCCGTAACTTTCACCCTCCAATCCCTCATAAAGGGGGGGGGGGTTCTGGTTATGTATTATCGAACCCTCATAGCTTCGGCCTGGATAATACTAGAGCGCGCAAATTTTCAGGATAAGATGCAGTTACCATACTAATGAAATACGCTAATTTTCATTTATCTAGCTTTTATACTTTGGATTTTATTAAGATCTGAAATACGTCGTACCCTCAATGCTTCGGCCTAAATAATACTAGAGAGTACAAATTTTCAGGATAAGATGCAGTTAGTAGACTAACGAAATACGCTACGTTTCATTTATCTGGCTTTTATACTTTGGATTTTATTAATATCTAAAATACGTCGATTTCGTCCATGATTCACTGACTGACTGACTGACTCATGATCATCAAAACCTCTAGGGTACTTCAGTCCTAGAAAGCTGACATTTGGTATGCAGGCTAGGTTTAGCACACAAACAACAACAAAATTAAGAAATCTGTAACTTTCACCCTCCAACCCCTTATAAAGGGGGTTCCGGTTCTTTATTATATAACAATTTCTGATAGGTATATCCCATCCAAAACGTTTCATGTAAAATAAGTTGCCAAGACTCACATGATCATAACGCTTTCACTGTTAAAAAGATATGAGATCTCATGTAGAGCCAAGCCCCTAACTCTACAAGCCCCAACTCTAAAAACCCTCTATCTTGGTCAAAAAGTATGGCTTGGCCGTTTCATGGAACTATTTCATCCCGCCCAAAACATTTCATGTAAAATATGTTGCCAATATGCTCATAACGCTTTCATTGTTAAAAAGTTATCAGATCTCATGTAGAGCCAAGCCCCTCACTCAACAAGGCCTAACCTACTATCTTGGTCAAAAAGTATGCCTTAGCATACTCCATATCCTTTACATAACTCCATGGGATTGTCTGTGTGACAGCCACGAAACGGCCAAGCCATACTTTTTGACCAAGATAGAGGATTTTTAGAGTTGGGGCTTGTAGAGTTAGGGGCTTGGCTCTACATGAGATCTCATATCTTTTTAACAGTGAAAGCGTTATAAGCATGTGAGTCTTGGCAACTTATTTTACATGAAATGTTTTGGGCGGGATGAAATAGCTCCATGAAACGGCCAAGCCATACTTTTTAAATCTCCACAAAAGTTTAATTTTGTTCTTAAAAAAATGGATTCAACTGGAGCAAATTAAAGTATTCATAAATCGGAAATAAAATATATAAATAGATTTTATTTAACTTATGTACAATGCAATACATACATGAAACAATAATATCTATTGTAAAATTCTTAAGACTTACACTTCTGTGGAATCATATATAATATAAAATCTTATTTCTCTGTCTGTCTGTCCGGAGCATTTGTTGTGATTTGTGAAAATAGAAATAATTTCTACAAGTTCGCTACGGGAATGGAACCTGCAACCTTCTGATCCGAAATTAGACGTCTTATCCATTATACCACGGGGACTACATTATAATCTCTATAAAAAATACAAATAATTCAGACGCACTCGCTGGTTCTAAAAGCAGTCGTGGGTTGGGAGAATAAACTTTTATCGGGTAGTTGTGAGAAAGCAGTCGCACATTGGGAGAATCCACTTTTCCCGGGTTGCTAGCATAAATTAAAATCAAATCGCATCTACTTGCTTAAGACATTCTGCTTTATTGAAGGTCCCAGAAGCGTTTACTTTAAGATGGAGATTGTAAGACTAAAAATAAACTTAAGAGCTATTTGTTAATTAGTAACAGGTTAGCTTTTATTACCTATTCTCATTTCTTAAGATCATTAGTTTTCCTTCTGAAAATTTAATTTAGAGCAACTTTTTCTAATTTCTGGTCACTGTGTATGGAGAACACTGAATCAGACCAGCATCTATCCCTTTATACCAAATAAAATTTATTTTATCATATTAAAGTAAGAAGTTAAAATATATTTTTAAAAATTAATTAAGCAATAAATGGAAATATAATGTTTATTATCGAGAAAGTATCCAGGAACGTAACAAGATATTCTCATGAAACCAATATATGATAGTATATTGAAAGAGACCTTAATGACTATTTAATAATACTGATTAAAATTAATATAGAAAGATTCCGTATGTATTTCTACTCTCCTCATTTTCGCGTTTCTTTAATGAAAGAAATAAACAGCAAAATTTGAAAAAAACAAGATATTGTTGGCGAATATCAACTATCAAATACCCGGATGATAAGTTTGTTAAAAAAAGGAAATAGTTGGTCAACAAAAAACAGGATATTTCTTTTACTTATTTCAAATCTATGAGGCAGATCTTTGAATTTAAAATCAATAGGAATCTTCCTTGCAACAATCTCTACAATTTCATTGCTTCTTGTATCTATAAAATTTCAGCTTTCTCGGGTGTTCAGCTTATCAGTTATGTGATTACAGATTGAAGGACAATGTGTAATCTACTTAAAAACTTCCTTTTAATGCCTTTTTTTTTTTGCCTCAGACACATATTAATCATTTAGTTAATTTTCTAGCCTCCAGCTCTCTTCAATAACTAAGTTTAGGATTTCTGATTTTATCTTAGATCCCTCTTGTGGAAAGTTACTTTGAACTGACTTTCTGAGCAGGGACGAAGTTCTACAATCAGCAATGTAAGAAAGACAGAGGAGCATTTTGCTTTTTTTTTTTGGCTGGACGGAACTACGAGATAGAGAAGAGAAAAGTCTTTTATATTAATAGTAATGGGATTGGGAGAGAAGGGATAGCGATCTATAGCTTGCAGGAGGGCGCCAAAAGGCCAGAGCCAAATCGATTTTGAATTCCTTATTTGTTGAATTTATTGCTGAGAGTCTCGAACACCTACAAGTGGTTTTACATTTTTTTTAATGTGATTGTTATATTACATTAAATAGCTTTAAACATCATTCATACTTTCCCCCAAAAATTCCCACGTTTTCCTTCAACATAACATTCTTTCATTGACCAATCACGATGATATAATTTCCTCAAAACTAAAAATGAATGTATTTTAGAAAAAGATCATTTTCTGAACTTTTTTAGTTGTAATTTTTGTTAATTTTATTTTTAAGAAACGCGAACTATTTTTGTTTTAGATCTTGAATTGTTATTACTCGTCTATCGACAAAGAGAAATCTGCTTACATTGCATTGATCGGATCAATTTTTTTTTTAAATTGAAACAAATAATTGAATACCATTCTTCGTTTGATAGATAGAGATCTTGACCTTAGCTTTCATCAAAAAGTAAGATTTTCTGAGATCTTTATTTTTGTTATAATTTATATTCGCAATAAATTGGAAATATTTAAAATTGGAGTGAAGATTAACTATACGACCTATATTGGAGTGAAGATTAAGTTTGCAACAAACATCTGCAGTCAAACCGCTCTATAAAATCTTTTAACTCCTACAAGTCATAACTTCGTGTGATATGATAAAATATTCTTGTATTTTAGAAATAACATATTACTATGCAGAGCAATCCTTTTACGTTCTAGCGTATGATTCTCCAGCCGAAGCAGAGAATAATCTCAACAAATATTTCTAATCTATTTTCTTTCAATCCCTTGATTCCGCTCTGTCTCTTGAGCAAGAATCTTCATTTAATTGCTGATAAATGTCTTCTTTGATCTATCTATTGGCTTTTCCTCTAAGAACTTTGTTCACTGATTATCTTGAGGGACCTGTTGTATCCCAGGAGATGACCCATCCATTTCAGTCCTTTTTTTTTTTAGACCAGACTATTCTTCTGTCTTCATCAGAAGAAAAACCCATTCTCGAAACCCTTGTCTTGCTGATCCTTTCTGTCCAACTAACTTTCAGCATTCGTCTTCAGAATCAGATTTCAAAAGAGTAGCTTTTTGCTCCTGTTTTCGAAGGATCCAAGTTTTAACTCAAATATAACTTAAAATGTAACTATGCCTTCACAGTTTTTTATTAATCATTTGACTTTGATGTTAGAAGCTTTTTTTTTTCTTTTTCAGCACATTTTTTTAATTGAGAAAGCAAGTTAAAGCTTTTCTTTAAAAGGAGTGATTCATAAAATGTTGTTGTAGTTAAAAGTTCTTAATAAGTTTACAAGCAAATTACTTTTATTCATGTTTAGTTAGTAATTGATTGAGTGAATCAGGCTATTCCACATCAATATTTTTTTCTTTGTTTCTGTACGCGATAATCCTAAAAATACTTAACGGATTGAATAAAATCTGGTGTATTGCTTAATTATGATCCAGCTCAGATAATTTTATTTTGATCTCCACTCCTTTTATCCCTCAAAAATGATTTCTGAAAATCCTCCCTTAAATTGCTAAACTTATTTCTTTAAAAGTTTGCTATTGTGAATTTTTATGGTCCAACGTAAAATAAAAGCACGGTTTTTTTGGCCTACACCCCTTTCCAATCTTCAAATTGACCTGGCAGCACTGCTTGCTCACTGTTTACTACGCAATGAAAAGCTGAGCGTATACCGAACAAATCTGATTGTATTCATCTCAGATTTAAGAATAAAAGGCGTGGATGATTTATTGGTTATCTTGAGATATAAATACATGATAAAGGATCACCGAATCGCTCCCGCATATAACATTATAATCAATATTTTTACCATAAATAATGCAACTACTGAAAATACTAACAATTAAAAGAAATTCGTGCGAATTTAAGACGATAGGAGCTAATAGAGTAAGCAAAGAATCAATTTCAAAAAGGCTTTTAATCTATTTCAAAGAATCTATTTTAGAAAGACTGGACGGATTATATAAAATTGATTATATGTAAGCATAAAACATTATAAAAGCAAAAAAAAAAAAAATGAAAATAAATTCAAGTGATAAAAATTATTATAATTTTGTCTTTTTCTTTTTTTTTTAATTATACAAACTGTTTCGTATATAATTAATAATAACTCGAGGTTTTAGCCGTGCCGGCGTGCTGTAGTGGATTAGACTGCGATCTCCCACGAGGCTGATACGCCGGCACCTGGGTTCGAATCCCGGCGTTGGCTTGGACATTTACTTTCTTTTCAGTGTTTGTCTTCTTTTTCTCTTCTTCCGCCATCTATAGCAATAAAGAATTGTGAAAATTTAAAATGGAAAACAACAATTTCCCCATTTTTGACCTATGTAGGGTTAGTGCGAGAAATACAGAAGAATAAAAGCTCACGTGGGGTGTGCCCACGGCCCTGGGCCCAATAAAGAGAAAAAAAAAAAACTAATAAAAAAAATTACTCGAGGTTTTTTTTTCGTTTCGTGAAAAGGGACACTTCTTCCATAGAAAAATAAGTAAATATGTTTAGGAAAGAGCCACTAAACATCGACTGAAAACACACTTATGGACAGACTGAAAACGATAAACTAGGTGGCTGTAAAAGTTTTTCGGGCGTACTTCTCTAGCAGTTCGTTTATCATCTAACAGATCATACAACAGAATAGCCACATACAAGAAATGAAAGATTACTGGTACAATTATAAGAACTTTTCTTATTTTTATAGCATCTTAATAGCAAAAACTTAAAAATGAATGTTTAAAATGTTGTTTCCTTAGCTCATAAATTCTGTAACCTAATATATACTTAAAATGCCATAATACAATCATTAAAACTTATTAAATTTACTGTAATCTCTTAACTCCTTGGCGATATTCGTCTTATTTTCTCAAAGACTTAATCATACCATAAATAAAATTCTTAGGAAAAGAGAATCTCTCTCCTTTTCCCAAACTACAGAATCAAAAATAGTACAAAAAAAAAAGAATTACTTACAATAATAGTGAACGTCATATCAATCACGTTCAATTCACGATCCTAATACATTATTCAAATTACTGAATTTAATCAACGCCACCTAGATATACAAGGCCCTGTCGCTGCTTCAGTGACGTCACGTAAGGGGACCGACACTCACAAGCAGTATGTGGGCTTCCCTGCATTCAATTCTATCACTGGGCTAGCTGTGATTTCTAAGAACATTTAATGCAGTTAAAACTTATGAACTGTGCTCATTATAATATTTAACAATTTTTAAGGAAGTTTTATCCACGTTAAAAAAAAAATTCTTGCAGAGAATTTGTTTTCATAACATAGTTGTCTTTAAAATTTTAATGTTACTATTTACTTAGATACAGTATAAGAAAAAGTTAAATATTCGGATTTAAATCCAGAAGAAATTTGCAATAAAATTTCAACCATTTACACAATAATTTCTAGTAAAATTTGAAATATACACCCGGATATAGAAAATAGGGAATTTTTAAGACAACTTTAATATTTACATGACAATAACTAACAACAATTAATGTCAGATTATTCACTACTAATAAAAATGCTAAATAATAACGTTTCGTTTATTAAATGACTTAAAAAAACAATGTATAATTTCTAATTAACCGTTACTTTTCTTATTTTTTTTTTAAAATTAGACTAATTGCAGATATATATATATATAAACATTTTATTCCGGATACTGAAAGCATTTTAATGAAATTAATGTAATGAATAGAGCGAACATTCACTATTTCAGTGATAAGAATCTTAATGAAAGATATATTTTTATTAACAATTTCATTCCGATATATTTTAGTTCTACATATAAAATCAAGATCAGCTTTTTCTTTCTGTTCAGCTACGATTGTTAATTTAAAAATTTCTTGGATATCCCATTTGTTAAATTACTGTTGGTTTTTTTCTGAAGTTCTTATCATTGAAGTTTTTGCTCATGAAACGTTTAGGTTGAAGAAAAGTTTTTGTTACTTGTAATTGTGAAAAGTCAAAGAATAAATTTCAAATTTCCTAAAAATTAATCTTGTGAATTCATCAATTTTTTTTTATTTCGATCTTAATTAAAAATTTTATAATTTACATAACATATCTTTAGATAAAATTATTATTATATATCATACACACAAACCCACTATCCAAAAAACACAAAATATGATAAGAAATAAAAATTTCTACCCTTCCCCCTCAAAAAAAACTATAATCATTATAGGGTTGTATGTGGATTAAATTCCAAACCAAAACACTATTCTCTTTATTTCTTTCTCCATTAGCATTACCTATAATCTTTATATTTCTATTTTGTGAAACTGTTGAAATACACAAAAAATCAATAACAAAATAAAATCGGTTTTCATAGAAATTTATTAAACTATTTATACATTACAACAGTAAAAATCCTATACAGAAATAAAAATTTTTTTACAATGTTGATCTGACATTAAAAAAAATCAAGTCTAAAATCAGCAGTTCAAACAGAATTTACCGTATTACAGCCATTTATAAAAACTATGCTAACAATATCTACATTGAATATATAATACAAAATTTATTACTGATAGCAAAATACCTAATGAAATTACACAGATAACATTTTTAGCCGTATTAAAAGTAAAGCTTTCATCAATAATTATGGTGAATACAGTTTTGTGGAGCAAAATTAAGGAAAAAACAAAAATAAAAAAAACGAACCAAATCCATGTTATATATAATTATACAAATATTTAAAGAGAAAATAATCTAATTGGATAAAATAGTGCAATACTAATCTATCTAATATAATTTAATAAACGTTCTAATTTAGCATTTTCATCAAAATTCTGAAAACTATATTATTTGATTAATTGATACCAGTGAGGATTTTCTTTATATTATTATTGATTAAATCTTAACATTTAAAAATATATTCATCATAATAGATAAACTGAATTTGAAAGCATTACTTGCTCTTTTTTCTTTTCATTTCTTAAATGTTTCTAATTTTCTTTTTTTCTTTGAGCTGGAAGGTTTGCTTACATCGTTCTTTTGTGAACAATAATTTTTTAGCAAAGTATTAGTTGCAGTTTGCAAAACATATTTTAAGACTCTTTCAATCGAGTGTCCCTCAGTACATTGATCAAAGGATAAACATTCTTGTTCAATCAATGAATGGAAAGTTAGATTAACAACTAGACTTCGTTGGCCTTGTACTTGTAAAAATTGATCTTCATGATCTTTGGATAACAATTTTGAAACAATTATGTAATTGAAGGACACAGCATGAACAACATCTGGACGAGGACAAAGTAATCCTCCTCTATCCAAATTTCTTATGTACCTGTAAGATATGTCTAAATCTAATTTCTTATCTAAAGTTAAATTATTTAAACAAGATTGACATTGAATTTTTCTTAAAAATTTATATATACAATAGCCTGCAAGGTAAGTAATAATAGGCAATACTTTTAAAGAATTTAGATCATTTTCTGTAACAGTAATTTTTCTAAAAGGGGAATCATTTTCATTGAAAGACGAATCATCAGAAACTATTTCTTCACTGAATTTATTAACAAGTATATTTCCAAATTTTGAAGAATTTAGGGTTAAGGGAAGAGAATCCTGCATTCTTAGCTTCGATTCACATTCAAAAATCTGTGTTATTGATATGTCATAATTAGAGCCAGATAGTTGGCGATATTTCCCAAATCTGTCCTCCAGCATATCCGTTTGCACCTTTCCTGGAAGGAAGTATTTAAATTTAAGTTCCTCAATACAGTAGGTGCACATTTCAAGAAGAGCACAAGTTGTATGGGCCAGGGCTAAATGGGTGTCTCTAGAGAAAGTACCAGCAGTGGAATTCCTTTGCTTCCACTGATCTAACCAGCTCCAAAATTTCTCTAAAAATATTTGGCGTTCATCATTTTCTGCTTTAGTCATTGGTTCCTGATATACATTGTTTAATCTTTTACCTTTATTTGGAGATTTGACATTTACAATTTCAAACCAAGTACATATAATTTCAATAAACAAAGCAGTAGAACTGTGATCTATCAAAGTATGCTTACCTCCCATTTCTCTGAGAGCCTGGACAATAAATCTATTGAAAATTTTAAGAGCTAAATTCACATTCTGTCTTTCTAAGTTTGAAGGATTAAGTGCCTTCAAAGTCAGACCATATCCATATTTCAACAAACCTTCACCACTCTCTAGCTGATGCATTTTTCTCAAGGTGCTGAAATTTGCTGTCAGTAAGTTTTGTTCTGGACTGGCAGATGTGTCAAAGTCAGGATAAAATAGGCACTGTCCTGATTTCTTTTGGTTAATCCAATTGTTTCTTACACATTTTATAATGTGAACAGAATCAATACAAAAAAAAAGTGGCCTGGAAGTATCGAAAGGATGCTTGTAAACTATACGTAGTTCTGGTGGTGTGGAAAAATAGGAAATTGCTTTCCGATTAATTGCATTATTGTCACTGACAACAGTAATAACCATAAACCCAATTTCTTCAAGGCCAATAATTATCATTTTCAGAAAATTAAATAACTCTGGGCCAGTTAATTTTCTTACAGGCAGAATGTGTACAACATCTTTATATTTAGATAAAAGACTTTGAATCATAAATACATAAGCTGTTGTAGCAGCATTTACAGAATCATGACTTGCACCAAAAATGCTACCTCCTTTATAGTCAAAATAAGGTTTTAAATGAATTTCATCCATCATAAGAACAATTTTATGGTCATTCTCACTTAACAATGAAAATTTACATTTTATGTATGATAAAAACCCATCCTCTTTTTGTTCAGCCATTGGTTTCAGTTGAAAATTAGAAATTACTCTTCTGAGTGTGCTAGGATGTGGTAAAATAAAATTTTGTGAAGAAAGCATAAATCTGTAGGCATGAGGTGATATAGAATAAAGTAAAGAAGAAAAAACAAGCATATCAGCTGTATATCTTCGACATTCCTTCTTACAGTCTAGAAGCATTATCTGGTCACGAATAAATTTAATAACATTACTCAATGAATCATCATTATCATAACTTTCAAATATTTTCAGAATATGAGACATAACATGTAAATTTGGTTGACCTTTCTTCTGTTGGTGCAAAAGACCAAACAAAAGATTTTACATTTTCAAGAACACATGATAGCTGATTTAAATCATTAACTAATTCTGGGAAAATGTAATTTCTATTTGAGCTAGCAATTTTTACATTATTAATAAAAACAGACAACTGCATGTCTTCTGAAAACAAAACAGATACTACAATGACAGGTACAGGTTCCATTTCAATGATGGAAAAAAGTAATACATTAGGTTTTTTAATTACTGACCAACAATCTGGGAGTGCCATGCTTTCAATCTTTGAATATAGTTCCACTATGGAAGTAAACTTCATTCTGGAATCATAGGCTTCTTTCTCCTTCATGCTTTCCACAAGAGCTTTTCGAAGAGCTTCATTTTCACGATGAAGCTTTTTCTCATCAGCACTTTGTCTACATGATTGTGATGAAGATAAGTATGAAGGGCATCCAGGAAATATCAGTGGCACAGCATTTTTAATTAAACGAGGATATGCCAGAGGTGCAGAAATATTCATTCCAGTCTTTTCATCGTACATTTCTGTTATTCTCTGTACATCACATGGTCGGAAATGCAGCTCGCAGACCTAGGGAAAAAAAAGAGTATGTTCAATTTGCTACATATGTGTAAACTGTGTATGCAAAGCAGATGTATGATATCACTGAAAACCTTGTATCTAATTTCTTTAGTTATTTTTAAGTAATTACTTATAATATCCTCCCAAAATAAAAATCTAAATTTACAGTGGCTATTGCTTGTATATATAGCACATTATTTCTTCTTGTATGACCTTGTTTTTAGAATATCAAAAAAAATATTTATCTTCTATTGACAAAATAAAATACACATAAATCAAACCAAACATAATTATGTCTAAATTTTCTCATTTTTATTTTTCTTAATAAAATTTCTGACTATTTACATTACATATGATGTAATCGGTAAGCAGCATATTTTACAAATAATCTCAAACTCTTCTTTAAGGAAAACAAAAACACCATAATTTTTCCTTTTGCTTATTAAAACATTAATTCCATTTTATTGTGTCTTACGTATTTCGAATATTATATAATAAACACTTAACGAAATTTGATTTTTACATATTAAAAACAAGAATTTCAGTATTTTTGTTTTTGTTTTTTTAATGTTATATATATATATATATATATATATATATATATATATTAATGCATAATTAATCAATTAAATAATTTAAAAAGATTTTTTTTCCTGAATTATATCAGGTATTAATTGTTTTTTAATTTCGTAGTTATAATTATCCCATTTCAGTTGCTTAAAAAGCTTATATTTAATTAAATTTACGGATCTAAGCCCAAAGTTATTCTATAGCCCAGCTATATTAGAAATATTTAACCAATTACTTCTAGTGTTTATTCTATTATCGTAATTACGTTGTCATTTCTAATTCGAAAAAAAATGTTTAAATTACCCTGTAAATAAATTTCTCTTTAATCATTAATATTTTATATTTAATCGAATTTTTTGTTTTTCTCTTTGTGCCGTAGTATTATAATTGATGACAATATTACTTAGGATTTTATTTAATAAATTATTTACATTCTTATTTGGTACTTAGTTAAGCATAATTTAAAACCGAATCGACAAGAAATTTGAATATCATTTATTTTTGTTGGAAAGGAAATAAATTTCTTATATGTACAAATAAGTATGTATAAGAGTGAAGTTTATTAATAATTGAATTAAAATGAGAATCCATGTAAATTTATTGTTTATTTGAAGTCCAAGGTATTTTTGCTGAGATACATATTCACTTTTATCGCAATTACATATGTTATTTGTAGAAATTAAATTCAAACAATTATTGTGTAAAGTAAGAAAAAAAAATAATTTATCACAATTTTGTTTTTTATTTTAATAAGCATTACTTTTGTTTTTTGTGTGGTTTATTATCATTTTATTATTATTAGCCCAATTAATAAAATTATTTATATCTTTAAGAATTTGAGTGAATTTATTAATTCCCTTCTTTTAATATTTTAATAATTTTTCTAATCTTCAAACAATTAGCAATTTTATTCTTAAAATTCACTTACAATAATTTCTACATAAATATTTCATTCTGAAATTATATGTTTGGTATTTATGAAATTATCTTCGTATTTTTATTAACACTGTTTATCGTTAACTAAGGATAAAAAAAAATACAATACCTATCAAAAATCCCTTTAAAATAAAATATTTAAAAGTTGCTAATTTTATAATAAATTTATTTACGCATCTCAAGTTTGAATTTAAATACATTTCATGGCTACCTTTCGAAAGCACGTGTTACCAAATGCAACATGTGCTTATTTAGGCCTAACGTCAAATTAAAAGTTGTTCTTAATGAAATGACTTAAATTAATAAAACAGTGTTAATAAAAGATATCTAGTAAATGTAGAATAAATTCATTACAGCATAGCTCTTCAAAGAAAGTGATTAAAAATTTTAGAAATACTCGTAAAATTTACTTACTCGTGTTGCTTTCGTTGGTTGAAAATTTTGTCTTGGAATCGAATTAATCCATTTTCTTCGTAAATCCACTTCCTCTGGAAATTTAAACACAGATACCTTTGGTCCAGTATCGTAATTGCCACGGCAATTCGGTACACAGCATCTAGAAGGCATATTTTCTGAGTTGAAAATAAAAAAAATTAACGCACAACGTTTGAGAAGTGACTGCCACGGCGAAAACAACGGTCTGCTGCCTCTGACGTCAGAGAAATTTGAGGGTAGAGTGACTTGGCCTTGATTTATCTAGGTGGCGTTGATTTAATGCCTTTTTATTTTATTCTTTAATTTTTATAAATTTAATGTCTTTTTTTTTAAAAAAATTAACGTCTTTATTTTAATTTAATGTCCTTTTTCTTCTTTTTAATGAAATCTTCAAATTAAATCTTCTTCTTATTAATTCTTCCAATGGCTTTTTCATGTTGTTCAATACTTCTTACTTGTCCTCTTTTTCTTCCATCTATCTTTGTAAGCACGAAGATATATAATCCTTTCATTTACCAACTGACCTACTTTCTTGCATTTACTCACCTACCTACTCGACATTCCTTGAAATATAAAGATTATTTTCATTACGTTTCTAAAAAGAAAATCTCAGAAAGACTGATGGAATGAAAGTTATAACAAAATTAATCAGACAATTTTGCATTCAATATTGCTGCTGTTGCCTGCCATAAAAGTAGAGAAACTCAGTGAAAATTTAAAAATAATTTGTATAAATAACTAGAAGTCTTAAGATGCGTTTGAAGTTGACACACTACATACATTGCGAGCTAAGAGCAAGCATTTAATTGCAAACAGTAAAATAAAAATATAAATAAGTAAAGTTTGTGAGGGAATTTGTAAATAACTGTTAGCAGACATTATTGCAAATATCAACAATTGCAACATTTCTTTACATTTTTTGGTCAGTTATTTTGGGTTTTATTCAATCACTAAGGAAGGATAAGGAAACTTTTACAAAGAAATTAAGAAAGAAATAATTAGTTAACCGACAATTTCTTTGATTCCATAATGAAATGTAAGTAAAAGAAAGTAAGCTAAATTATTTTTTATTATTTCATTTAAGCTGACTTTATCAATCTAAAAATAGGATTTCTATTTATAATAGTTTGCAGAAGAAAGCCTAGTACTAACGTTTTATTTTATCGTAGTTAGCTAAAAGCAGAGGCTGTACCGATATTTACAATGCTGCACTTGATAATGATAAATAATAAAAAAAAACCCAATACCTACATTTTATTTTGTAACAGTTAGATTATTTTAGAATATATTAGACTATTTTTTGTTATTGCCATTAGCCTTTAGGTCAGAAGCTGAACAACGTCGCAGGTTCACAGCTTTGCGCGAACACATCTAACAATTTAAGTGTGTCACATCTAACATTTAAGTTGACAACAATGACAGGAACCTTAGAGATCTCAAAATATCTGATAATATTTCAGAAACGATGCAAATTCATAGAACTGATTCTGGATTAAACTACTAATATTCTTTTTTAGAGGAACAAAACTATAATCTCTGGCTGTAGCAAAATAAGTGACAAATAACATCTATACTAAACGATGGTATGATTCTTTCTCATTCCTCCATCCTCATTCAAGATCTCCAAGAACCTCCGGGGATTCCGAGCTCCCTCCCAAAACAGGCCCAAGTGACAACAAAGCTTTCTGATCCTTCCGATAAATAATAATGTAGAACAGGCTCTTTTCTCTTTGCGACTGCAGGCGGTGACAGGCGAGAGAAAAGAATCTTCTTTTTTAGATCAAGAAACATTGTAACAAATACATTGTAAATTGTTGGATCCCATTAGTTAATGAATAACGATTTGCGCAATATTACTATAATATTATGCACTGGGAAAGAGTAAAATGTGTTCTGTCAGAATATGATTAAATGGTTTCTTTTTTTTTCCGCTTTCCACTTACTTTTTCTGAATATCTCTTATGTAGAAAGTTGTTGATATCTACAGCGTAAGATGAAGGTGTTATTTTTCTAGACTCTATATTTCTTTCTACTGACGGTTAGTGATTAACAGTAAGACCATCTTCTAATAAGATGCACATATTTCGCTAAATACTGTGTTGCTTTTATGAATTCCAGAGTAAGAAAATTTCTTTAAAGACGAATATCCACTGCTGAGAACACGAAACCCTGTCAATCTTGAAACTGATTAACCTCTAAACTTTTCATTCATCGCCAACCGCGATTTTCTTTTTATTTTTGGTTCTCTGGTGGGCATTCCCAATCTGAGGCCCGGACTCCCAAAGCCTTCGGGTTCCGAAAAGTTTTCCTAGGAATTTCCATTCTTTTTTTTTGGCTGTACATTTCAAGGCATCAAAATTCAAGTAGGCATCGTATTAGTGAGTCAATGCCTGATAAATGAATAAAAAATTCATTGGTACATATTTTATTCAGAATTGGTTTATTATCATATTATATCATTCGTCCAGAACTGTTCATGTTTCCAGTGGCGGCTCGTGGCTGTGAAGTTAGGTGAAGAGCTAGTAGGAAAATAATTATATTATATTATATCATAATATATATAATTTATAATATATATTATAATATATAATATTAAATATTATAACAACTTTTTTCTTATCTTCGTCTTTCCAACGTGAAAATGATGTTTCTAATAAAACACACACTATATCTTAAACAGAATTCATATTTAAAACAGCACAGGACTGCGAAACAAGAGCGCTGCGAAAGAATTTCACATTGGAAGAAGAGAGCATATTTCTCAGTTGTAACTTCACCTATACGATGCTATACAGTGGGTGACGTCATGGTTGTCATAGCAATCATCGCTTAGGTTATCCAGCTACGCTCCGCTCCTGAGGTTGAAAAACTTCATATAAAAGCCTACTTCACTTGGCTCAGTGCCAGAACAAAGTGCCGCACCAACGGCGCGGGACTTACAAAATACAAAAGTACGTTTCTATTAAAACCAACATACGTGATAAGGAAAATAAATTTTTCCTTATAATAATTGTTATATTATAAATAAATAATATTGTATTGTAAATAATTGGTAAAGTGCCACTTCACTTATGTCCCCTGAATAGCCGCCACTGCATGTATCTTAGAGAAGTTCGTCGAGATTATTTGACTCTTCTTTACAAGTTCCAATTGTAAACATCATCTCATTAGCAGAATTAACTTCTCTCCCAATTCTTCAAAATTTGTGAATCTATCCGATATACTATTTTTAACTGCCACTTTCTAAGAAATCAGTTCGAAGTTAGTAATCAGATGTAGGAATTAAAATACAGAAATATTAGTAAAAAAAAAGTAAGGGAATAGAAGGCATTTTGCATTCATCAATCGTTAAAGGAGGAGATATCGCAGGCATTTTTTAATATCGTCTATGTAACTAGATTTTTGCTAAGAAGCTGATTAGTGTTTACTTAGAGGTACCCAAATTATCTCTGTTCATGGCACCTTCTTAGTACTCGGCATTTTTCTTACGATCTCTGTAGGCCAAAAGGAATTCCTAAGAGTTCCGTTTATTAAGTAGTTAGAGCCAAAGAACAAGTATTTACATCTCAACAACTTAGTTTAATATTACACTTAACTTGAAAACAAAAAAAAAAAAAAAATCAATATTTTTTTACTTTATGCTTGAAAATTTGAATTATCCAAAGGCGACTTGTGAGTTTGTACCGCACAGTTTGGGAACTTCTTATCAAGTGAGAATCTTCCTGGTTGTTGCTGGTACAGATAATTAGCGTGTTCTTTTCTAAGATTCCAGGAAAATAGCAACGACGTTTATATGGAAACAAAGTAGCCATCAAAACCATCAAATTTGACATCATCGTTTCTTACTGTTTTTTTAGCAAAATTCCATTTCACTTATAAATATTTTAGAAGTATTATGAAAGGACATTTGCAAATCACTAAATTTAATTTTTTAGATTTTTAAATTTAATCTTTTAAATTTACCAGGCCATTGAATAAATAAATGAGAATCGATTTAAAAACATTTGCATGTCTAAAATTTCTCGATAGCTATTTTTAGAAAAAAAAATTCTCAAGTCAAAACAATTGACTTATGCTTCAGGTTCGTCAAATTGAGGTGTGTTTGCCTTTCTTACCTTTTATTACATTAAAAAAAATACAGGAAATCAAGGAAATTATTGATCTTATTTAATGATCTTAATGGACACATTTCACTTTTACCTGAAGGATTTCGGGGACAATAATTATTGAAATTATCAAGTGAGTGACAGTAATTAGAGAGCAGCAAGCAAAGTAACGTCAGGATCAGAAAGGGCGAATGTCTCGGACTCATTAGAATTCAGATATTATCATTTTTAATTACCTGAACTGTCATAATCTAAGCATTTTTCATACAATACAGGCAACTCGATTTACACTTGGAATTGTTTTGCAAATTAGTTGGAATACGATTTAGCAAGAAAAGAAGTGACAAACTAAGCAAACTTTATTTGATAATAAAATTATTTAGATTAATAAAATGCATTTGGTATCTTAACAGTTGTAAAGGACTGAATTATGAAATGGACAAGATAGAACAAAGAATAAATAATTATCACTTATAATAAGCTTCTTACGTCTACATCGCATTTATATAAAAATCAACAATATTTGCATTAAAAGCCTTAGCATTCAATAGGTTACACCGCTCTTCGTTGTTTTCCGATAGTGAAATGTTCTACGTGATCGTTGCATTAATTGTGAAAGTTTTATGAAAATTAAACTTTATCCAATTTTGATCAAATTTAGGTTTTTTTATTATTGAAATCGCTTTACATTAAGTTAAATCAAGAAGTTTAACCGTTGTAGATTTGTTTCATACACAGAATTGATACAAAAAACTATCAACAATAGACAACTTCCGCAGTTTTTCAATGTAATATTTTTACAATATGCCACTGGATAGCTGTGCATCTCGACTGTCTGAAAGCTATCAAGTTATCATGATCACAGATGAGAAATAAACTGATGAATACGTTATTCCCAATATGGAGCCAAAGAAGAATAAAATTTTCGCGATTTATATTATAGGGTAATATATTCAGACTGCTGAAAAACTCTGTACAAAATTTTATGGGAGATCGGGAACATCAAGACAATGTTTTTTGTTTTTTTTTGGTACAACAATACATGTACGCGAGAAGTAATAATATGTTCGAATACATCATGCTACGACGCTTCGCAAGATTACATAATATGCTCCAAACAAATGATATGAAATATTTATGTACAGAAAAGGTTTATGTGACATACAGAATACAAACAAACAATAGAGGAAACTTAGGAAACGGAATACATGGAATATGGAGCGCAAACTGGTGGAACCATCAGCATTAACGGAGAAGACCTATAGAAAACGGAGCAGTTCAAATATCTCGGCTCCCTCTTCTGCAACAACGGAGACTCTTTCCCAGACGCCCGTGCTCGTGTCAACGCCGCGCCAAATGGATGAAATGGCGCCAGGTTACTGGCGTCCTGTGCGATCGTCGGATGCCTATTCGCCTTAAATCAAAAATTTATAGAACAGTGGTACGCCCAGTTGCTCTCTACGGATCCGAATGCTGGCCAGCAACATCGAAGCATGAACAAGTGCTCCATGTTATGGAAATGCGAATGCTAAGATGGTGTCTTGGCCTGACACGATTCTACCATGCAATGAATAAAGATATACGACGACGATTCGGCGTGGCATCAATTGTAGTAGAAATGAGAGAAGGAAAATCCGATGATATGGCCATGTGGTACGCAGCAATGAATACTCATTGGCGAGGACCACCATGCTTCGCGACCCTCATGGCCAATGACCACGTGATCTACCCAAAAAACGATGGATGGACCGTATTAAAGAAGACATGTAACGGTGAATGCTGCCCCCCAAGACGCCTTGAATCGAGCCAAATGAAGACGGATGTACCGAAAAGCGGATCCTGCCATTACGCGGGACTAACGCTAGGAAGAAGAAGAATAGAGGAAGCTTAGACTCGGAATGGAAGTATCCGTTTTCGGAGACGGCACATGTTTGATATACTGTCCGATATGTTGCAGGCAGTACTCGTAACGCTCTCAAACATTAACGTGAAGAGAAGTTGCTTCATTTCTCTGATGCATTTACACAATCTTGTGACCTAAGTCACCAAAGTGCAGGTGTGATCTCTCGGAAAAAGCTTCCTTCAGCATACTTCAAATGTAAGCGTCCGTTGGTATAAGATAAGGTAAATGAGACGGATATGGGATGGCTGCTCCACGGGAAAGGATACAATTATAGTCAATCCATTTGAAGAAGGCAGTCCCCTCAGGCGTTAGGACTGAGAACTTGAAAAAACAGGGGTGAAAGGGTATCAGGGTATTGTTACGGAATTAAAAAAAAAAAGGCCTTATGTGATCCTTCTTTTAGTAGTTTGAAAATTCAGCTCTTCGGAAATATAGTTATTTAAAGTCGATAATAACGAGGTCAAGCTCTGCCAACACTGTTGTAATCTTTCCTCCCTACCCCCACTTACATTATACCCTTTTTCCCTTATTTTTTCAAGTTCTCAGTCCCAACGCCTGAGGGGACTGCCTTCCTCAAATGGATTGACTATACCAAACTTCGCATGACATAATTGAAGCGTTTCCCTCGCTGTGTGGCCCAATCCTGCTGGAACCACTGCGTTTGTAGTGGCAGGTTACATGCACGGCAGAATCTGCTCAGATCCCTCAGAAATGGTGTCAGAAGGTTTTCTCTGTACCGCATTATTACCAGATTATCTTAAAAAAAGAGCCAGTATATAATTTATTGACAGATTCTAATTTTCTGTGGCATTTTTCTTCTTAGTCTGTCTTTACTCATCACGCTGAAAGGACTAGAATGATTGCCTTAAAACTTGCTTATTTACAATATTGTTTCAAATGAAAATGCTCTATCCCTCCTAATATACCTCTCCCTTATTCGGATCCTTCTCAGTGCTTTTATGAGATGGCTATCTGAGCGAAATTCTAAGATTAGTTTAAAATAAGCTTCCCAATTAGAATTCATATTTATTTGTGTGTTACAGAAATCTATGTTGAATATTTCATTTTTTTTCACATTAAAACTCCAATTAAATCCTAATTTTAATTAATTTTAAGCAAATCTGCAGAACTTTTTACTAAAAATATTATTTTAAATCGTATAGGAAAGAATTCATTGAATAGAAAATCGGAAATAAGATATCACAGAATAAATTTTAAATTAAAGAAAGAAAGAAAGAAGATATCCTTAAATATAGCTTCATCCATTGGAGAACTGAAATTGCTTTCTATGTCTTCACCTAGATGTCAAATAATAACTGTAACTTCTGCTCTATTGCAAACTTTAAATTGTAAATTAAAATTAGAATTACAGAAAAAAAAAATATTCTAAAATGAAACTAAAATGACAAAGATAAATTGAGGTTAAAAAAAAAATCGAAAATGACAGAATGATTGAAATGATTTAGTATATAAAATGCATAAATAAGAATTAAGCCCAAGTTAAAAATTCCCCGAAAGTTAACTAATCTCAAAACATAAAAACAATGAAAAAGATGAAATAAAATCAACAGAAGTTATTTGAATTTGACATCCATCACTAAGTTAGTCACAAAATTAAAAACAAATTAATTTGTTTAAAAGCTACAAATTTCATTGAATAGTTGGCTTTAACTAAGGTGACCAGACGTCCCGATTTTTAACAATTTGTCCCGCGTCCCGCGGCGTTTTAAAAAAGTCCAGATGTTTTTTGTTTTTTTTTGGGTTATTGAATTCTTTTTTTTTTTTTTGGTTGTTGAACTGGAGATTCCTTTTTTTTTTTCTTGTGGTTTTTTTTTTGGATGGTGTCCCGCTTTGCCAATGTAAAAATCTGGTCACCTTACTTTAACTAAATTTAGACTTTACCAAAAGTCAAGGATATTAAACTTCATGAAAATCCAAGCAATAGAAATTCCACATTATAAGTCCGTATAAATAGCACAGCGGACGAATATATACAAAAAAAATTCTGTTGTTTATGATTACAACTGAGACATAATAAATGCTGTTTCATTCTTTGAAATGACGCTTCAGAAAATGAGGTTTGCAAAATATATGGACAGCAATAATCTTCAATAGACAATATAACAAAACTGACCTTTTTTTTTTACAAGGATAAACATTACTACAAAAAAGTAATAATGTTTGTCTAGCAATTCCAACAATGAAAGAACAATAGGTAAGCCAGAAAAACTAAGCACAACGATTTTTATCCTGAAAAACTTCTCTGGTTTCGGTAATATACACAATATTTTTTTTCCTTATCTACAATAAACCGTCTTTTGGAAAGTATTTTTGGTGAAAATGAAAATGTAAAAAAAAATGGCATTCAAAACAATAAAGTCAGCTAGGATCCTGAAATTTATTGCTCAGAGCGAAATCAAATTAAAGGTGAGTTAAATTCAGGAAAAAAGAAGAAAAAATCTTAATACAAGTATATTACTGAAACTTAATATTTAAGTAAGGATATTTTTCTAAGGTTAAACAATAGCCTAGTGAGATACACCATTGTCTTTTCCAGTTTGTCAAAGGGATCATTAATGCCATATTTTTAAAAATTATTGTTATACTAGATTTCCTTCTCAATAGAACATTTGCCACTATATATGTTGTCGGAATAAAACTAAATGAAAACTGTTTGTTTTACCATACTCAATAGTCAAAAATTAGTAGCAAAGAAAAATAATAATTAAGTTAAACATAAATTAAAGGTTTTAATAAATATAAATAAGAATTTTTCATACGAGAAAATTAAAGTCACTTTCAGTTGAAGATTGGATATTTCAAAAAAAAAAAAAAAAAAATGATATATCGTTAGGCTTCTAGCAAAATTCACGAAGTAAAAAATACACCATTTAATTTAAGTTTTTTCATGCTAAAATTAGATGAGTTTTGTCTAAAAACACTCATGTACATATTTTGATTATCAGAATTTTAATTTGATTTTTTAGATGATTTTCTGTGTTTCAGAACTCCAAAATTGCCAAAATTGTTGCTCAAATAGTTGTTCAATTTAATACGTATCTTGAAAACATACGAACTTATAAAAAAATTAAGAAAAATATCAATCGAAAGGTACAAAGCTAAAGTTAGGATTCGCACTTTGAGTTGTCATCGGGAAGAGACTGGGACGGACCGTTTCGTCCTCATTAGGACTCCTCAGCCAGCCAAACTCCTCCGATGACAACCCAGAAAGTGCGCACGGTGTTAGTATCCCGACTCTCGCACCCGAGAATGGGATCTCCCACCGAAGAAATCCTAACCATAAATTAAAAAAGGGGGGAAATACAAAACTTCCTTGTCCTGCATTAAAGCAAGCACAAAAGGAATTTAACGGCTGCATCAACTAAGCTTTGTGCCTTTCGATTGATATTTTTCTTGAATTATTCGGGCACGTTAAACTTCTTTTATTTATAAAAAAATTAGTTAGCACTTTTCGTGGTGCTTCGTTAACACTTTCGCGACATTTCGTACGAAATCATTTCTATGAGAAAAATTAAATTTAATCTATAAGCAAACAAAAAGCGCTCAGTCCCCTTCGCTGGAAACTTGAATTACTAGTAAAAGATTAAAGGGTTTTTTTTTTCCAATTCTTCCGTCAAATAAAAAAATAATTAATTTCTTGATATTTCATCAGTTAAATACTACATCTGATATATTCCGTCTAACTGAAAATCTATATTATGTTTTTGTTTTCATGAATTCACTTCTTCAAGAAGCATCTTAAAATTTGACTTTTATTATTAGCCCTAGATCTGAAATTTGTATCTCCGACTTCTTAAAGTTGAACAGAATTTTATTTTTATTTTCTTAATTATTTACACTGTCTTTCATTGGAAATTTCATTTTCGTTCTTCATTAATGTTAATTACTCCTTTATAAAATGTTAATTGCCGCCTAATTAACTAAAAGCTTAATTGCAAGAAAATTTTAAAAAAATGCCGCATCACATAAATGAATATATAAAGATTTTAATATGTTCATAATTACGAACATATAAAATTATGATTATGTCATAAATTTTTTCAATCTTTGAATCCTGTTATAAATTTTATCTGTGCATTGAAAAACAGTCTATAAACGTAACAATAAATGTATTTACTGACGGAATTCTTTAGTGTCATTTGCTTTCACACAATAAAAATTTGATTCGCAAACATTTCTATAATAGGATTGGTATCTATCTTCATATTTTACTTTAAAGGTTGTAATAACTTCAATATGGCAAGCTTTATTTATCAAATAGTTTTTAATCATTTTATCAGACATGTTCGGTGGCCACAATGCAATGCCATTGGAAAAAATACAGTTGTCTTTGTGTTTACCGTAGTCTGCTGATAAAGTTAAACATAATTTATAAACAAAATAAATTATGTTAAATGTCTTATTTTATGTTTAACTTATATGTTAATTCTATTTGAAGTATTTTCAATTATTCCTTCAATTGAATAGATAGATCAATGATGAATTCGTAGTAACTTTAAGAACTTCAAAAAGAAAAAGAAAAAGAAAATGGTAATAGATAGAAGTTGAGTGGACTCTTATATACTGTATATCTCTAATAACATCAAGAATGATTTAATTTATTTTAGATTGTTCAATCTGTGTGATACAAGAAAAGTCTCAATATTTCTTTGGTCTTCATGGAAATCTTCTCCATCTAGAAGATTGTCCTAACAATTTCAACTAGATATTTTTCGCCAATTCTGTCAGCATTCTCTCTATTTCATTTCATTTTGAAATATCCTGCAATTCATTTCTTAAGTCCTCATTTTTGGTTCCTGTGGAACAAGTTTTTTCATTAAATTCGTTAAGTTTTCCTTTAAATTCGAAGAGACTGAAAAACAGAATACATTATGTCACTTTTACTCTATTTAAAAGTTTTAGTTATTTTTAGCTGAACAAGGACTACTTTTCTGTAGTAACGTCAAGGTAGCAATTTATGGATATTTCTAATATTTATAAGTAGTAGCTCATCCTCCACACATGTACATAGCACTGTAAAATTGATCACCAATGAAAATCACCAAAGGAATTTTGATTCCAACTTTCAAAATACAAAAGTGAATTATATAATATGAAAATCAAATAATACCGTCATGGAAACAACGAAGCAATACTAACAAATTTGTCTTTATAAATAAGAAAGTATCATTTTCAAGTATAAAAAAAACAAACAAAAACTATTGATAGAAAAAAATGAGTACAGTAGAATTGAGGACATCTCTCATACGGAAATGGTGGTTTTCGTTTGTTTGTTTGTTTGTTTCTTTGTTTACAGATTAGTTTTTCAAATTAATATATGCTGACAATAGGACGAACCTAGTAGTCTCAAAAGATTTTTTTTTTTTTTAAAACAAAAATTACTATGACTCAAACTCGACGATGTGTGACAGAATAAGCAACTCTATTAGTTAAAATGGAAATATGCTTGTTCTTAATATGCTCGAAAAAAGGATCAAAATTGAATGAAATAAAATAAGGAAGAATACAGCCAATGACAAGGGAGATAGAAGAATAGGAAGGAAAGAATGACAAATCCGAAGAAATAGAAAGAATCAAAAGTCAAATCATAATTGCAAAAGGCAAGACAAAACCAGACAAAAACAGACGGAATTGAAGTTGCTAACAATCTGTGAAACAAAGCGATGCAACCGAAGTAAAGCAGATGCAAATTATCTCTTGATTTCAACAGAAAATCTTGCTGAAAGTTCTAATAGAAATTCATTAACAAATACTTAACTAGAACGTATCAGATTAAAGGCGTAATACTTGCTATAATATAGTATGTAAAAAGATTAAGAAATAATGTTTCAATAACATTATGCGTGAGGAAAGTCGTTTGATTTTAAAATATCACTAGATTTTGATGATACTATATAGTAATGTCGAATCTTGCAAAAAAACATATCTAGCAGAATGTGAGAGAACATTTGCTCTGCAACAAATAGGCGAGTAATTAACCGCTAAAGCAGCACTAATAGCCCCCAAAAGACAGCAATTTCTGTATCACTTCCAGTGAGAACATCGATGCTTAGATTCCGTCGTGGTCAGGAAAGGAACCTAATCCTGCAATCCTATTAACCAAAACCAGAAATCAGAATTAAAACTACACTATTTAAATAGTAGAAAAGGCAATTAGCGTTATAAAAGCGATGCTAATTGAGGATTTAAAATAGGAAAAGTTAAATTAAACATTACTTGAGACAGAAAGAGAAATATAATCGGGAATTCCAGGCTGATAATCTCTTTCATTTATCTTTAACAAAATACTGACGTGTTGTATATACTTTATTTTCTTTCTTACAAAATATTTCGAACATATTTAAATGACAATACATAGAAACGCCATTTGATAACAGCCCTATTTCACAAAAACGTTAATGAAAAACACTAAGACACTAACCTATATCATGCAAACAAAGACATGTAAATCCTAACCATTACCTAGTCAAATGTTTCCCCACAGTATACATCAGCACAATACTCATTTTATTTTATACTTATTTTCTATAAGTCATATCATCCATCTTCTATCATTCGCAGCACTCAGATATTGCCAAACAAATGTGATTTTAGCTTTTTGTAACACTTTTAACAAGAATGCTTACATTTTTTTCTTGTTAAGAAGTAATTATTTTCACACACTGCAAATGTAGCAAGAGATATATGCATGTAGAAAAGGGGTCGCAGAGATATGTATATTCAAAGGAATATTTATATAAAGATGAAAAACATCGATCAGTGTATAATTTTCCTTTGAATATACATAAATATTATATA
>JAFIDM010009631.1:352975708-353003315 GCA_023159025.1 Thereuonema tuberculata
TTGAATATACATAAATATTATATAAATATTTATGTAATATTTATATAATATTTATGTATATTCAAAGGAAAAATATACACTGATCGATCTTTTTCAATTTCTCGCAATGGCAGAAAGAATTATTTTTTGAATGTTTTAAATACTATAGAATTTACATACTGCTAAAAAGCAAATAAACATTGCAATTTTAATGCCGATTATTCTCGTTCGAAGTGAATGACATATTGGAATTTTTAATTTACAAGAGAACTGATTAATATTAATAGAATTCAATCAATTTTACATTTACCAGGACATATATCAATTTAACCTTCAATTAATGCAAATGACATTATGCATAAATATGCATGTGATTTGCAAGAAAATAACAGTGTATAATATTTTTTGGTCGCTAATATTTATATTTACTCAATATAAATCAAGTTTCACAATTTTTACATTTAATAGTTAATTGGGCTCACGATTCATATAAAGCAAACCTCGTGATTTATAAAGCAAACGCCCTATTAAAAATAAAAATATCATCATCATTTCATTAAAAATCTTAATTTCAAACTTAAATATTGTGAAAATGTTTGAATTCTCCAGAGAATCAGTAGGAATTATAGAAAAAAAGAAAACATTAAACTATAAAGAATGACGCTTTAAAAAATGCAGAGAAAAGTTGGGCAGTTTGAAATTGCTTCCAGATGTGTCATACCTGTGAAACGTATCCACCCGAATGTTTACCCATAAGATAGGAGAGACAAATTCAATAATCTCATGAACAGATAATCCCATGTTTCAAATGTTGCCTTGTTTTGTTGCTGTGAACAGACTTTCTGATGGATTTGGCTTAATGAATCAGAAGGAAAATCATAAAAACGAGCAATGATTTTTAATATTAAGGAAAGCAACGTTTCTATCATTTCTGGGTTTAATTTAAACAATTAAAAATAGGAAAAAGTAATCATTAAGTTTTTATTTATTTTTAAGGACTGTTTATTTGGCATACTTGAATATCATTCATAAATCATTGAATCGGATTCACAGAAGAGCATTTTATATATTAAGATACAATTTCATGTAGCATTGTTAGCGAGCAGCATTAGTTTGTATTGGTAATGACATTAAGCATTCAGCATTCTCAATAGGCAGCATCTTTGGTCAAATGTAATATTAGGCATTATCGATTGAGGCAATTTCTGTAATCATCTAGTTATCTGACTGATACACTAATAAATAGTCTATGTCTTAGTTCTAACCTGTGTGGATGTCTTATCAATTACACAAAATGGTGGCAGAGGTGGGATAGCGGTAAATCCAGTGATACAAATCATTTCTCCAATACTGCAATCTCCGTGATCTCAATTTTGACTAACTTCTGGCAATTGTATAGCCAAAATCCATCTTCGAAATCAATGTCATCGTTCACAATTCGAACACATCCGAACAAGTCTGCAGAGAAAGATTGCAACTCTATCCAAGAGAAATCGACAAGTTCTCATTGTCATCAAGCCATCTACAAGACTGTTTATGTTTATTTAATCCATGTGTATTAAACTGTGAAATTTTGTTTTTCCACGTAGGGTTAACTCTCATATGGTAATGGTTCAACATAATATCTCCAGATCGTTTGCTGATGGGAGATGAAGCGGTCATTTTCCTAACTCTGCCATTGAAGGAAAGCAATGTTGACATGGTCAACGCATTCCATGGACATTTTATTGTCAAAAGAAACATTATTTTCTTGTCGTAGGAAAAGGATTTGGTTGTAGTCGAAAGGCACAACAATTTATTTTTCTTGTTTTTCTTTGGTTGGGGGTCACTTCCAGTTTGGCGGTTGCTCTCAGCATAAGGATCTTGCCTTTCCGAGTCTTTTATCGGGAAAGGCAGGGTTGGGCTGACGAGTCCGTAGAAGGACGAAACGGCCGTACCCAACTCCTCTCCTAATAATTGAATCGGAAAGGCAATTTCAAATTAATTCAGGTGCTGTTCTGTTGTTTTCTTATCTTTTTGTTTTTTAAATAAAATTGTCAAATATATAAGAGTTATATTTTCATGTTATTATTTATTCATTATTATTGAAATTCATTTTATTTGCGTTCAAACACCCCCATATATCGAAATTATTAACCGAAATAATTATTCGACCGTCTCCCAAAAAAGTCCTTTCTCAAAATGCATTTTCAAAAAAATGCAGTTTTTTGTAAATTAAACAGAAATAAATGAGAAAAGTGTTTAGATTAATTTTTCCTAATTAGGTTTCTGTATCATTTGAATATTGGATCCAGATCTTTATAGTTTAAACAACATCACAACAGTTCTTTAAATATACGATGTATTGGAGGTGTTTGAACGCAAATAAAATGAATTTCAATCATAATGAATAAATAATAACATGAAAATATAACTCATATGTTTGACGATTTTATATAAAAAGTTTTAGATTTTTATGAGCAATAGTTTAAAAGATATAGGGCGGTGAAAACCACCAGTACTTTCCAGTACTTCAAGAATCACCCGGTATAGACACAAGATTCGTGGAGCGATTCTTCAATGCAGTACAAGCTCAGACTGATGAATGCTAGGCGCAGTTCATACCGTTTAAATAAAGGATACTGAACATCTGCAGTAGGTCCTTCATCCCACTAGGAATTATTAGTTTCCACCTATTTTAAAAGGAGAAAAATTCCCTATGAACTTCCTGGAAGTCGGCATAAGTTAAATACAGAAAATAAATTATATGGTCATATTTGTCCCAAGGGACTTGCAGAATAGTGACCTTGGTCGGCGTTTGGACTATATGGCGACAGGGTATGAGAGTGGGGGAGTCGACGAAAGTTATTGACCACAGAAAAAAATTGCGTCTTTCGCTTAGGGTACGCGCGCACTACAGGTTTTTCAGCTGAAACCGCATAGTTGTAAAGGGGAGAATTTAGAGGAACTCAAGCCCTCCAGCAGGGCAATAATGGGACGATTACAGCTCTTATTGTAGTGAGTTTGCCCCGGGTTTTTTAGTCAGATCCAGGAGATGGGTCTTGTTCCATTTGGGAGTCAACTGAAGACCCTCCGGGTCCCCCAAGTAAGTTCTCCCCTTTTACAACTGTGCGGTTTCAGCTGAAAACCTGTAGTGCGCGCGTACCCTTATACTTTTAAAAGAGAAGAACTGAAATGAAGGATTGAAATAAAATATCGGTTTTCGGTTTCGCTTCGGGTACAACATGTTTAGCTTTTTCGGTTCGGGTTCAGCTCCACTCCGTCCAAAAATATCGGTTTTTTTCCGGTTCAGGTTTTCGGTTCAGTTCCGGCTCGATGCCCGGAATTAAACAAGCTTGCCAATGCGGGTTTCCAAAAACATTCTTGGTCGAATGTGTATCGATCATGTGGAAATAAACAAGTTTGTTAAAAGGAAAGTACATCCAAAGTCCGTTACCAAAAACATCTTTGGTTGTTTAGGAAGTCACGATACTTCCCAAACTCGATGTTAATAATGACTTATGGCAATGTCAACTCAATGAACAGTCACAATTATTTACTACTTTCATCATTCCATTTCGTTGCTACAAATATAAGCATTTACCATTTGGAATTTTATTGGCACAATAAGTACAGTATTTCAGAAACGAATATTTCAGATTTTAAGTGCACTCGATGATATTCTGGAAAACATCAATAGCATCCTAGTGTATGGAGAAATCAACGAAGAAAATAACAACAGACTATTTAAGGTTCTTAAACTTAACAAATGCATTTTGGGAGCTATTCAAATCAAATTTTATCGGTCCTACGATTAATAAAGACGGAATCATTATTGACGATAATAGGATCGTTGCAATGCGAAAAATTGGGCCGCCCGGAAATATCAGTGAAGTATATAGTTTACTCGGCTTTATCAACTATTTGACTTGTTTTATATCTCATCTCTCAACAAAAGCACAACTATTGAACGAATTGCTAAATCAAGAATAAATTTTATTGGGAGTCGTTAACAAGCTCAATATTTGAGCTGCTCTATAAGGAATTGATCCAAAATCCAACACTTTTGGCTGTTTCCCAGCTGGATCAAACCACATCAGCAGGTTCATCATACAGCATCGGTGCTGTTCTGAAACAGAAAGACAATCGTGGAGTTTATCGACCAGTCGAATATAAAAACTTACTCCAGCTCAGAAGAATTGGGCTCAAATTGAAAAGGGTATTGTTCATTAGTCTGGACTTGTGATCTATTACCAGTTAACATGTGAAGCTCGAGACGGATCATCGACCATTAGTTCTGATATTCAGTTGTCTACCAAATCACTAAACTCTTGCGAATGAAGCAATAACTCATGCGATATTCATTTGACATATTCCAGGAAATCAACTCTGCATAGCAGATATATTATCCGGCAAATCTCTACCAGTTCAGGGATCTGATGACAAATTGAGTGAAAATATTGTTGGTCATATGAAAGCTGTAGTTTCTGGTCTGCATACATCCAATGAACGTCTTCCCTCAAATACTCATCGCTAAATACTCAATTTGCCAAGAACTGGCAAAATGCAGTCTACACGGTTGGCCTGTCAGATCAAAAGTGTCCTGGCATAATTCCTTATTCGAAACACCGGGACAGTATTCCTATCCACGAGAGACTTTGAGGCATCTCGAATTATTGTTTCTGATAATCTACATAAAAACATCCTGGACAAGATTCACGAAGGATACCAAGGCATCACGTAGTGTCGTGTCCGTGCTAATGAATCTGTTTCGTGGCCAGGATTTTCCAATCAGATGGAATCTCTCATCTTGGCAAAAATCACCTTGGATCTTTTTTTACCTGGATCACAAATGGTGCTTACTGATTAGTGATTGTTATTTCAAGAATACAGAACTTAGCAGTGCAAGATAGTATCTTCATTATGAGAAGGAGAAGTAAGCAGTGATCTCAAGTCACAGTTTGCTCGTCACGGGACGCCAAGATCGTTTTCGGTGGCAATGGTAAGCAGTTTAGATCTATGCTTTCATCCAGCTTCTCCCACTTTCTAAAAAAATGGGATTTTCGGCTCCTTACCTCATCTTCACGATTTCCCCAAAGTCATAGTTTTATGGAGGCGACTGCCAAAATCGTCTCTGCGAGAGAGAGGAGGAAAAGCGTAGAGAGCTAAGTTCAATTACGACTGGTGTGTTTAATCTTACCGAGATGAAAATTAAGGACACTGTCTGGATAATTGACAAGCGCACAACTGGTAAGGTCATTCTATAAGTCAATGCTCCACGTTCCTATATCATCAATACTGGTTCTCGAGAACTTAGATGAAACCAATTTCATCTCATTCCGACCAGTTTCAGTGAGGATGATGACTTATTGATGTGGTAGTCTGAAACAAACCAACCTGAATCAAACAACCAAATTCATGATCACACAAGACCAGGAGACTCCAGTTCAGCCAATATCTCCTCATCAGATGAACATTCCAGAAAATGATTCAATAAAATTGTTTCAATAAAATTATTTAACGTGTGGATAAAATTATTTAATTAAAAACTATACTAAGAGCACACATGTTTCATATAATTTGTGTATTAAAAAATTAAAAAATATACAATACTAAAAAAGGTCCTTGGACGATTTCAGAGATACAGAGATCTTGCTGATGATGGAGAACTTGAATCTCTGAAACCATCCAAGGACCGTTTTTAGTATTATATATTTTTTAATTTTTAATATGCAAATTATATAAAACATGTGTGCTCTTAGTATATTTTTTTAAGAAAATGTTTTAACAAACAAAATTACCAGTAATAACCAGGAGGGGTCATATTGTCAAGTCACCTGATAATTTGTACTTTGAATCAAAGGGAGAGATGTAATGTTAATGATATGAAGCATTCACATTAATAGGCAGTCTTTTGTCATATGTAATATTAGGCATTACTGATTGAGTGCGCTTTGCTGTCACTTGTAATAATCTAATTGTAAGCTGATAAAGTAAATAAATAAAATAGTCTTGGTCTTAGTGTTAACTTGTGAGGATGTCTTATCAATTACGCAAACACTTCTTACACCGTTTTAAGTTTTTCACAGTCAGCTAAATTCTATTCCCTTGGAAAGAAAATTGAATTTGTTTATAATTTCAGAATAAAAAATAAATTAACCCAGTTTACGGATATTTATTTAGAAGAAGAACAGTGTGGATTTAGGAAAGGAAGAGGATGTACAGATGCTATATTCACATTACAGCAATTGAAAAAAAAGAATTTAATTTGCCAACGTACCTACTTTTCATTGATTACGAGACAGCTTATGATAATCTAAACAGAAATTTACTGTGGAAAATTATGGAAGAAGATAAAATTCCGAAGAAATTAATTGATGTAATTAGAAGTATATATAGAGAAACGAAAATTAATATAAAATTTATGAACGGAAAAGTATCAGAGCCTTTAACTATAAATAAAGAGTAAGACAAGGATGTGGACTTTCACCAATACTTTTCAACATATATATAAATAGAATTCTAAAAGAATGGAAATCAATATATAAAAATGGTATCCAGATCACAAAAGATAAAAAATTGAAGACATTACTGTATGCTGACGATCAAGTTTTGATAGCAAATTCAGAAGATGAACTTCAAATTGGAGCAAATCATTTAAATACTATCTCAAAAAATTATAAAATGAAAATTTCGGAATTAAAAACAAAATCCATGGCAATGTGTGGAAAACAAATACAAAGAGTGAAAATTGTAATTAATGGAAAAATAATAGAACAAGTATCAGAGTTTAAATATTTAGGAAACATAATTTCATGTTATAACGATGAGGCAAACCTGATATCAAACATACAGACATATAACAGAATGAATGGAATAATTAGAAGATTTGGAAAACAAATGACGAAAGAAACACTACTAAGATTACATAACATTACAGCCAAAGCAGCAATTAAATATGGGAGTGAAACCTGGATATTGAAACAAAGAAACAAACAAAGATTGGAAACTGCACAAATGAAATTTTTGAGACCTTTATTAGGATTTACACGTCTCGACAAAAAGAAAAATAATGATATTCGAGCCCAACTTAAAACCCCAAGTTTAATTCAAGAAATTCAAAATTACCAAAAAAATTGGCTTAACCATGTTGAAAGGATGTCCAATGATAACATTCCAAATTTAATTTTGAAATATAAACCCACAGGAAAAAGAGACAGAGGACGATCAAAAACAAGATGGAAAGACCAAAATCATCTTCAGAGCTAGAAACAGACAATCATTGTCTATACCTAAGATGTTCAAGACAGACAGACAATTTCTGAAATAATCGGAAAACAAGAATAACAGATAAAAGAAGTCCAAGATCATTATTTTTCATGTACTTTTTTTTCTTCAATTATTAAAAACTAAAATGGATACACAACAAACTACTACTTCTGAAATTCTTTTTCATCAAACTACTTGTTGCTAAAAAAGTAGCTTAAGATCGAATTACAATTGTTTTCTCCGAAACCTTGTTATTGGATTTAGAAATGATACAGAAGCTCTAATAGTTTCTAGTATTTCATTTCAAGCTTTTTGATTACCGAAACTGAATTTTGTACTTATTTCTAAAAGGTCAAATTAAGTCAAGTCATTAATTCTTTTCCTACGAATTCTACATTTGTTAAAGAAAGTAGGTAACAAAAACTTGCTATTATTGTTCTTTTATTTTTTATTAATATTATTGCTATTATTCAGTAAACTTGGAAGAAATGTGTCAATTTCTTCCCTTGCATTCACAAGATCTGCAGAGAGAAGTAGGCTTTTCCTCGTCATCTTGAGAAGCCAGGCAGTTTCGATAAAAGCAAAACAACATAAATAGGTAATAAAAAGATGAATCATCTTTTTTGGAATCTTTTCTGACCCTTCACTGGAATATCTAATATCGAGCTTTTAAAAGCAATTGACATTTCTTGTTTTAATATATTACACAACCTCCTCTTTTTTATTCAAACTCATGTTTTTTTAAATTCATTGTGTCCTGGACTTAATTACTTAAAATAACAAAAGACAAGTTACAGTTGAAAATAAGACTTCCGTACAATTTCGCATTAAAATTTGCTCATTTCATTTGCAGTTAAGTTATTAAAACAAAGCGTTTACTAAATTTAAAGCTTGGTCACTGCTGGAGATAGCAAATATATTTAATAATAATACTCCAAAAGTTCCAAATACGTATTAAACAGGCTGTGAAAAAGAAAATAAAATTAAATTGTGGTAAAAATATTGAAGAATTTTAAATAAGACATCAAAGTTCAGTTAATAAAAAAAAAGCTTTCAAACTATTTGTTGCTAAAAAAGTAGCTTAAGATCGAATTACAATTGTTTTCTCCGAAACCTTGTTATTGGATTTAGAAATGATACAGAAGCTCTAATAGTTTCTAATATTTCATTTCAAGCTTTTTGATTACCGAAACTGAATTTTGACTTAATTTGACCTTTTAGAAATAAGTACAAGTCATTAATTCTTTTCCTACGAATTCTACATTTGTTAAAGAAAGTTAATTTGATATCCGCTAAGGTAACCGCATGACAGATTGACTTTGATAAATCATATCCAGTTCAGTTTGTCTTTTCGTTGGAAGTATTTTCCGGATCAAGCGTCACTGTTATCGATTCCATCCGTTCCATTGTCATCTTTCCATCTTACATTGGGTCAAGATTCAAAAATTTGATAAAAAAAAAAAGGAAGGTGGAAACTCAGGAGGAAAGCGAAGATAAAGTTCTAGAAGAATATGATAAAAAAATCCTGAATTAAACCAAAAAAACTAATTATTAATAACTAAATGTATCATTCATTGATTAGATTAAAAAACTCTAGCAGCTGATGACAGTTATAATAGCAGTAGTGTAATACTTTCGTGTAATCAATACTTGGTAAAAAAAAAAAAAAAAAAAAACTTTAAAAAAAAAAGAAATAATAAAAAAAATTCGATTATGTCAATGTCTAAGAAGAAAGAATCACTCTAAATGCACTTTAGGCACAGCCTCGTGATTAATATAGTGGCCTTCCATGAGACTGAAAAGTCTGAATGTGGGTTTGAATCTCGAAGTCCGCATGGATGTGAATTATTTTCTTCTGTGTTTCGTATGTTTCTAGGATGTAATGTGAACCGTCTCTTGTGTTGTACCTGAGCACACGGATGATTAATAAGAATTTCATCCTTGATAAGTTTAAATTTAACATGAAAAGGGAACAGCAAAATGATAACTAGGCTATAAACTGTTTGGGCATATTGTAAAATCGTCAATGAAAACTTTGGGGTTTTCATCATCAATACTAGAACAATATACTATTGATATGATAATTTGGTAATATTGACAAAGAGTTTTATATATAAAATACAAGGTTCCGGTTATTTTGTCCATTGGAATTTGTTTTAATTTTATATCCAGAGAGACAGAAAAATATCTTATGATGTATACTTAAACTATTACAAATATAGAACTAAAGCTATAATTTACTTTGAAAGCTGATCTTTGTAATAAAATGTACTGAAGATAAAGTTACTATTTCTTGATAATACAGCTTTTAATTTTTCTTTTATTAAACTGACAGCATTAAAGTTTAAGCAATAAGATAAAGATAAAGCAATGGAAACCATTATTCATAGGAATGAAACTTTTAGAACTTTCAGATTAATTTGTATTATGTTACTTAAAAGGTCTTTTGGTTATAAAAACTTTTAATAAAACCGTGATTTCTCTTTTATCCGAGTTAAATAAATATCTGTTGAATAATACAAATATTTTCTTTAGAATCTGCTAATTTTTTCCGTTCAATAATAATTCAAAAGGAGAAATTGTATGATTTCATTATGTCATAGACAAAAAGTTTAGTTTAGTTTTAGTTGTATTTTTAACACTTACAGCACGATTTGAACTTGGGCCTCCAAATCGACCAAAAACTCACTTCCGCCTCACCTTAACAGCAAATTGTTTTTACTAGAACAATTTCAACAGGAAGCAGTTAAACTAAAGGTCCTTCTTAAAAAAAAAAAAAAAGGTCCTTCTAAAAAAAAAAAAAAAAAAAACACTTAAAAAACTTAAACTGATATCAACAGAATTAAGGTATTCTGTACAGTATACGTAATAATGTATAATTGTTCGTGTTGAACAGTTTTTATTAGTCATGCTTTTAATAATTCTTTATTTCAATAATGAAAAGTTTGCATTAAGTTTTAATCTTGAGATTTCTATTTTTAGTTTTAAACCTTTTTTTTTTCCCTTTGCTCCTCTTTTAAATCAGTCCTACTTAGTCCTACTATAATTGGTATAAAAAAATGACACTTCAAAATTCTGAAAAGAATTTAGAATAATTTAATAAGAAATTATTTGTGAAATACATTTTACTTAAAAGCTTTTCAGATCTTCATGAGATGCTTTTGAACTGTGTCTAAACCAGAGAATAAGTTGACAATACTTAAAAAACTACCCGTCACTTTAGTGAAGACTCCTGCATACTTTACCTAAACATGCATATTTTTTGATTAACGTTACTGACCATGTCTGCTGCCTTTAGGAGTCTATATATTTGAAATTAATTACCATCTATTTTTTTTTATTATTCGTCACAGGGTCGTGGCCAGATCTTACGTGGGCTTCATCCTTGCGGATCTATATCACTAATCCCACAATGGTCAGAAATTGTGAAGGTAATTGTTTTCCCATTTTCAATTCGGACAATTTTTCACACCCTTCAATGCCATAGAAAGCGGAAGAGAAAGAGAAAAAGAAGACAAACATAGGAAAGAAAGTAAACATCCAAACGGACGCTAGGATTCGAATCAGATGCTGACGTATCGGCCTCGTGGGAGACCGCCTTCTAATCCACTAGACCACGCCGGCACGGCACTAATTTACCATCTAGATTAATCTGATGAGGTCTGAATGTAGTTAGTATCAGAAAGGCTTTTTCTTTTCCATCAAATTAATTAATTATACTATTCATAAGTAGTGTAATTCAGAAGAAAATTAAACTGAACTGAATTTTTGAAAATGATCTGCTAACTCCGATTTCAAGAATACATATTTTTTTTCTCAGGATATATATATATATATATATATATATATATATATAAATAAAGGGGAGAGTTGGACAAAATGGGGACAGCGGGTCAAACGGGGACATTCAAGTTCTTCTTGATTAGTACTACTATCGGCGGGAAACCATTGTACTACTTTTACTAGACCCGACAGCAACAGTTTGAGTTAAGTAGTGAAGGTCGCTTGAGTTTTAGTGTGATTTTTAGTTTTGAAGTGAAAATTTCAATTTTTACAAACGTTTTTACGTGTTATACTCAGTTACATGCGAAGGTAAGTATTGAGCGAGTACATATTTCATTTCCTTATCTATTAGTGTTTTGGCATGTCCTTTATTCTGCTGAGTCGTTTAATTGACGAGAAAAGCCATTTTTCATAATGTAGTTCACGGTCGGATCAAACTGGGACACTTAGTGATGGTTCAAAATGGGGACGAACGCTCGAATATTCGAATGCTGAGGAAGATGATCAAACTTTCATTTGCGATTACTGTGCTTAGGCCAGTTATATACTGTAATTAATGATCAATTACAATATTCCTAATATTATTTAATGTCATTAAAGTATAAATAAACAAAGTTTTATATTAACACAAAATTTTACATTGTTTCTTATGGGAACCCCATTTTGTTCGACCAGTTCTCCAAAATGGGATATTAGTATATAAAAAAATTTAGAAATAAAATACAAATGTAAAAATGAATTTGTTTACTTATCAGCACCATTTTGTTAAAGCAAAATGTGTTTGACATATTAAAAACATACTTGAGTGTGTGTTATTTTATTTAATCCCCATTCCTTTAAATGAATACTGATTTAAGTCGTATAATCATATAATCAGTAGAATAATTAATTCAACAGTCCTCTATTTTGTTCCCGAACACCGTAGTCGGTGCAGATGGGACAGAGACAGCATCGCATACGACGCATAGTAATCTTTATCGTATCAGTATCGGTAAAAAAAAGTTCCTCTTAACGTTGCCAAAAATAAATATGTCCGATTCTTAACATTACAAAAACTCCAGCATGTTCAACAACGAGTTTGATATCCTTCCGCGTATCGCTAAAAGATTATGATATTACCGAAGTGGGTGTGAATCGATACTAAATAAGGTACACTTTGTTTCGACTAGGCATTCACATTGCCACAGCCAAAGTCCAAACTTTAATCCATTCCAGTTAGTTTTCCCCAGAAATACGAAATCGATCAACACAACAGTGCTCCAAGTGGTCATAGTATCAGCTAATTCCTTTTGAATACATTGCGCTGTACTTGCCAGACTGAGTTAGTGTAACAGCCAGCCACCAGGATCGCTATCGTCTCTTATGAAGGAAAACTTCAAAGTTCAATTCCATTTTTATTGTGTTATAATTTACATGTTGCAATTGTAGTTTATTAGGGTACTTTACTTACTTGATTAATTCTAAATGTAATATTAGAATTATACTAGTCGGCTACCGGTCGCTTCGCGTATGTAACGGAAAACAATTTGTTATTTATTAAAAAAAAAACACACACAAATTACATCAAGTAAAATAAAACTAAATTTTTTTTAATTTTTTTTTTTTTATTTTAATTTTTGATGTCTATATTCTCTCAATTCACGACTGCTTTTAGAATCAGCGTGTGAATCATATATCTGTGATATATTTTTATTTTTTGTAGAGATTAGAATGTAATCCTTGTGGTCTAATGCCTAAGACGTCTAACTTCGGAGCAGAAGGTTGCATGTTAGATTCCAGTAGATAACTTGTAGAAATTATTTCTATTTTTGTAAATTACAATAATTGCACCAGACAGAGAAATAAAAGATTTTCGTAATATAGATACACTTTTCAGTGGCTTTTGAGGTACAAATAGTGAGCTTTCAGTATTTTACTTAATAGAAATAGTGCTACTTTCTTTCTTGAGTCTTTTTTTTTTTAATTCCATTGATAGTTTACAGTGAGTTTTGAGTTATAAATAGTGATTGTTTTTGAGTAACAAATAGCGATTTTTCAATATTCTACCTAATAGAAATAGTGATTATTTTTTTTTCTGTTCTTTTTTTATCCAATTCCAATTGATACTTTTCAGTGGTTTTTGAGTTAAAAATAGTGAAAATTATCTAGTAATCTAGGCCATCAGATTGTTCGATATAGATATTTGAAAAAGATGTTCAGATGGACGTTAGTTGATATAGATGATAAATGAAGATCATAGCTTGTATACAAAATTCTTCGCAACAATTTGATTGTGAGTATTCTTTAGATTGAAGATAGCCAAATGCTGTTGAATTGTGACTCAAAAGACCTAAAGTTGTACGTGAGTGAAGACAACGTTTTCCAAATATATGGCAACTTTATTTAGAGTTTGTCCTTGAGCTTTATTGATAAACATCGCATAAGAAGGTCTGATCGGAAATTGTTTTCTTGTGAAAGTGAATGGAAGTAGATTACCGCATGGTTCCATAGACATCCTATGGATGAAAACAAAATCTCCTTTGTGAGTTCTGTTATAATTTCGGTTTCTAGGAGATCATTATCGAATGAACAGCATTTAAGTTGAGTTCCATTGCAGTATGCAAACTTGGGATTTATGTTTCGCAACAATATTATTGGAGATCCAATCTTCAATGACAAACGATGTTGAGGAATACCGCTGAAATTCAATGCGTTCAAGACACTCGGGCAGATAGAGATGTTCGTGTGGTGGATTATCAGAAGTGTCAATTTTATTCGCACTTGTATTGTATGCTCTGTAGTCTCTCCTTGTATTCTTAGACTTATCATTCGATTGATGTTATCGACACACTCGTTCATCTTGATTGATGAGCCGCATATTTATCGTGAGTTTTTTTACTTTGATGTGATTCTAGCTTTATGAGTTACAAATAGTGATTTTTCAGTAATCTATCTAATAGAAATAGTGCTTTTTTTCTTTCTTGACTCACTTTTTTTTTTCCAAATGATACATTTGAGAGGTTCTTGAGTTACAAATAGTGATTTTTCAGTATTCTGCTTAATAGAAATACTGCTTCTTTCTTTCTTGACTCTCCTTTTTTATTCCAAGTGATACTTTTCAGTAGTTTTTGAGTTACAAATAAGGATTTTTCAGTATTCTACCCAATGAAGTACTGCTTCTTTTTAATTACAATTGTTACTTTTCAGTCAAAGTCAGTTCAGTTTTGACAGATAAGTCAAAAAAGCAATATGAAGAGAGATGTAGTTCCCATGGCCTAATAGTTAAGATGTCCGACTTCGGATTAGAAGGTTGCAGGTTCGATTCCTGTCGCGGATGTTTCATTGAAAAAATTCTTTCTATTTTTCATTCTCAAAGAAAACTGCGCCGGACAGACACACAGACAGACAGACAGAGAAATAAAAGATTTTAGTAATATAGATTAGGCCTGCTTAATACTTACCTGACATTATTTTATTTACACTTGACCCTTTTTTTACTATATTTGTATCTTGAAGTATGGTCATTTCAGGTAAATTCATCAATTTATTACACATTTCAACATTAAAAGTAAAGAAAAACATTAAGTCAAATGAGTTTATACATTTGTAGACCTATATAATTGTAAACCAATATCTTAGAGATAAGGAACATTGTTTGTTTTAAATTTTATAATAAAAACTATTGGAAACTAAGTCTTTTACTTATAACCAGTGCTACTCGACTCGATACTCGAGTAGTTGGCTCAACTACTCGACTCTAATCAAAAAACCACTACTCGCCCACCCCTATTATATATATATATATATATCTTCGCAAGGAAAAATTTTCAAATTCATAAATATCAATGCAATGTATTCAAAAAGAAAAAAAAAAAACCAAAAAGAAAAGATTCACTGGCTAGAAATATACACACTAAAAAATTTTCACATAATAAATATTTAGACTACCTTTCGAGGGACAATATGCAATAAGGTTTTATATGTGATAATTTTTCGTCTTCGTATTCAGACTGAGCAGATTAGTTTATAGAATTGCAAATATTCTAAGTTAAAATAAATCTATAAAATATTCACAAACAGTATTAAAAGAATGTTATAGAGAAACTTGATTCAACAGTAATTGCCAAAGCTTTGTAAACTTATGCTTTCAGAAAATATTTGTAGCGAAAAACTACACTTAAATTATAAAAAGTAATAAACTATGTAATTTGAAGTATGATAGAACTACTTAATACTCATTAGAACGCGTTTACAATTAGGTAATTCGAAATGAAAAACGAAAACACGAAAGAATAGCTTGAGTGCACAGAACAACACAGAATTATCTGGGAGAATTCTCGTCAGTCACTTTAGCAGAACCTATTGTGAACGAAAAAAAAAAAAAAATGGGTGCGAAAATTACAAGACGAAGAACGATAAAACCGGTAAAGACAAGTCGAAAGAAGACTGGTAGAACATGGCAGATAATGAAAAGGGATGCTATAATTAGAGAACAAAATAGGTGTTCATTTCTAAATTCGTGTGAAGAAGAGTAAATACAAAAGAAAAGAAAATTTATTTATTAGCACATCGATATGCTCATTATTGTTAAATTTCAGCAAGCTGTTAAGAAAACAGAAACTGAATTACTATTTTGAGTACAGAACTATACTATTTTGAGTAGTTCTGTTTTATCTAAAACTTCCTGCAATGCTTTATTGGTGAAAAACATTGCGAATTATCTTTTTGATAGTTTGATTAACAAAACAGATCTTGAACTTTCGACTTTTATGAGATTTTTGTTGTAAATATCTATTTCCATTTAGCGTACTATAGACAATTTACTAATATTATTAATTAAAATAATATCACAAGTTTATATATACTCAAACTTCAAATTATGAATATTATGATAAAAGTTTTGCTTTGAAAGTTAAATACGATTAAGCTATTTGAGTTACGGCACATATGCCAATGAACTCAATAACCTATTTAACATCATATGTAACATCTTCATGTCCATGAAATTAAAGTTTATCAGTGCTACCATTTGTACTCATACTTTAATTTTTTCAACTAATTTCATTAAAATTTCTTAGCAAATTTATGTACTTAGTTACAAAATATCCCACCAGACTACAGCTTGGCTTGTGGGATAAACCCATGTAGATACAGAGGAAATACTATATTAAAGAAGGTTATTCCAAGCGTTTTTACAAAATTATTGCAATAAGGAACTGTACAGTAATAAACCATTCCGACTTGAAATATCTAAAATCGACGATTGCTTGAGTAATTCAAACTAAGTTATAAGTTTGTTTATCCCATAAAATCTCGCAGCATGTGCTTACAGGTCATACGTGACGTCCGGTAGAGGCGTAAACTTCAAGTGATCCATTAACTGGAATTGTTTGCATTCGATTATCTGAAAAGTTTTTTGTTTTGTGTTATTTTAGTATTTCAAGGTTTTGCCTTTACACATTGACCTTGTAACCTATAAAGACAAATAAACACGAAAGACTCCATATAGAAAACGTTCAGTACTTCAGTACTAAACGTTCATCCAGTGAATTTTAAGTTCGTATTTGTTGCTTGATTTTCTTTGTAATTGTTACGATTTTGCATGATGAAATTTTAATAATAATGATGTAAACGACAGTCTCTTGGATGTAGACAATATTACTTAACAGTTTAATTACATTCTCAGTTTATATAGTTAAAATACTTGCTTTATTAAGATCCTAAATCGTAGATCTCATAATCGTTACTTAATCTAAGACATATCAGTAACCAGATAGAGGTGCCGAGTAGCTAACTTGATACTCAGTTTCGCCAATGAGCTTAGACTAAACCAGAGGAAGCGGGGGCTTGTTTAATGTCAAAAGTTTTATGCATAAACAGTATTGACATACTGCTGCTGTTAGTTGGAATACCTTTGATTCTTCCGATAGAGAGAATAAAATTATCGCTAATTTCTTATAGTAAAAATACTAAAGATTCTCTTATAATCTATCTAGTTAAAATTTGGTTTCTAAAAATCAGCAAAAATCTTTCAAATTACTCAAAATAAATAGAAAGGGACAGTAATACAGGTAGTAATTGAGCTACTAAATAGTGAACAGCTCTGTTAATCAATTTCATAATAAGAAGAAAATGGTCCTATATATCATTGATGGCTAAATTCCTTAATAGTGCGACTGTTTGTGGTGGTTTTACGTTAGCAATGAAACTTTTTTATGCTTAATGCATATCAAACCAGTAATTGGAATTTATATTATTTTTGTATGTCTTAAACTGTTCGACATCCATGTTAAATTTTTTGAATATAAAAAAAAAAAAAATCAATTATTCAAACATAAGCGTTGTTGTAAACAATAAGAAAGGCGTAAGGAAAGGTATTTCTGAAAATATGAAAATGACTTACGACTTAAAAAAAAAGTCTCTGAGAGAATGTGAACTTGAATCTTTAGAGTTCCGCTTCTATCCCGTATTTTATATTCGAGACTTCATGTTTAGATAGTGATTGCCGTTTCTATTTTGGGAAACCCTATTGATTATTCGAAAGCACTTTCAAACCATCGCCATTACAGCAGCTTCCAGTGTTGATTGTAACGTATCCGAAGCGCTATATATTTCATGTCATGGATTTAAAAATTCAACTTGAATTAATGCTATTTATAGAAACGGCCAGTTATTGATTAGTTGATTTGATAGCCATTTCAAATTACCTCCTCTGTCAATGAGTCATGCCCTCAGTACATTTAATAGGTCTTCTACTGATCCTCTAAATTCCTCCGCTCAACTCAATTCCAACATACACACAACAGTCTCTGCTTCTGTTGTTTCCAAGCCCTGTGAATATGCATTAAGTCCACCGGCTACGGTTGTGTTTGATAAACATGATTTCCGTTTTCCCGAAACAAAAGCAGGAAAAAAAAGCCTTTTGTTTCTGAATTGTTTGGTTAAAGACGGAAATTGAAACAAACACAGCTTTTGCCTCAAAACATCAACAGCCTTTTTTAGAATTTTCTTCGAAAAATAGAAAAAAAATTCCGAAGTTTGAATATAATCAAGTTGAAAAGATGAAGAGAGGATTGGGCTATTTTTTTCTACAGATTTTATTATGACTTAATTTGAATATTGTTATTTGAATGAATGTACCGACATTTTAACAGACATCCGATTACAAATTAGTTGGAAGATGCCTTTAGAAATTAGTTATTGTTAATCATTAATATCCCACACATTTGAAACTATCGCAAACTATCTATGTAATAATATAAAACCAAATAATAGAAAACATTTCGAATTTATTCTTAGTTCTCATAGAAACATTAAAATCTGTAAAGTGAAGTACTTCGAAATACTGTCGTTAATAAATATTTAATAGTAAGGCTACCAAAATATTACTGTATTACTTCTTACTACATATTATTTCTATGGATGAATAAAAATAGAAAAGTTATTTTGTGTTGCCTAATTCTCCACAAAATGCAAAAGAATGCATTGTCTATAACAGTGACATAATATGATAATCTGATTTTGTACTAAGTTAAATCATCATAATGCACAGTGTTATTCGACGATCAGCTGTAACAAAAATAGAGGGTGTGAAGGAAAAAAAAAACATAAAAAATGGTTTGATAGGGATCGAATCGATTAAAGGGAATAAATTAACTGGTCATATAACTGATAAAGAAAAACCAATTAAACTCTGCAATATTAAATTAGTATTTTGTTGTAATTGCTGTCTCTATTTAATAAATAAAAATGAAAACAAGTAATGTTCTTTATCACAAAGACTAGGTTTGCAAAGATAAAAAGAGTTCTTTAAAATGACTTTAGAAAGTAATGTTTTCTTGTTTACTTTTTCCGTAAATTGTTGGGAGAGAACGGGACCTATCTACTTTCGAAGCATGAAAATATAAACATAAGTTGGTACTCATTTAACCAAGCTTCAAGTTATTTTAGAAATTTCTTATATATTCATTTTTATACAGGGTGATTCATAAAGTACTGGAATCTAAACAATAGATATCTATCCTATTTCTATTAATATTTCATTGTCTTAAACAGTGAACATTAAATCCAGTGTTTGTGGTTTAATTAGGATTGAATTAATCCGAGTTAGACAATAAAAGTAAATAATGTGAACATTTTGTTTTTATTTATTTCCCCCCCCCCCCGGGCTCCTTGTGTTTGAAATAAGTACTCCATTTAAATTAGCCTATACTAATCTCGCTTCCCTTTCCTTGCTCTTCCCGGTTGTGAAGGGTGCTAACTAGACCATTTTTTTTTTCATAGGAGCAGAGAAAAGGCTAAAATGGGGACCCCATCATCCGACTCAGAATAGCACGTTCGATCCGGAATTCCATACCCTATTTTACTTTTTTCTACACCGAATTTGTCAGAAAAATATTTCGATGTTCGCTCTTTTATAGGCCTATTTTTCCAGTACTTTATGAATCCCCTGTATATTCCTAATATACGTAGCTATATGAAATATCATCAACTTATATAATTGGCTAAGTTCGTCTGTCTGTCTGTCTGTCCGTAACTCAATATAATTAAGATACCAGTGCACCGATTTTAATGAAATTTGGCGTACTTACTCAGTTTTTTATGCTGATTTTGAAACTCAAAACCATTTTTGCCTTAGAAGCTTCGTTCACAAGTTAGCGCAGTATTTAGATTATACAAAGGTGAGTTTTGTTGCTACAATCATTAATAGGAAACAATATGACATCTACATTATTTAATATTGTAATGGAATAATGCATTGTTATTAAATTACTTGAAGAAAGATAATTAAAAAATCTACAAATTGTCAGAGAATTAACGCACAATAAGCTGTCTGTAACTCGAATAATTAAGCTATTAAGATAGATCCAACGGTTCTCAATGATCCCATTGAATCAAGGATACTCAAATTGGATGAAAATATTAGTTCATTGTGTCATTCATGTTGTTTCCATGAAATTTTATTCTTGGGAACTGTCCTCCACAACTGAAATTCTAACAAAACATACGTTCAAAACCAAATAATTTTGTTACCACTGCATCCATTTTAATGAAATTTCGCATACTTACTCAGTTGTTTACGCTGATTTCGAAACCCAAAACCATTTTTGCCGTAGAAGCTTCACAAGTTAACGCAGTATTTAGATTACATTTACTTTATATTTGATAGTTGATAATAAAATGATTTTCCAGATTTTTTTAGACCTGTCGTCCGACAGGCTTTGCTGCTAGTTCTATTCATAATAACCTAAATTTATCCATAAATTGGAGAGAGTTACTGTAGAAAGTAATATTCGTAATTGAAAAAATAGTTAGGAATGCTGAAAGACGTCAAAGTTATTGGTAGCTTATTTTTTTTTTTTTTAAATATACCCAAAAAAAATATATTCTTTAAATATCGTAATATCTAAAAAAAATTGATTTTCTTAGGGTTTATTGCAAAAAGAACTTTACAATAATCGAAGAAAAATTGAAACCAAACAAAATTATTTAAAGTAAAACATGTTAAAGAAGACATGAAAAGAAAAGAGAAAAAGATGGAAAGAAAAATAGCATCGTTGAAAATCTGCGTGAAAATGACAAAAGACAGCAAACGACACTCGCATAAATATTATTTTCAATTTTTGCAATAGCAACTGGTTGGATACTTTTTGCAATTAGATAAAGTTATCACTCAAGTGCTGTTAAACGATCACCAACTCTTTGCAGTTTATAATAATAGCCAGAAGATAACACTAATCGAGTATAACTTTACTTTTAGAATTTGGGAACAAGTTTCACACTTTACTGCAAAGATTATCCAACCAGTGTGTATTGCCACAATTGAAAATAAATTTCATTACTTTGAAGAAGCGCTAAGTGGGTTTGGAGATTTCATCTAACAAGTCAGTAGCAGTAAAATTAAACAAAGCAGGAGAGTTCGACAATGATATTAACATCGTCTAATTAGTTCTATGTTTAATTGCCTAATTCGAAGTTAGTCCAGTTAAATTTTGAATGCGGAAAACAATATTCTGGAAGCAATTTCAAGTTGTCGCATTATAGGAGAGTTGCTGTTACATCTGTTTCCGTATCGTAAAATTTCTTACCACAACCCTCAATTTTTAAGGGCAGATACCGTTACAAAGTTCAATCCAGAATTGTGTAAACGTATTGTTTTGTACATTAGAAAACATATGTTTACTCATTAGAAAAAATATTAACCAATATTAATCCAAAAAATATTTTAATAATACAATTTAAAAGCTGCTGGCATAAGAATCGTATTATATTTAAAACTATGATCAGTAAGTGTTTATAAGAAAGTACATCAGGTTATCTCTTTTAGTCAGTAACAAATATTTAGAGGCTGGACAACAATCGCCAATAAATTTTCATAAAGAAATACAATCTTTTACCGTTAATGAATAAGAGGCAATCCTTTACATGAATCATAGCTGGAAAAGCATTTCAAAGTATATAACTATGTAGAAAAGATATAATTTGTCTACCCAAGGGCTTATGTTACATCTTTAAACTACTCATCCTCTTTGTAGTATCAGACTATATTCCTGTAAATTATTCGTACTAACAGAATACATCATAACATAACATAACTGTATTATATTAGAAGAGAATCCTTCGTCTTCAACAGAAATCATAAAGAAAGTACTGCTTTGAAAACTTAAGTACTAACACATAGGCAGTTACAATCTGAAAAAGAATGATTTACATGGAAATTATTTGTGAGACAGCAAAAGTGGTTTAACAAAATCCAGAATTAATTCTCTTAATATTGTTTATTACTTTCCCTACGAATTAATCTAATTTCAGATAAAAACGTTTACAGTCATTTGTATAATTTCCATAAGAATTAAGTTTTGTAGCCCAAGTCCTTAATATAGAACTTATTTTTGATATAATATTACCATACTTTCAAATGAATTCAAATGATATTTATTCGCAACGATCTCTTAATTTCATCGATGCAATCAATGAACACAATCATTTGCTGTCTTGATGATGGTAACAGCTGTTGTATTCTTACCATAATGACTTTGTAAAATGATTAATAAAAGCCAACTTTAATGTGCTAAGAAAAAATTAAAAGACAAAGAAATAATTAATACTTATATTTTAATTAATACGAAATTTAATGTGTCTAAATAATTCAACAAATGATGACCAAGGAAGGCACAAAGCTAAATAAAAGGATCCTTTTACTTATATTTTAATTAATTCTAAAACAAATTCAAGTACACTGTTGAATAGCTGGTAAGCATATTCATTGTTATTTTGTTTTGTTTTTTGTCTATTTTCTTGAAGAAAGCCAGGGTCATACAATCAATGCCAGTATGTGTGGATAGGAAGTGGATGTGGTCTTTCCCTTACAATTTTTAACCGGTGAAAAGATCTTCTGGAAAATGACATGTATATTTACAAACAATTTTTAATTCTAATTTTTTTTCCTAAAGATCGGCACAGAAAGAATGAAAAGTGCATTTTAATCAATATTCAGTGATGGTAAACAATGAATTTTCTTGAAGTCAAACAATTATTTTAAGGAAATTAAATTTCCCTGAATTGTGATTAAATTTTAAATTATTTGGATTTCAAATACTTAATCCAATTAAAATAATGTAGTCATTAAATGTATCTATTACTTATAATTTTTAAGAAAACTTATCCTACATATTGTTTTCACGAATTTAAGAAACAAAAATAAAATTAAAATGCGACATTTTAGAGAAAGTAGACTAAATTAAGTTCCTATAAAACTTCTTGTTTTATTAGACAAAAAAGAGTGGCAAATAAATGTCTTGCCCATTGCAGCTGATCAGGATGGTTTTACATTAGTGAAAGCAATAGGTTTCGCGTTGGCCACGCTCATAATATAGAAAACATTATTATTATTATTATTATATAGATTAATAATAATAATAATAATAATAATAATAATAATAATGAATTCTTTTTTAAATTAGGTACTTCCCCATTTTTTTTTAAATTTTGAACTAACTTTTAATTTACACTTTAAGATTACTGAATCTCTTTTCTATAATTTTTAGAATAATAAGAAATATCGAGTTTCGAAAAACTGCGAAGTTTTCTTCGCTTTTGAAACTGCCTAGAGGATTTAATGCAAATCAAGGCAAAAATGTGAAGTATTAAAGATCTCTCTCAACAAACTGAGAGTTTCTGCTGCATGATTTAACAAATGACGCAAGTTTATTCGCACAGAATTGCTGGTGCAAAATTGGAGAGAAAGAACCTTACCACATTGTCAACTTTGAAGGCGCATTTAAGCGATTGTGGGTTCAGCATCATGTCTCCACAAACGGTTCGCAGCCGACTGTGTGATAACGTCTTTGCTTCCGCATGATGTGTATCCAGCTTTTGACGATCTCCTGTAAGACTCAGCACAAAAAACTGGGCTCAAGAGTATTTCGACAACCAATTATACTAAAAGAATTATATTCTTGAAAAAAGTATTTGTTATCTCCAACAAGATTGTTTTATTTTCCAATTTCATTGTTGAAATGGAAAAGTGAAAAATCTTTAGAAGATCTGGAAATATTTATCTTTAATTGCAAAGTAGATTATGAAAACTATGTTCTCAAAAAATACTTCTCAAATTATGGATAAGAACATTTAATCTCCGTTTATTTACGAAAAGAATGGTTTTCCACAATTGTTAAGCCGGTGGCATGAGTCGACAAAACTAAATCAGAGAATGAACATATGTTTCTGAACACAGAAGTTATTCTGATTTTGACCTTTGAAGAGTCTTTGTGAAATATCACTGCTCTGTGAGTATGCCCAACAGCTATTCTGAAATAAATTATTTTCAACTCTGTAAATTCAGAGTAAATTAAGATTGCTGTCAAAATGTTATTTCTATCTCCTTAACTTTCTTCAAAATAAAATAAAATAAAATAATTTTTTAATGTAGGGTTGCAAATCTCTTGAAATTCAACGGAGCATAACTATTCTTAATATTCTTCCACTTCGTCAAAAATTATTTTACTGTTAATCATTATCATTTTAAGCGAAATTGTGCTTGTTGTTGATAAATTTAAAATTTGTATGAAATGTTCATTAAACATTGCAACATAATTTTGCTTTTATGTTACAATTAAACACTTCAAATGCATTTAGAGTTGAAGCTATTCCGAATCCTAACAGTCAATTCAAGGCATGGCTTTCATCAGAATAAGAAACAAAAACGGAGTTCAGAATCTATTTATTAATGAAATCCTTCAACAAAGTGCTCTATATTTAGAAACACCTTTGCGAATATTAAGCCAGAGCAGGCAGGAACACTTATCTTTTACAAAAGACTGCTTTCTTTGTAGCCTTTCACGGTCATAAATTCTGCCAAGAATCCTGCTTAAGAATCATAGCACGTTGGCGTCATGAGAACTAAGTGAAATTTCTGCTATAAAAAATTTAATCAGTATAACATTTTTTTTAATTCTTTAAAAAAAAATAAGTAATTTGTATTAATTCGTAACGAAATAATATAGTGTTAATATTATTAACGTCTTGAAGTAATAAGCTATTATTTTCTGAAATATGATACAATATTTGTGTTTGTTCTTTGCGTTTGTTCTTTGGAAAAACAAAGACATAGCTTGAAATGTACGATCGATCATCCTTCAAGCATCAACTATTATTTGATGCCAAACCCTAGTAAAAAAAAAAAAAGATAAAAAAAAAAAAGAACTGTTCGAAATGAAATAGATAACGAATTGTTTCCATCACCATATTGATTCGATATTTTTTTTTTTACATTTTTATAATAAGATGTTCAGTAAAAAATTAGTTTATACGTATTTCAAGGGGAAAATTTTAAATTGTGTGTAACTGAGAATTATTTATAACTCAGGTTTAACGTTATTTTTAATTAAACTTAAATAAGAACACTCGTAATAAACATTCGTGTATTAGGTACATATTTTTCAACATATCATATGCATAACTGTAAAACTGTCAATTTCAAAATAGTGTATTCATTTTCATAGAGGTTTTCATTATTATACAATTACAGTTCTAAGATAAATGAAAAGCAAAGACTCGCCAAATTTTCACTAATTTTCCATCACATTTTAACTCACTTTTCAATATCTGCAAATTTCCCTTTTATTTGCAAAGATTTTAAACCTAACTTTCAACATTCTTCTAAAATTGACTCCTTCTTACTAATGATTGCACATAATGTAATGTATCTTATATTTAAGCTACTCGCTATTTCTGCTTATGATTTTTGTAGGTTGTCGTTCACATCCCGAATAAATCTCACTTTTTCATCTAAAGAGTAATTTTTATTACTCTATTACCCATGGCTGCAAGAGACAGAAACTGAAGTAAATGAAGAGAACATGTGTTTCATCAATGCGAAAATGCATTCAGTTGTATTCCCGCAGTTTTGTCTCCGACCGACCTTTCAATAAAAGCCGCCCAGAAACCTCACGATCGTGACGATTATATCGATACGGAACGTCGAGCTGTATATCGGTGCACCTGGATTATAGTTGAAAATACTGAATATTGAAAATACATACAACTCAATCTCGTTCTCAAAAATATACTATGTATAAAGGCGAATTACGTGTAACTCAGTTACGTAACTTATATCTCAGAAATAATTTATATGTAATTAAATACAGTTTTCGCCAGGACTTACAAACAATTACGCACAAACCAGAACCACTAAAAAGCATCAATTGGAATAAAAAAAAAGCCAAGAAAGAAAGAAGCAATATTTGTAACTCAAAAACCTGGAATCACCTCAAAGTCAATAAACTCCCGATAAATATGCGGTTCATCAACCAAGAATCAGAATCATAGAAATTCGCCGAAGATTTGCTCAGAATCGGAGACAATCAAGAACCACATAAAGAAGGAATGATAAAATTGTCTGATTATCTTTACCGCGAAATAGAACAATTCAACCAGTTCATAGAAAAAATATCTTACCTGAAATTAATGAATGGACAATTCTAACTCCGAAGAACGAGTGTCGATAACATCAATCGAATGATAAGTCAAAGAATACAAGGAGAGACTAGAGAGTATTTAAGTGCGAATAAAATTGACACTTCTGATAATCCACAACACGAACATCTTTATTCAATTGAACTCATTGAATCTAAGCGGTATTCTTCAACATCGTTTGTCATTAAAGATTTGATCTCCAATAATGTTGTTGCGAAATATCAATCCCAAGTTTGGACACTGCAACGGAACTCAACGTAAATGCCGTTCATTCGATAATTGTCTCATACAAGCCGAGAATATAAAAGGAATTCACAAAGGAGAATTTGTTTTCATCCATAGGATGTCTATGCAACCAAGCGATAATCTACTTCCATTCACTTTCACAAGAAGGCAATTTCCGATCAGACCTTCTTATGCGATGTTTATCAATAAAGTTCAAGGACTCTAAATAAAGTTGCCATCTATTTGGAGAAAATTGTCTTCACTCACGCACAACTATGTTTAGAGTCACAAGTCTTCAGAATTTGGTTATCTTCATTCAAAAGAATAGTCAAAATCAATTCGTCGCCAAGAATATCGTATACAAGCTATGATCTTCATTTATCATTTTATCAACAAACATCCATCTCAATATATCTCTTCTTCAAATATCTATATCAATCAAACTGTACACGGGTAATGGCCTAGTTGATAAATGATAAAGGTTGATAAAGTTTCCAAAAAGAGGTGATTTAACCTTGGAATGAGTTTAACATGCTGAAGGAATTTTTAAAAAAACAAAATGAGAAACAAGAACAGCACAAGAGTAACTAAACTGTCTTTCTGATTCGATTATCGGAAGGAATCGGGAATTTATTTTTTTATTTTAGCTAAATCTCAATAATTGTTGAAAAATATGTAAAAAATTTCAATGTATAATTTCATGGCAAACTACAACATTTTATAAACTGATTTTCGGTGCAGTTGTTTCAGTTTTATTAGCGTTTTTCAGCTAGAGTTCTCCAATATTTTAATAACTGAGATTTTAAAGTTATACAATTCATTGTTGATTCCATCAAAAAAAAAAAAAAATAAACATCCAGTTAATTTCTCATCTTGGTCAGCTACAAGCTTGATATTAAAGAATTTTACATTTTAAAGCTTACAAAAAAAGACAGGCCGCGCGGTTGGCGTTGTCGTTATGACATCGGCCTCTCACCTCTGAGTACCGGGGTTCGGTTCTCATGTGGGTTTCGTGATGGTGGACGATCCGCGCTGGGCAGGTTTTCTCGGGGTTCTCCTGTTTCCCCTGCACTTCTCCCACCATAATTTCTCAGTCTTTCTCTCCATCTGTCCTAATTTCCGTGGGATAGTACAATATTTGGCTTCTCTGCCACCCACATTCATAACATAACATTCAAAAAAGACAGCTATATAACAATGTTAAATAAGTTGAACGTATTTAGGTGGATTAAATGCATTTTTCTTAAATTTCTAAAACTAAAAAGGATGATGCAATTTTTAATACAAATTGTAATGAACTTCACGAATTCAAAATAGAAATATTTTAAAATAAGTTAGGTTTTAACATAAACATTTACAAAATATTCTTACACAGTTTACTTCAAAAAAAATTTACTTTTAAATCTTCTTGTCCTCC
>JAFIDM010009631.1:353003715-353045065 GCA_023159025.1 Thereuonema tuberculata
TAAGTGTGCTAAAGTTTTCTTCATTCCATGCTGTACGGATTATGCTGTTTTTATTATTACTATTTTTGGTTTGTTTGTTTAATAACCGAATGAAAATTTGATTGTCAAAGATCACTTAGGCTTTATACTTTACATTAAAAAAGTAATCTCGTGCCGCTCCTTCTATCGTTTTTTTTAAAAAGATCTGATGGAAAGTAACTGCACTAAATAAGTTTAAGCTTTTAATGAGGCCATTAGAGTTCCTAAAAGCTTATAAGGTTTTGATGCTAGATGCAGGCACTCTTCAATTCTGTTTTTCCTGACAACCTGTGATGTAAATCTGAAAGTCTATTCGCATACATCGTTCTATACAGAGAAATGGCGAATTTAACAGACAAGTTAAAAGACGTAAGAATTTCGTAAATTAATAATGATATAGTCCACGATCTGAACTCCTAAACTAGAGGATAACTGTAAAACCAGTAGCTTTATAAATGTGTAACCACTACCTTATCTTTATATTACCTTTAAATTTAATGGTTCGTCTAATGTTACTTAATGTTCTTCTAATGATTGGCTGTAATACGTAGTTGCAACAACTGAACTACTGATTTTAGAGCCGTTTAAATGACTAAGTTTGAAGCCGTTTGACTATCAAAATGATGAAATGGAAGAATTGTCCAACATATTCAAACCAAATATTTTCAAACTAAAATATTTCTGTGCATAAATCTCTTCCGCATCCTCTTCTAGTGAACACGTAATCTGACATGTGTTCTCTGTCAAAATCGAAACGATAGGTATTAGACGAATTTTCGATTTTGGGATCCTAATAGGTATAAACGGGACAGGCAACCTTTTTTTGAAGGGTTAGCTTATTAACGGTTTGCTTGAGATGGAACACGAAAGTTATCATAATGTTATTTGTCAAAATTGAAAAGATGCTTTTTCAATATCGAGCCCTAAGAGGTGTAAACTGGGGAGGGGGTGGTGGCTAATATTGCTTTAACTGGGTTTTCGGATTTCACAATAAGAATATAACATTAATTTTTAGTTATTAAGGGGATTGTTTACCAACATGGAAAGATTTGATGTGATAGGGTTTTGGAGAAGGGGACAAAGGGGTAGGAAGTCATAAATTCTCTGATCTCGATATAAATATAACATTACTTTCTATCTATCATTCGTGATTTTTTTGTACAAACTGGGAAGTGATGTTTCGAAGTGATCTAACTCTTTACATTTCTTTCATTCACATCAGGATATCTGTTTTGTAACCCAAACGGGTCTTTCAGCTAATTTTCTATATTTATTCTTGCTTATGTAATCAATAGATATCTCAGTGTACGCTGCTACCTTTGTTTCAATACAATGGTGGTATAGCATTTTTTCCCTAAAAGTGTTCATTAATTTCTCGATATTTTTTTCGCTTTTCAAATGATAGTTCTTTATTTCTTCTTCTTGTGGCATGAGGTTTTAAATTTTTATTTGTAAGGAGATATTCAAAATTTTTGTAGAATAGGGAATAAAAACAGTATATTTTGAATATGAACTTTTAGTCAAACAAATATCCCTAATATAATCATTTTTATTTTCCTTTCATACTAAGTTAAACAGGAAATTCTAAAAGAACAAGCAAATCAATATATTTGATTACTTTTGTTGTAGAGTGAATCGGTAATCTTCAATAGAGTATTGCAATAAAAAATTTTGACAATCACTGTTTTTATATATGTAGCTATCTAAAGAAGTTTCAATTTGATGATTGAAATGCGTCCAATGTATTATTTACGAGATTTACATTTAAAACAAAACAAAAGTTTAAGTAGAAACGGTGAAATTCAACTGAAATATTGAAAAATGTATGTTAAGTTAAAACATCTCTACCTTACGTAGTCCTTGAAGTAAGGCACGAAAAATACAAAGTCTAGCATTAAATCTTGTAACCTTTGTCAAAAGAGGTGCTGAAGTTTCTATAGGTTTCAAGGAGTTATTAGAAACTGTTCACTCCGTTAAAGAGATCACTTTTTTTTTTTAGAAATAAAAAAGGAGATAAATGGAAGTCTTTAAGAAATTCTATTTTTATAACAGATAAAATAGCTTCCAAAATTAATCTTTCCAATACTGATTATTTCAAGTGAAGCATTGAGAATTTTGCAAATACGGTTTTATATAAAATATCAAGAAAAGTTAAAATCAGTTAAGGATTCAAAGACTGTTTACTACATAATAGTTTGTTTGTTTTATCTACTTCCTTATCAAGTATTTTGTTAACTTTTAAGAAGTATGGATAAGAATTTACATTACTTAATAGAAAGAGATTTTCTTCTACTGAATATAACAAAATAACAGGAAATAGAATGCTAATAGTGAATGGAACAAGATTACTGTAATCTTGACTAGAGACAGCTTAGGTCAATGGAAAACAATATCCTTCTATTCTTAGCAGCAGTGGAAATCTGAATTGGCATTTGTCTTTCTTTTAATGCCAACACTGAAGCGAAGTTCCAACGAATTATTTTTCTCCGAAATCATCTCGTCTAAGATCGCCTGGACAGTTAATATTATTCAGTTGAACTTTTATCAGTACTGGATTATCAGCAAAGCTATTAACTTGTAATAATAGATCAGAGAAAACTTGTAGCTTAAAAGTTAAGCAAGCATCTTATTTTTTTTTAAATTAAAATATGTGGGAGCATGTGTTTTTTTTCAACAATACTTAATTCAAATTATGTTTTTCTTCTTTCTTTGTTTTGTTTCTTCTTCAGTATTATTTATATAATTCAAGAAGTTTTATTCAATATTCGATTAAAGCTTTTGAAAGCTGTTAAGCCTTCTTTCTTTTATAATATTTTCGATGAAGAATGTTACTTATGTAATTAAAGGCTTAAATTTATTAAGACAATTCTTTTTCTAATTTTTTTTCGGTTATTAGATAAAATTAAACACGAATTTGGATGAAATCGATTTATTTTTATATTTTATGGTATAAATGAAAAAAAAAAAAGGTATTTTTCTGCTCTAAGAGAATTGAATTCTTTCTGTATAGAATAGGTTTTATTATAGTTAACATAAGCTCAAAAATAAATCAATAGGATTTACTGTAATGTTGTCGCTCAATTAAATTTTTTTTCTTTCTTTTTTTTTTTTTGATTGTTTAGGGGAGCACATTATATTTTAAAGGGTATTGTACTTTTAGAATGTAACAAATTTGTCAGTTTCATTTCTTAAATAGATGATTTAATTAATGATAGGAAATAAATTTGGCTTCAGCACTAGCTTAGAAAGTTTGTTTTGTAAAATAGTTAGGTTTAAAGTTGATGAAAAGTCCACTTAGTTGTTTCTCGCGGATAGACAGATAAATAAATGATATATTCTAGATAATATGTGCTTTTCCCCAAGCGATCCATTTCTCTATCTTGAAAGAAAACAAATGTTCTCTAGAGATCAAAAGTCGAAAACATCTTCAGATGTAAAATTTTTTATTTGAACACAAAAGCAACACACACACACACACACACACTAAGCGAGTTTTCAAGTTAGGAATTTGGCCTAAAATCACAACATTGTTTTTTCGATTGATGAAATCAACTTTTTTGGTTGACATACCTAATATTTTCTTCTTTTGTATATTTTTAACTTAGCTTGAGTCTTTCATACATTTGAAGAAACAATGATATTTGTGTGTTGCTGGTACGCACCGAAGTGCGAGCTTCGTAGCCGAAGCCTCCGTGTTCCAAGGAGCGCTAGTGTTCCCAAGATGGCGAACCCCTAGCAGACTCCGAGAATTTCAAGGGAAAGATACTGGGGTGGTTTCCCGTGGCCTTCCCCAGGACGCCATTAAGGAATGACGTCAGACCGAACAGAAAGTGAAGAAGAGGCTGGACAACACAGGAAAGGAAATTGAAACAACCATGCCACTGCCGGGATTCGAACCAAGGTACAGGCGCACTGGCCGCCACGACAGACCGCCGCGCCGCCGAGACCGCACGGCCACGCCAGCACGGCATAATGATATTACCGCTAGCAAAAAAGCAGAATAAACAGCAGAAATCTTAGTGGAGGGAAAGGATCACCCTAATATAAGTTAGTTTCAGTGGCCTTCCACCCATTAGAAGCCAAAGAAATCAAGAAGAAACTCAAACAGACAAAGGAAAGAAAAAGTCTATTTTATCTAGTACTAAGCACCTGCACTAGTCAACAGAATAAATAAAAGCAGACTTTAAATATTTCTTTCCTATTTCGAAGGAATATTAAAATGGGAAAGTTCATTCATTCCTTTTCTCTTTGCTTATGATTTAAGTTTTACTTGATAATCCTACTGTTTCAATAGCTGTATCATTTTTAAGTATTATGCCTAAGAATGTAAATTACTTAAAAAAAATTATCAGTGATAATAGGTTGATCTGAGTTGAGAATAGTAATAAAGAGTCGGATTACATGTCACCGAATGGTAACATTCCCGTTCTTGTATGGTATAAACATGTTTTAAAGTATATTCCAGTTTGGGAACCTCCATTACCCAAGATTATTTCAGATATCTGATCTTATTTTCATGATACTTTCCTTCAATGTTGGAAAGGCATTGTAGAATTTTAATGATTGTATAGTAAACAAATTAATGGCCGTACGTTCGCTTCTGCCGTTGAGGATTTGATTTTAATTTATTAAGGTAATGTAGTTTCATTAATTTAGTTGTCGAATTAGAAGATGTAATTGGATATTCTCTTATAATTTATAATTGTCATTAAAATTAAATTATTTATTATAATATATTCTTAATTATAATTAAATTTATTTAAATAAAAAGATTAAATAATAATTACAAAATTAAATTACTTATATATTTATGAATATATGCTTGTGCTTATGTTAACAATAAAAGCATTTTTTAACTTTAAGATAATATTTGTTATTATATATCATTGTTCAAATAATAATAATAGAAATAAAATCATAAACACATAATAGCATTAACATTTTCTGAAGGTTTTTATTTACTATTGTTTATTGAATTGAAAAGAAAGCAGCTTATTATATATTTTATTTCATTTTGTTTTTGTATTTCGAATATTAATAGGTTTGTTAATTATAATGATAATGACCATCGGGACTAGTTGAGATTAGGAAGTTGCTCCCAAGCAATGGCTCTCTTTAGATCATGTGATGAGTCTTTCAATTTCAATACACTGTAACGTCAATATGAGACTAAATGGATTGTTAGACATTTTTTTTCTTTATTCTCAGATGATTGATAATAAATTATTTGACAATAACTTCTACTCATTTCTCAAATTACTTTGATGCTGCACGATTTCCCAATATTTTTATATTTTTCTTTATTATAGTTGATTGAAAAGAAAATAATTAAAAAAAATTCCCTTTATACACCTTAGATTTGACTTGCTTTTTTTTTTGTTTGTTTGAAAACATTTAAACTGTTTTCAATTGAAAATTGTATTTACAACTTGGAGAGTAAGAAATTTTTAAATCAAATCATTTCTTTTTAAAATTAAGATTCCGTTAAAAAGTACATCAAATATGAAATATTGTAGGATTTTTGTTTTACTAACATTCCTCGATTTATATTTTGTTTATTAATTATACAATTAATAAGACAGTAAATTTTCTGGAAATGAGAAATAGATATACTTTAAAACCTTTTTAATAAATAGTATTTTTATAACATATCTTGACCTGTTAAACTTTACAAATGCCTCGTGGTTATTTTTCTACAGTAAATTTCATTATATTGTTGGATTACAACAAAGGCTGGTATCACATATTCTATTAAATTTCTGTACTCCAAGCTATTTTAACATAGGCTGAGTAAACAGTTATATGCAATTTCTAAATTCATCAAGTGGAAATGCAAATATTTGTTTTTTTTCAGAGAGACTGAAATTTAAACATAGAGAACAGTCAGAATGACAGAATCAAATTCAAAGCAGAGGTCTTTCTATTTTTAATTAATATGTAAATGAATTTGAAATTCAAAATATAAACATACCATTGAAACATTTTGAAGTCATTATTAACATTGCGGACCTTAGGAGCTTACAAATATTTGTAAACATCCAACTTTATGTTTCAATAGATTCTACAAATAATCATTATTTTTATTTATGAAATAATGCTGGTATATCAATCTTTGAATACAATTTATTAGCGGCCCATAGATAACAGCTTACCTGTAAAACATAGGGGACCGCTCTTGCTTTTATGCTTGCTGGATGTCACACTCTGTAGTGGCCAAACGGATAGATATTACAATCAAACCTTCACCATTGTGTTCAGCATCAAAAAGTAGGTAACCACGTCCAAAAAAAAAAAATCAGACCTCTAGGACCACTCCCTGACGGGATATGGGGGGTCAAAAGTCGGTACTTCAATACGTTTTTCTTATATCATATCTCAGCAACTATTTGTCTAGCAAAAACGTGACCACCACCGATGTGTGCAGAAGGGTCTATTGCCGTTGTCCTCTTTATCGGAAGCGACCACTTTTGACACCACCACCCCAATTTCCGGTTTGCTGTAAGCGTACATTAGGTTCATTGTTAAACTCTGGTTAAGTTCACTCTACGTTTGTTTATAAAATTGTGCATATTATGAGGCCGCTTGCTTTTGACACTGTCTAAAAGCAGTAATTAACTTGTTGATTCTGATCCATTTTAATTAGTTTCTTCTCATTTGCCAGTCAGTTATTGTCATGTTTCTTTGTATTAATTAAGTGAAAAGTATATATATTCTTAAAATAATAAATTAACAAATTAGTCTAGTTTAAAAACAAATCCTCAGAAAAACAACATCGGAATATATCTAAATGGTTGTTATTTTAATTCATTAACTTCTTTAGAAAATAATATGTAACTTTTTAAAAAACTGAATGTCGTAATCTTAAAAAAATTATACAAAACACATACATTTTGTAAAAGAATAAATAATTTTAAAATTTAACTTTTTTGATATGCTTGGGGTTCCTTTGGCAAATAGAAATATTAAAAAAAAATCTTTTTCTTTTCAATTTTTCATTTTTTTTTTTAGATATTTACTTTGTATTTTTTAACTCTTGTATTAAAAGCCTTTTTCAAAAATTATACAATCATATTTTTAATAAAATTTCTTCTTATATCGCCTTCTTAAAAATTTTAAAAATATATTTTCGATTAAAAAAATTGTTAGCTTTAATAGTGAATACATAAAGTATGGTTCCCTATTATATTAACACGGGTACGCTTTTATTATTAATCTGACAACCTTAAGTGAATAATTGATAGAAAAATTAAAGTAACTTCGATAGCTTAAAGATTTTGTCTTAAGAAATAACGAAATCACATACGAAGTTTCATTTATGAAAATGGCTTCCAAAATACGTAAAAAGCTAGTTAAGCTTCAAATGATTTAAGTAAATATGGGTTCTACTAAATGTTTATGCAATTAGAAGACCTATTTTTTTCCTGGTAACGATAGATTTTGAAGATAGATAACATATAATCTCACTCTTAATAAACACTGTCTAGCGAAGAAATTCGTCGAAATCGAATCAAATATATGTATTTTTGAGAAATTCAAAAAGCTCAGGAAATTTTCACTGGATTTTTCCTAAGGAAATTTTTTATTCTTTTTATTTTGTCTTATATCTCTTAAATTTTTTTAAATAATCTAAATACCTTAAAAATATAATTGTGATGTTCCGCTTAACTGCAGAGAAATTGCAAAGAAACAAAAAAAGCAAACAGAATTTAATGAAAAAACGTTGCAGAAAATACTGTAAATATCTGGTTTTTCCTTTTTTTACTTATTTCATGCAGCAAAAAATAAAAATCATTAAAATTCATTGTCAGATTCTAAGCTTTGAGCTGTTTTAAGCAGCTTTCACGGGCAGACTATTTCTATCAAGAACACAACTTTTTTTCAATTTCGTTTGATTAATTAAGCATCTACAGTTCAGTTCATGAAAGAAGAGCTTTTGATGATGTAATTTCCTTATAGATTGAACTTTCCAGAACGTAACAGCGCCATCTATTGCTAAAATCCCGTAACTGAATCTTATAAACATTCTGAAAACGAAAACTTTCTGATTTTTGTATTTTCTACAGTTACGAATACATAATAATAATTAAAAGTGAAAGAATTACAACGTTCGACACTATTCCCATTGTTTGGCAATGCAAAGTTTGTCCTTTATTGGTCACGCTTATGCGATCACAAAACGACGCCATCTTGGACTGCTCGGAGTTCAAGTTGATGACGTCATGACTGGTGATGTTTGTTCCAGACAAAATCGATTGCTACGTAATGACCATATATGGCAAACCCTTCTTTTTTGAAAACTACTATACGTTCCTACTATCTAGTGCAAAACATAACGAAGATCAATGAAATATTCTTCGGAGGAGAAAGCGAAGTTTCAACTTAACAGTGGATTCGAACAACTCACCTTGCGTTTCTCTACTTCAATAAAACTTAAAATCTCCAACACCTTGTTGAACTTTACTGCATTCAGCCTATTTGGAGTTGTAGATTATGGTTTGATTCAGTAATTTACAATTCACTCATAGTAAATTCATAAGTAACTTTGTTTTGCGACAAAAGCAAAACAGCTTTCTTTCAAGTGAAAATATTTCTCAAGAGACATTTCTATAAAATATTGCTGCCAGTATATTTGGTGAAATTATTCTCTTTACCTCCATATGCTGCTGCAATTACAAGCCAGCTGAAAGATTGACTCCCACCATCTTTTTAGATTTTCAATTTTTATACATTTTTTTTTTTTTTTTTTTTTTTTTTAGAAAACTATAAAATGCCAAACATAAAAAAAAATTAAAATTAAAATTATTATTGTAATTTAAAATTTACTTAAAATATATAATATTAAATGTTCAAAATAGTGTGTAATATTTCTTTAAAACTTCTAGAAATTTTTCAAATCTTAAAAATTTCTTTTCTTTCATTTTTTATCTTTTTTTTATAAAAATTTGTTTTATTTGGTTTAAGTAAAAATATTTAAAAGTAATAATATTTTTTAATAATAAGCTATTTAAGCCACCATGCAAATATAATAAAAAAAATTTATAAGTATTAAAAATTTACAAACATTTTCAAAACGTTCCTGCGTTTTCGAAAAAATTTCGTTTTCGAGTATCACTAATAATAAAACAATTTCAAGAACAGGATGCCAGTTTGTAGGGACACGTGACATAAGCTTTCCAACAAGATATTACTCTTATCTCTACCACTTATAGTTTCTGGTGTAGTGGCGGATAGGGAGAACAAAAACTTCTTAAGAGCTCTCCGATTCATTTTACACTTGTACGGGGTCGCTAAAAAAGCTCAAATAATTAAGTGCTTGAGTGAATTCTCGGTGGTGTTTTTGTTTTAGTTTTTTTCGTTAGGAAACTTTAAAATTGATCTAAAAGAAAACTAAAATTTCAGAAGTATTTTATACTATTTTACTTGATTATCATATGGAAATAACAGTTATATCTTAAATTTTTAAATTTGTACTCGCCTTAATCTTTTTTAAAATAATTTGTTTTACTAAGTTAGCTTGCTTTACGGCATAGTCTTCACTAAGGCAGTGCAACTGAGTTAAGCAATTTATTTTATCTATTTCATAAGTTATCAAGCATCTTCAAACATTGGATGGCGATGAACTCATTTTATGGCATAGAGAGATGCTTTTGATTTTAGAAATTTACTTTATAGTGTGGCTTTTGCACACAGTGACGTAACTTGGGCATTTGTTTGGTAGGTTACTCTGTACTGTGTAGAGATGCTGTAATTAGTACTGTTTGCCATAAGATAATGAAATAGCGCAAAGGTGTTTATAAAGTTTATAATCTGTAAGTATAATGAGTGACTGATCAATTGAAGTATTCAACATTTTCTCCATTTATTTATATTTGCTTTTTTTTCGAAAATTATATTATTTAATTAATATTACTTCTATTAGTCTTCTAAATTTATATCAGAATAAATTGCACTTGACATTAAATTTATTTTTTTATCTTTTTGTCAATTTAACTTACCGTTTTCTGAATTTAAAATTTATTGAGTTGGCTTAAATTGAAAAATCTGAAACTGGTACCACTATACGATAATCAGCAATCCGAATATATTTAATCTTTTGCTGCGGGTCATGGCATTAAATTATCTTACTTCTCAGCAGCCTTTCGATAGAGGTCATGGCTTAAAAGGCAAGCTGTTATGAATCAAATTATTCTAAAACACCACCATAGTTTTTCTCTAAGAAACACCATACATTACATTTGTTCTCCTATTTAATTAGCCATTTCTTAAATGTAAATATTTTTTTTTTAGTTATTTGGGGAGAAATAAATATTTCATATGAAGTGTTGAGATGATTCTAAGTGTCTGAAAAATTTAGCATTGTAAATAAAATCGTTTTCTAGAGAACGATATATATTCATTTGTTTTACATTTGCTGATTTAGGATCGTAAAGTTTGAGATGCAATTTGAGATTAAAATTTCTCAGTGCATGAGAAGATTTCTCTGAAATACGAATGGCTTTAGAATACAATACAGCACACAAGCTTCTTGGCCAAACAAAACTTAAAACTCAGTTCGACCTTAAAACTTAAGTCACAGATCAAATTTAATCCGCATATATTGAAAACAATGAATATCTTACATTCTTTGCAACAAATTTTCCAATATTTCCTAACTTTACGGCTATTCTACGATTAAAAGATTTCAAATGATATATAATTAGATAGAAAACATTCAGATAGAAAGTAATAAGTTCTCAACAAATTTCATCATCACCTAATGATGCACCAAAATAATATTATTGATGAAACCATTTCATTAAAAGGATCGAACTGTTAGTTTTACAATAGTAACTACAAATAAAACTGAGAAGGGTCGATAGCCTGTGGATAGCAGAGTTTCACTTAAATAAGTTAAGGAGTGTAATTAATTATATTTGTGCTTTTTAAGCTCTACAAAAATAGCTATGGAAACGGTGAAGGCAACTTTTTAGTTGTTCGTATTTAGGCCTACTTTATTTTCTTATTCTCTTACTTCCAGTAAGAAAGCTCTATAAAAGAGCGGTTTTCTTTTATCTATAGAACAGTAGTAAGCCTAATAATATCAAAGCTTCTAATAAGGATTTCAATTGTTATTTTAAAGACTATTACAAACTTAACTATAAGCGTAAATGCTATGTTCAGTTGTTTGTTAGTATGCTTCTTTTGATCTATCCATTAAAGAGGAAATTAAATGATATAAAAACAGTGTTTAATAATATCATCTACGTCATCAAAGACACATTAAAGCTTTTCAATTCAGTTTCTCTTCTTAATTGCTTTTTCAAATATTCAAATTAAACTGTTTGGTGTTTGGTATTTTAAGAGTTTTGAAAGGTCTTTGAAATTCTTGAAACTGAAGATCCCCGTTTTATATTTTTTGAAACTATAACCGAAATGAATTAAATCTTTGTCTCAATGCTTTCCTTAAGAAATGAATACAATTATGGGAAAGATAAAATAACTTCGTCATCTAAAATTGTTCTGTGCCTTTTAACAAATTCAGCATATATGATAACTTTTTTTTATGTCCAGACAATTCGGTTTAACGAGCGACTGTTTACGAGTACGGACTCTGGCACATTTATGTTAGTTTACAGTTTAATCCATAGTGAGGATATGCTTAAAAGCCTTAATCCATTTACGCCTTACCACACAAATGGGATACGGCTATTAAGGATGTCCGTACTTGAAGAATCCATAAACTACCACAAATGTTGTAAGTTTATTTATTTCAAAAGAAATGCCAAACTTGCCAAATTTAGAATTCATTGATTAATACTGAGATGAAGAACAAACGTAATTTGGTGCTTTTTTTTGCTTTTGTAAGTAAATCTTTTTTTTTTTTTTTAATTAAAATAAATGACTTAATAAGGCCACTGAACCCCGAAAATTGATTAAAAGTAAGTGTTGTTTTATAATAATCACAATAAAAGTTTCTAATATGTTTTGAGTTACACTTGATATCATTATGAATAGTTTCAAACATTTTCAATCACTGAAGGTTGAAGGTCTATCCAAGTTTTTTCAAGTTTTTTCTATAGACAACTTATTTTTCAATCTAATCTAATAAACCCTTTAAATATTATCTACTAGCTAACATATGAGCATTTTCTTAGCCTTATCTTAGTCTTCTCTTATTCCTTGGAATCTAGTCTAGAATTTCTGATGACGAGTTTCGTTTTGGTGAATGTCCCATTGTAACTGTCCTCCTTCACCATTACTACCAGGGGATACTACTCGTAATTTAAGCAAAACAGTGCTGGGACCATTAAACAATATTAACAACAAATACAATTAAAGGGAAAAAAGAACATCTAAAATTAGAATTAGAAAATGTTCTTTCTATGTGTTTATTCTAATAATTTCTTAAAACTTTCAGATACATAACTGTAATACAATACTGTACTATAAGCAAAAACCTATGTCTTTTAACTAATTTTGTATCTCTTAAGTGGAAGATATGCATATCCACCTGATATTAAAGGTGTTTTATGTTCTTCTTTGGTATAACAGACAAAAATATTTTAACACTCAAATAATTTAAATACTTTAAATTAAAACAACAAGTACAGTCATTACTTTTGAAAATGATCACTTTGGATTCTTCGATTCCTAACGGCTTTACTGATGAAAATTAGGTTTGGCAACTCGAGAACGAAGAATACCTGCAGAAACTGCCCTCAGTACTGGAATCTCATGAACAGATTCTTCTAATTGATGGTTTGTTCTTCGTTGATACTACCAAGTTGTCGACTCCGACAGAACATCGAAGAATGCGATAAAAATCTGGATAAAGTGCTATTATTTCATGTGTAGAACGGGACGTGAGATAAGGAAATGGTTCTCAGCTATCTCCTTTATTTTTCCCCTGTGTTTTAATCTCTTCTTGAATTTTGCAGCCTACAGTTACAGCAAAACGTTCGACTTAAATAATAGTTTAACAGGCTTAATCTGCTTTATGTTGATTTTTTTTTCCCCTGTTCATTTCGGAGTATTCGGTAATGGGAGATGTTGTAACGCATAAAATACCAGTCCATGATAACCAAGTGTTTCACTGGATAGTGTTTCACATGTTAAACTGACAGGAATAATTTTGTTTTCATCAAAAGCAGAGAAGTGAAACAAATAATAATCACAGATGGTCACACTAAAACCAGACTGCATTTTCCGTCTGTCTACAACTATATTTATTTTTTGTTACTTAGCAATTAATCTTCGAATTTTAATAAAAGGAGGGAAAAATGAATAATCAAAATGAGAAAATAAATGAATCTACAGACTATTTAAACTAAAATTAATTTAAATTGACAATCAATACAAGAAAACCTGTAAACAACAAAAAGTTTCACCGTCCAATTCCCTTAAAGTGTCTTTACAATCGCTATAATGTTACTCTAACATTCGTTTCTAGTGAATATTATGGTCTGCTCTCACACCCAAACATTTCGTTTATGATTTCGTCTTGTAACATCTAATACTCATCTTTTTTCTATGTACATTCTGTAATTACTGAATTGCTTTCTCGTCATTGTTCATTTCAATACCTAGGCCTATATATAAAGACGTAAAGATTGATAATAATTGCATATTTTTCTTTTTAATTTATAGTGACTTGTTACATTCGGAATTGTCTCATTTCTTCCATAGAAACTTGACGTAGAAGTTAGACTATTTAAATACTTTCATCTAATAATTTACAGTTCTAGGCGTACTTAACTACGGAAGAAGGAAGCCAACAAGATGATAAAAAAGCGAACAATCCCCAAATAAAAAGATAATTACTCATATAAATTGCTCGTTATGAAATCGATTTTACAACCTTAACCAATGTGATATTTGCCTTTCGAAATTTATGATCCTTTATCAAAGAAAAAAAAAATAGTTGAAGGGATGTAATTCGTCCTTCTTTATCAGAGTAATGAAAATATCTATTAATTCCATGTTTAAATACTTCCTTTTAGTTCCAATAAAGATTAGTGAAACGATGTCTTTTCAAATGTAAATTAAATCTAAACCCATAGAATAAATGAATAAATAAATTAAATATTAAACATAACTTCACAAACATTCTTCAATAAAGATCCAAAATGCCTTTAACATTTCTAAAATGTAATAAACAATAGATATAAAATTCGTCGAATGAAAACCAGAAATTCAATTTTTATGTCGTATCATTGATTAGACTATTTTAATAAAACTATTATTACCGGTATTTAGTTTTCTTATTGAGAAGCACTTAAGTGGATTCTTATGTGACCAAACTGCTCCTTGTTTCAATCCCTTTATTTGATTTCAGTTTAAAAAGTAATTTAAATTGCTTTTTGCGATTCACTTTTTTTTTCTCTTATCTAAAAATAAGTCTGTGGGTCCAGTAGACCAATGATTTAAGTGGTGAACTGCGGACTAGAAGAGCCCGGGTTCAATCCAGAGGTGGTCGTGATTTTTCCATGATTATTTCCCTTACGGAACCAAGGATTCACCCAACCGCTGTCAAACGGTTACGGGGTTAAAGGAGGAAGGCATCGGATTGACTATCGGAACTCAACTATCCCGTTGGTCGAGAATCGCTGGGAGCCTAAACTTCTCATGCAGACAAGCATCTGCATGACCTGTAGTTGGTATTCTTTTTCTTTAAGAATAAATTTAAAGTAAGCCTAATAACTTAAATAAGGAGCTACACCACGGACTCATAAGCAGCACTCAATTCTTTTGATGTAGGGAATGTTTGTTTGGTTATTTTTCCTTGAAATTGTTCGTTTGCTTTACTCAATTCTCTGTCAATTGGGTAATGGGTTTCTTTCCGGGCGATGAAGTGACTCATTGGTCCCATTGACTGAGTATCGAATAGCCTTACTTTCTGTACTATATTCCCTAAAGTAGGAAAACTACTTGTGTTCTTTTAATTAGAACACTAGAAAAAATTTTAATTAATATTTAGACATTTTTTCTACAGTTCGTTAAATTACCTAGCTTTTACTGACATTGATGCGCACGTTCTTTCCATATTCATTATTTCGCATCACTGAATAATGAATAGTCATACTTAAATTTCATTTTCTGTTGTCTGACTCAAAAGAAAAGTTGACCCTCTAAAAAGGGTCTCGTGGAATCTGAATCCTGTACTACAAAACTCAATAAGAATATTTGATACATTTAATGAAATATAATTTTATAATGAATTTTTAAAATATTTTATAAAATTTAACCAAATTTCTCTAATATAATTATTGAAAGATAAAGCAAAACAGACAAATTGATATAACGAGACTAACAGATGAATTCACAAAAATGCCTTTGGCTATTGCGCTTAAAAATTGTCAAGTCAACTCGTATTTAAAATTCTTTCAAGCAGTCAGAATGTCGAGAAATGTTTTTCCTGAAGCTAGACCGAGGGGCTTTCACAGGCAATATGAATTATTGACGTTGACCATACCTTGAGGAGGAAATCCTATTTCGACCTCTTTGGTCATGAAAGCCTGAGTTAGACGCTGACAAGGCGTAAGACATACATTAGCCAAGACAGGCGATCAAAAATGTAACATTTAAATTAAGCAAACAAACTATTCTCAACAATTCTTAAAACAGAACTTCATGCTTCCCTTTCAGCAATTGGTGCACTGATCAGAAATGCTTTAATTGTACTGTAAAAAAAACTACAGAAAATGTAAGAGCTTTTCTTAAAAATGAAGTGCGATTTAAATGAATAATAACAGAAAACTTATTAATCATATTTAAAATGATTTCATTTCTATGCTAAGTAATTTAAATATTGCCATTTCTCGTTTTGATTTTATTGGAAGTGTTTAATATATCAATTTAACAGCTAAAATATCTTTTGCTAAGAAAAATGTATATAATTAGTAAACATACAAAGTTATTTAGGGAATGGAAAAAATTTATTATTTTTAAGTAATTCTGAGATTTCAGTTTTATTTTCACGTATTCATACTCATGTTATTTTGATTAGTATTTATGATTCATCCATAAATTATGAATGACATTCAAATTGGGAGAGCTAATGAAAGAGTTATAAGCAAATAGTGCAAATAGATAGCAGATAAGTAAAATAGTATTACAACTGATGTTACAGAAAGATAAATACTTCCATAGATAGAGACCTAACTATGTTTTGCCACAAACATCATTTCTTACTTCCAAACTGTATGTGAAGTGATTAACTTTAGAAAACCATAAGTGACATTAATACGATTTTTTTAAATTACCGGTATATTCAGCAAACAAAATTATTCTTGACTTAAAGAATGATGGGATGCTGTTAGTTGGCAGATACCGGTATAAGACAAAACATATTATCTATTTCAAATTTAAATAAATTAATGTAAGTTGAAGTTTGAAAGGAGTAGATATTAAAGTATATAAGGTATTCAGTGCAAATTAAAAAAAAAGAGCAGATTACGTGACGGTGTTGCTTAGCGTTTTTAAATAATGCACTCAGTTCACAAAAACGATAATGGAAAACAAAATTCTGACAATGCATGGTCATGTTGCTACCGAACTTATTTGTTCTGATCAAACACTAATCAATGATTAATCAGGCAATTAAGAATGTTTGAACTTCGAGATATGAATTATTTCTTAATGTAATTCAGTATATCATGATGAATAAATTATATATTCTGGAACAAAAAAAAATTGAAAAAAGATAGGCTTGCTCTAAACCACTTTCAGGGTAATACAAAATTTTTAGTGGAAGCCACTAAAACTAAACTAAAAGTGTAATAGTCATCTTGTTCTTAAATTCTTGCAATGAGCAATAAAATGTTTCTCAAATCAGTTTGTCAAATAATTATAAAAGGATAAAATAATTCATTCAAATTAGACATTGAAATCCCGAAAAGCAATCAAATAGAAATATCTGAACAAAAGTGTTCAACGAGGAATCATCAATTTATTTTAATCAATGTTTAATTCACTGACCAAAACAATTAGCGAGCTCAGATCAAATGAGCCGGAAATGACGAAACTTACTATTTGACACGGTCACATGTAGTTTGCCACTGATTGAGTTGAGCGAAAGTTTTCTGATTGTACTGTGATTACCAGCTGAGAACTGCCAACAGGGATGTTAGTATCGCTATAGCTGTGGTCATATGAACGACCGTCATATAACCGCTGTGTGCTTTATAATCAGTGTAGTTGTGGAGTACATGTACGAGTCTATACCCGAGATTACCTGTACGATTGCGAGGCGACTTGCAGAATGAGACTTGCATTCCTGGCGCTCCTTACGCTTTAGTGACAAATCCAGGTTTTGTCTGGACACAAATTACCACCGTACTCTAGTATGGAAACGCAGTGGACAGCGCACACATCCGGACTTCATTGTGTGGGAGCCATTCTTACATTCTGACGGCACAACGATACGTTCAGGAGATTCTATGCCTAAGTGCTTCCCTTCATAGAGTGGCTACAACAGTCTTTCTTCATATAAGCTAATGCCCGCCCACATACATCACGGATTTCCCTGGACTGCCTCCGTGCTCTCGACATCCTTTCTTGGCCATCCAAGTTTTCCATTTCACATGTGTTGAACCAGGTCGGACGGCAGCTTCGGCCATCAATCTGAAGTTTTGAGCGATCCGAAGCGACAGTTGCAGCACCCAAGGGGAGATCTTCCTCAGAATAGCATTAGACGTCTCTGACTCCATACGAAGCCGCGTTTATCCTCGATAGGGGCGGTATAACGCAGTACTAAAGGGACTATTGACCTGTAATGTTTTGTTCATATAAATGACCATTTGCTGTAATATAGTAATCAGTTTTTGCATCATTACTCTCATTGCCTATGCCAAGTGTCATTCCATTTCAACTGCTGCTTCTGGGTGCACTAATTGTTTTGGCAATGAATGTATTCGATCATGATCAAACTCCTGAATAGACTTAATATATTGAAGATATGCAACAACAACAACAAAAAAAAAAAAAAAAAAAAAAAAAAAAAAAAAAAAAAAAAAAAAAAGACGTACGTATTTAATCGTAAGGCTGAAAAACAAGTTAAAAAAAATGGCAATTTGAAATTTAAGAATGCCAAAAGAATCCAGTTGAACGTTACTAGTTGAAAGAGCATGTAATGCACGCTGATAATTTTTTTTTTTTTTTGTTTTACACGAGACAACAAACAACTGGTATTTATATTTAAAAAAAGAAATGATAAGTACAAATAGATAGTTTCAATATGAAACAATGATTCAGTATTACAACAATAAAGTTCTAGTCCTTCAATTATAATTTGCTTCGTGGAGGCCTCTTCAAAATTCCAATCACGAAATTCTATTTCACTAATTTTCACTTTCTCGTAATTTCTAAACTCGATAAATACTTCCAAAATAATAATTAATATCTTCTAATAAATCACACTTTATGAAATATTTAAACTTAATGTTCACTTCACTAACTTCAAATAGATTCACTAATTCACTACTTTGTTGAATTAATTTCTCGCACTTTATTTTTTTCGTTGCACTTAATTTCAATGCTTTCCGCATTCACTAATTTCTGGAATAAATCACTTAGATTCACTACTTGTGATTCTACTAATATTCCTTTCATTAATTCAATAATATGTTTACCTTATTAATTTTACTTTCATGTAGCATGCACAAAATTTCCTTAGAAGTTAATTCCATGTTTTATCAATTCCCGTAGCACAATAATTTGAGGCGTACTCTTCCCTCAAAATATAGAATTGAAAAAACGTACTTACAGTAATTCGTCTAATGGCTTTTCGACCTCGGTGAGTATCCTGTAGAATTGCTGCGATGAATGGCTTTATTCACCTGTGTGAATCTGCGCTGTCTTCAGAACAATCCTTCCCATTCACTTCGTTGTAAAGGGGTTTCTTCAAGATGTCTTCTCGAGTCCCATGACTGCTTAATCATATAGCTTTGAATGTGGCGGGTTCTCTTCTCCTCCCAGCATTCAATGCGGCCTCGTTCTGACGTAGTATAACTTCCTATCGTCTGCTAACGTTAATACGATTACTTCAATCTTCCCATATATCGAAATAGAATTATATCTGATAATTCCTATTTCTAATCTTTCTAATAACGTCTATCTTCTTAAATAACTAATTGCGGGGAAATGCCATTCTTATGCAGATAACTATTCTGTCCTTCTTTGGAGACGGTCTTCTTGTAATTGGCCGAGTTCGGGCTTCAATCATCCGGGGATTCTTGTTAGCTCTCTTCGCTTGTTCTTCCGATGATTTCTGTATTTTCAAATGCAGAATTCTTCTATAACTAATCTCGCCCTCTGTTTCCTAAGGAATAATTCGTACTTCTGTTCAGAGATGCGCTATTAATGTATGGGCCACTCCGTTCTTCTGTAACGTTGTGAATTTATCTTACTCTTGTGCATTCTCTTCGGCCAAGCTTCGTGTGCATACTCTTGTATCCAGATTTCCGACCAAAACCAATGCGCCTAGACTTCGGTGACAAGACTAACTGCTCTCACCGTTATGACTTCTACATTACAGCAATACTGCTTTCACTGTTCTCTGCTTTACAGTTCTCTCCCTTGCGAAGTCGGTCAGCTGATTTTATCCACAATGATTGCTGACGTCATCAATAATCTCTATGCAAATTTTTTCTTAAATTTGCTGAATAAAATAATAATAATAATTCTTAAAATATGTTTCAAGCCATAATTAAAATAATAAACTAAAATAATTTTGTTAAATTTATTTTAACAAAAATATTTGGAAGATTCCACCTTCACTAGTTATGTTTGCAGGTTTTTATAAGCTTCAGATTCTCTGCTGAAGTTTCTCTGCTGAAGTTTCTCTGCTTCAGATTCCGCTTTTCAACTTCCTTAAAATCGCGTATTTATAAGATGGATATGCAATACCGAAGAAAACACATTACTAAAAACCCAGATTCTGTAATAAATATATTTTCTTCTAATAGTCGTTCAAAAATAGTCTGATCCAGAATTTTTCCTTCAGTCAATTAGAAAGGTTTTATTCACAGATGGACTGAGGATATGATTGCAAAACGAAGGATTCTTGTTCCCACTTTTTATTCCAATACCCCGACTTTTTTTTAACCAGAAAATAAAACTTCTTTTCTGACCCGACATTGCATTTGGAAGGGTTGATAAAAATTACATCATTATTTTTGTATAGTTATTTCCTGCATCTGAAAAATATAATGCCGATTCTGACTGTACAGACGTCCTATCCTGAAGAAGAAGAAGCCAATCTATTTTTATTAAAAAGTATCAACAACTCAAGTATTCTTCCAGAAGAAAGGCTGTCAGTTTCAAAAATGTTACGTTTATATAAAACTAAACAATCGGTAAGTGCTTTCCTTAGGTCTAAAGTAAACGCTTTTTACAAAAATTTGTAGCCAAACATAATTTATAAAAACTCTTCTAGTCACCTTTGACTAACAATGTAGAGAAAATTAAATCTGAAGTCCTTTACGATAATAAAGAATAATACTAATCAAGTTTAACATAATTAATCTCAGTAACTGGCAGATACGATGTTTGTAAAAAAAAAATGCCAGAAAAGTTTTTTAAGGCACGTCCATTCAGTTGAAGTATTGCAATTATGAAAAATACAGAAATACAATAGTGTAAAAAAAGAACTTTTCAATTTTGTTCCAATTTTTTTTTTATTTTGGAGATATCGTTTTCTATTTTTTTAAAAAGAATCCTATTCCTGAATTAGACAGCTACTGTTTTTTCAATGGCAGTTCGTTCATTTCAATCGATGGAATCTTTTAGTATCCTATTTAAGTTGATATTTTAAAGTCCACGACTTAAAATCAGCTGTTATTTTTTTCTTTTTTTTGATTGTATACTGAAACACGTAACTACGACCATTTTCTTAAGCATTGATTTAAGAAAACTTAATATTATTTTTTAAGTATCTATTTTTAAATTACCTTTAAATATTTTTTTTTTCAAATATATTACTTTTAGAAAAAAGAAGAGACGACTTATTATCAGTGACGACGTCGTGTACTTCGCCATATCGCTATCCATACATATTATTTCGAAAAAGCTTTCCATGTTGTTGGGTTTCTTTTCATGATATTTCTGATTTCTTAATTTTCATTTCATTACTTAATATTATGTATTATGTATTAACATTATATTTTACTTAACATCTATATTACTTAACATGTCATTTGCTGATCGTAAATAAAAAAAAGTGGAAGGATAAATTAACTGCCACGAATAGGAAAAATTAAAAATAAGTTAAAATATATAGTTAAAAGCAAATAGTTAACATCTTGGAATTTTCGGAAAACTACATCTTTACAAACATTGGGTGGCCACTTTATTAGAGAAACTCCTCACTACTTGGACGGGTCCGATAGTGACGCAGGATGATGTAACAGCAACGAATAGCGTATAAAAGGCATGATCGGTATCAAAAGAACTGTGTATCAGTACATTTCGCCGGAACATGGGTAAGACAAAAGATTTAAAGGACTTCGAACGAGGCATGATCGTGGGAGCAAGAGGAGCCGGTTCCAGTACTTCGTAAATGAATATCCTCGGCTTTTCTCATACTACAGTATTGAGATGTTCAGAGAATAGCAGTGGGGCCAAAAAGCAGTAAGCGCAACTGTGGACAGAACAGGCTTGTGGACGAAAGAAGTAACAGGCGACTGATACGAATCGTGTGCGGCAACAGAAGGACAATAACACGACAGATAGCAGCTCAGTACGCATATACGAACGCAGAAGACGATGGACCTTGTCCCTGATTGCTTATTAACAGCAGAAGACCAGCAAGGATGCCTTTGCTATCACGTTAAAATAAGAAAGAGCACCTACTGTGGGCCCTGGACATCGCAATTGGACACATGATGAGTGGAAAACGATCGTTTTTTCCGAAATCTCCTTTCCTTCTCCAACATGCTGATGGCAGGATGAGAATTTGGTGCAGGCAGCACGAATCCATGGACCCGTCTTGCCATCTTGCCTACAATCAGGTGGCGGTGAAATAGTCTGGAGAATGTTCTCCTGGGATTCACTTAGTCTCTAATACCCCTAGAAACATCTATTAATTCCACTGGTTATCTCAACATTGTTGCTGACCAGGTGCACCCCGACGGTGATAGCCCCTTTCAATAGGACAACGCACCCTGTCACAGTGTTCGATTCGTCTCCGATTGGTTCAGTGAACATGACTGATATCCTCTTGCTTCACTGACCAGCTCAGTCACATGATCTTAACCCCATCGAGCATTTGTGGAACGAGGTGGAAAGATTCATTCGAAGCCTAGAAATGCCGCCATACAATGTAACCCAACTGCTCTTCTGTCAGCATGGGTCAATATTCCTGTGGAACGATTCCAACACCTTATAGAATCTATGCATAGAAGAATTACGGCTTGATCAATCCTAGTGAAGGACCAACTCGTTATTAATATGGTGTTTCTAATAAAGTGGTCGCTCAGTGTATTAATTTACTGCTTTCGCAGTTTTGAAAATATGTGCATTGATATCGATAGCTATAGAGGCACGACCTTAAAAAAAACAACATAGCACATAAAAACAGCTTGCAGTTGGTTTTATTTAAAATTTTGATTTACTGAAAAACATTTTTTTTTCACTTTCTTGATGATAAATCATACATTCTCCAGCTCAACACGATCGACTTCATTTATCTTAAGCCTTTTAATTAGCTGTTTTGAAAGTTTTCTGAACTAAAATAATAAAAAGAAATTCTTTGCTTGCCCATAGCTTGACTCATATCCATTGTCAAAATATCGTTGATTTCTTCTCTACAAAAATCTTTATCTGACTATTTTTTTTCTTTTTTTATTCTACATATTTTGAATTATTGTTACTTAAGGTAATATTTATGATTAAATGTTCTAGGAATACATTTTAAAACTTATTAAAGTATTTTGCTAATATTAATAGTATACTGCTCACAAAATTTAGGGGATATTGCGAAATGAATATTGTACACCCAAACAGCAGAGGCATTTGAGTTTATTTATTAAAGAACATCATCAGAGAAGCAAATGACACGAAAATGGAAATTGTCAGAATATGCAAATGGGATGCAAAACATTAATTTGCATGTTTGCCCACAACCCTATATTTTGTACAGGGCTGGCGCTGCTGGTTATCTCCACTTTCCTGGCTCAACAATAAGTGGCAGAAACGTTGAGTGTCACCTGAAAATGTGCCTGCAAAGTGATTTACCCGAATCTGAAGCATGGAGAGTCATAGGGCGTCTTGAAGCTGACCAAACACAGATGACAGTGGCTGCAGCAGTTCGAATCTCCCAAAGCGTGATTAGCAGACTTTGGAATTGCTTCAGAGAGACTGGCACAGTACGAAGAAGATCAGGGCAGGGCCACCCACGTGTCACCATTGCAAGAGATGCTCGCTAATAGCATGAAGGAACCGTCAAAGCAATGCGACTGAGCTGCGGAGACAGTTTCTCGCTGCTACTGGACGTCTCGATGTGTACTCAGACAGTGCAAAATCGACTCCGTTGACTGTATGCCCTGTGATCAATGCATTCCGTTAACTGCTGAATATCGCATAACCCGCAGAAGGTGGGCTGAAATGCATCTTCCTGAGACCAGTGAATAGTGGTCCACAGTTCTCTTCAATGACGAGTCAAGATTCAGCCTGCAGCCTAACAATCGTCGTGCCCTGATCTGGCGTGAACGTGGAACACGGGAGAATCCACGTTTCGTGCAAGAAAGACATTCCTGTGGTGCATGTGGAATCGTGGTGTGGTCAGGCATCAGCATTAGTGGTCGTACCGACCTCCATGTTGTTAGAAATGGATCGGTTAATGCCGTAAGATATTGGGATGAAATTATACAGCCTTTAGCGGTACCCAATGCTGGAGCAGTTGGGGGTCAACTTTCTTTTTATGGACGATAATGCACGCGCCCACCGTACGCATTTCGTCAACAACCTGCTGCAAGAGGCTGGAATCGAGCGCATAGACTGGCCTTCACGTTCTCCAGACCTGAATTCCGTCGAACATACTTGGGATGCATTAGGAGGACGTGTTGTCAGTCATAATCACCTCCCATAACACTTCCTGAGATGGAAGTTGTCCTGATGCGCAAGGGCCACGAATCCAGCAGGAACTGCTGGACAATTTGATCCTCTCCATACCTCATCGCTGTCAGTGTGTTGTAGCAGTCTTAGATAACCATACACACTACTGAACCGTCAATGTGCGACACATTTTTCACATTTGACTTGCGAATGTTAACCCGTCCATGTTTCACATCCTATCGAATCCCGAGAAACGGATTCTGCACCTCATTTGCATATTCAGACAACTTCCATTTTCGTGTCATTTGTTTCTCTGATCATATTTTTAATAAATAACTCAAATGTCTTTGTTTTTTGGGTGTATTATATTCATTTCGCAATATCCCCTAAATTTTCTGAGCAGTGTATATGGGAAATTTGCAAATTTACCTAACTATTTGTACGTAGGTCTTACTTCTAACCTCCTCTAATTTCATAAGACTGAAATCTTAAAACTACAACATGAAAACAAATTAGAATTGACGTCCGAATGCTACAATGTCGGGAAGAGAGCTTTTGCCATTCCCATCGCATTAAAAAAAATCAAGTTTCAAATTCTTGAAACTCTGATGTTTTCAGATGTATCTTGTGCAATTCCATTTACTTATTTCTTCTGATTTTAAATTTATAGGTTTGATGTCATAAGGACGTCAGAAATACGACCTTTAAGTCCTGTTTATGAAACGACATTAAGAAGGTGAAGTTTTTTGGTAACATTCAATTATGACATTTCTGTCAGCTAAATTATAAAGTTTTAAGATTTTTTTTTTATTAATTTCCAAAAATATAAATCTTCATAATGGATATTTATAAAATCTTCCTGTTTGATGGAGATTATTTCCATTTCAATTTTACTTCTATTTAATTTAACAGATAACACTGGTTTAAAGCAGTGTGCTCAAACTTGAAGACATCGCACATTTCAGGTAGTATTTAAAAATATATTTGCAAATAACCGCAAGTAACTAGGAAGTGAAGTTGCATCTCGACACGAAACTATATTTTTATCATTTTAAACTTTTCAAGCCAGATTTAGTTTCATCAAATTATAAGATCGATATCGTCCAAATGTGCAGGATGGTCATAATTAAAAAGAAGGTATTCAGAGCCAGCCCCACAGCGAAAAAATATAGTGGACGAAATCCAGCCAAAGTTCTCTTGAATGTGGGGTTTCGATATATATATATATAGTGTGCGGGCGATAAATTGGCAATAACTTTATCTTTACTTATCATATGTGCTTCTTATTAATTTTTTTAAAATACGTTTCTAATGCTCACTTCCAAAAGTTAAGCACAAAGAGAAAAAAATGTTAATTTCCGTAAGAGATAGGAATTAAAGAAGCTGTAATTTGCTGCAAAGGTAGAAGGAAGTATGCAAATTATATACGTAATAGCCAATCACGGTTTCGCGTCGAGAAATATGCAAAACAGGCAGTCGTATAAGAAGCCGGCATTCTGAAGAGTTACAGGAGTTGCATGTAAGTGCTGATGAAAGGTGTTTAGAACATTCGTACGATTTGTTTCAAGCTAGACGTGTTTCTATGGCTTCCAGAAGATGAATGGAAGATTATGAGCGCTGGCGGGCTGTCGGACGCATTGAAGCAGGACAGTCTATAACAGATGTTGCTCGTTTCTTCGGCGTTCATCATTCCGTGATTTCACGATTATGGAAACAATTCCAAACCAGCCAAACAGTTGTCCGAAGACCTGCAGCCGGTCGTTCAAGGGTTACGACCCCCACGGAAGTTCAATATATTGCTGTTGTAGCGAAGCCGAATCGAAGATCGACCTCCATACGTGTGATATCTATGGTTGCAGCGACCATTGGTAAGACGATATCTGCCACTACTGTTCCTTCGAAAATTACACATGAATGGTCTGTAGGCCCAGGTACCACGAGTTTGTGTTCCTTTATCCGTCCAATCCAGAGGGGCACGATTACAGTGGTGCCGCCAACATGCGAATTGGACTATGTCTGATTGGGGTAACGTTATGTTCACAGATGAGTCCAGATTTGCCCTACAACCCGATGATAAGCGTGTAAGGGTCTGGAGGGCAAGGCACATGCAATCGGCCCCAGAACATCACCGAATATCACGCATTCCGCGGTGGAAGCATCATGTTCTGGGCAAGGCTTTCATTGGGATATCACACAGACCTGCACATCTACAGGCGAGGTTCACATGTACGGTATCGAGATGAAGTCCCAGACCCCATTGTGAAACTGTATGCTGCATCAGTTGGTCCTTCTTTCGTTTTAATGGACGATGATGCGCGTCCCCAAAGAGCTGCCATCGTTGACGACTTTCTGGAGAGTGAGGGGATTGCGCGTATGGAGTGGCCGGCTTACTCGCCGGACCTTAATCCAAATGAAAATCTTTGGGATGCCCTCGGCCGTGCTGTATGTCGACGTTTCCCACCTCCAGCCACTCTCAGAGCTTTAGAAACTGCCCTACAGGAGGAATGGCGATTACTGGACTCTGCGGTGGTTGATCACCTCGTAACAAGCATGATCATACGCTGTAAACTTTGTATGCAGATGAGGGGTGCTCACATACCCTATTAATGTCGGTTTTGAATTAAACATCATTTTGTTAATGATGCAAAATAGGACGTCATCTTATAATTTATGAAAATTCAATATTTTATTTATCTCTATGTAATTCCTTGTTTTGTTTCATGAATAAACAAAGAGCTACTTACTTGCAGCATTTCATTTCAATCAAAGCAATACTTGTCCATTTTTTCGCATTTTCCGCTCCGTGCTTAACTTTTGGAAGTGAGTCTATTAACATCAATATTACAGATTTAAAGTATTAAATTCTGAGAGCACCCATGATATCGAAAAAATACGACGTGAGAGCGAACTGCTAAAGAAATTGTGGACTTCAATAACATTCCTTTACGTACAGTTTACAACGTGAAGAAGTTGTATGATGCTGATCCAGTAGTCTCACCAGCAAGAAAAACACATAAGATAAGTAAGGATCGCGATGGACGTTTTAAGAAAAGTAGATGTACCGTGAATGAAGCAAATCGCAAATTGGCGACATTTTATCTTCCATCAAGATGGTGCACCAGCACTTAGCGCCAAAAAGATGCAAGAATTTCTCAGTATTAATGTTCCTGAATTCTGGTCAAAGGATATCTGGCCGCCTAGTTCACCGGATGCAATTCAACTAGTAATTTTTTGCCAATTTATCACACGCACCCCATAAATATATGTGTGTGTGTGTGTGCGTGTGTTTGTATAAAATAGTAAAATATTTTGCCACCAGGGGACATCTGGCTCTACAAACGCTTGTAATTGCCAAATCTTACTGTTGCTGTTGACGGGTTGTGGATATACGGAAGACATAACTAAGTTACATCATTCTGATAAGACAGAAGTACTACGACCTCTCACCTAACCTCAACATGTCTTGCTAGTCAAGTTTTACTATCATCAATGCGATAATGCTAATGCCACGTTTCTCGAATTGCGGCAATTGAAGCTTAGGTCTAATGACAATAACAAATCTTGGTAAAACGTTTAAGATTTTAAAATAACGGATTTTTAGCATTGAGGCCAGGACGAGACGCAAATCGTTCATTCCACAGTAAGTTTAAGTTGCAACAGCCTTCCTGGAATAAGGAATGAATAATACAGAAGGGCCCGACAGTGCTCAGACAATATCAATGCAACTGAATGTATCACACTCAACTACGTGGAAAATTTGCATCGAATGCGGTAGTTTCCCATCTCAAAAGCCTGATGTATCAAGGACTTGAAGATCCCAACTTTGAAAGAGGAATAACGCAACAATGCAGATCCGTTGCATTTCGCTATTGAAAATGACGTTTAGGTAATATTATCTTAAAACATCTGAACGGAAGACATCTTGAACTATATCTGTAACTATATGAACAGGAAAATGGATTTGGAAAATCTCTTCTAGCCAGTACTCTTTCAATAATCCCAAATGAAGCCAAATTTCTCCTAGTTGCAAAATTTTATCCTGGTAGCAAAATCCCGTGATTCAGCCAAAGTGTGAAATCTCGCTCACTATATTTCTCCGCAATGGGGTTCTGAACACTTCCTCTTTAATTACGTCCACCTTCTATACTCCTAAATATATTTGTTTAGATTGGAGGTTTTATCTAAAATTTGCAAGCCCTTCAATGTACATTATAGATAGAAAAAAGAAATTTTACAACAAGAAAATGTTTAAATACAAGTTCAAATAATGATAAGCATAATAATCTACTATCAAGATAATCTAGAAACCAAAATGAAGCCCGAAATTGTATTGAAACTGAAATGTTATCTCTATTGATGTTCAAAGAAATTAAACTCAATGGAGCTATAAAAAAAAACCGAGCTACGTTTCTCCGAAAAACACAATAAATAAATAAAACTATATTTCTTAAAATATTTTAAATTTCCTATTATTTTCTTTTATACAATTTTAGGCCATCCCCTGGCTCCCATGGTAAGTATGAGAAATTCAAGAAAAATCAAAGAATGAAAGAAGAAATTCAAGCGGTTATAGCAAAAAGTGATATTTTATTCCTTTTTGAAGAACTCATTATTTGAGAGCGCGCGAACAAATAGGATAAAAGAAGAATTGGATATTGGGGGACCAGCAGTAGTCCAATGATTAGCGTTCCTGACTGCGAGGACGAAGGTCCTCGGTTCGAATCCCATTCAAGACGAAAAAAATAAAATTAAAAAAAAAGAAAAATTTTATAATCTGACTTTCTCAGCAAGGGAAACAAATAATTAACTATTGCGCCAGACAGACAGAGAAATAAAAGATTTTAGTAATATAGATTATTTCGATCTTAACTCAAGGGTAATTGAAAGTTGCAAACGAACTATATCTGGGTTTGTTTTTTAAAATTAAACTGTCGTTTTTTATTACATATTATTCGTTAATAATTCTCTAATCCATTCAAATATTGATACCAACAGCACTAAGAATAATATCACAAATATTTGCCTACAACACTATTTATTACATAAACCTTGCGTTTTGTTGGTAATTGCAAATTGTGTGGTAATAATACGAAATGTAGATGCAATTACGATAAACGGAGAAATAAGAATAGTTAATAAAAATTAAATTTTTTTTGTTTAGTTTTCTTCTAATACTGCGGATACTACAGGATGGCTCACATAAAACCGGCCCCAAAATAATAACACAATACAAAAAGAAATGCCTATTGGGGAAATAATAAAAAATAATAAAATAATAAATAAATAATAAAACATTTAAGGAATTAAATCCACATTACTGTTTTTCCTTATTCATTAAATTATTTCCATTTATCATAAAGGGAAAAAAATTAAAAAGGTAAAGATCTTATTTCTTATAATGTTTAGTTCTAGGAATTAGTATAAAAATTCGGACAGAAAGACAAATTGCTTTTAGCTTTATTTTTTACACTGCTGGCCATTAAAAGTGCAACACTACGAAAGACAAGCGCTATCAAAGCCGTATTTATTTTACAAATAACTTATGGTACTAGGGTGAAACGATTTCAATATAGCTCGGTGTGACTTGCGGAAATCAGTATCTCGTGTAGCCACCATGGGCGGCAATAACTTCTGCTACACGATCATACAGAGAGAGGAAGAGACGTTGGATGTGCGTTTGGGGTTTGTCAGTCCATGCGGTTTCGAACCGGTGCCAAAATTCATCCGCGCATCATGGACTAGACGTGTTCCACGTAATTCATGGTGGCCATCCAGGAATTGTTGGATGTTCGTGCGGTTGCGCATTGTCCTGTTGGTAAGTGGCCCTAGGCAAGTTCTGAAGATAAGCAACAACACCTCAGAGGTGTAACGCTGGCTATTCAATGTACCGGGGATGCGTATTAGGAGCGAGCGGGACTGGAATCCAAAGGCAGCCCATACCATAATGCCAGGTGCCGGAATGGTATGGCGATGCCTAATGCAGGATTCACTCAAGTCTTTCGCCCGGTGCCGCCAGACATGGATGGACCATCATCGTGCTGCAGACAGAAGCGGGATTCAGTAAAACGACGTCATGCCATTCTTCCCTCCATGCGCGACATTCTAGACACCATTGTAGCCATGGACACCTATGGTGGACAGTCAAAGGGAGCCAAAGCAGTGGACGCCTTTCAAAAATTCTCTGATGCTGCAGACTACATACAGAGATTAGTTGCTGTGTAACACACCCTAATTCGTGAGCAAGGGTTTGTGATGTGGCTGTACGATCCGTAATAGCTATTTCGATGTGATGGGGCCGTAGGGTTCCTTCATGTCGGTGAGTTCGTCCCTCCTCGACCCACCGATTCCGTATTCGCATCACTGGCCGCACAAACACCAATTTGTCAGAAAAATAATCCGTAGTCTCGATATGCCGTAATTCTTTCACTATCGAAATTGGAAACCTGCTGGTATGCCTGCCCTATTCTTCGACGAGGCATACTTAAGTCTTCTGTGCACAAGAACGGCCAGAAAACATCAATTCCAATACTGCACAGTGGCTCTCTGTTCTTATCTCTTATTCTGCTTCCAGGGAGCGTTACTGGCCCACATTATTTGCATATGTGCTGAGATGCTAATTATTTCTATGTGTTCCCATAATCTAAGCATCATGCAAATTTCGGGTTGATCGGATGCGTCCTTCCTGGCGTTCCACTTTTAATGGCCAGCAGTGTAGTTTTTATAAGTTGTGAAAATTTATCGATGATTAAACTGAAACTACCTCAAGTTGAAATAAATAAAGATACATAACATAATGTAACATATAATGATTTTAATAAATAATTAAAATAATTAGTTAAAATCTTAACTAGTTATCTAGTTTGAAACTTAATTAACATATTTTATTATTAAAGTAAGTAATAAAACAATTTGAAGAGGAAACTATTTGTTAATTCTGTTAGTCTTAGTTTGATTCTACAACATGACCATATCAACTGTAATTGTATTCGTCTGTCTGCCTTTAAGAACAATTTTTCTCTTGATTTCTATGAAACTGTAATATGTATATATAGTAAAACCTCGTTAAGTCGTCACTCAAGGGACCAAACATTTTTGACGACTTAAGCGGAGTGACGACTTAGGCGGAGTAGGAATTTTTGAAAAAAAAACAAACAAACAAAAAAACACTGAAATACAGTATTTTCAAGAATTGCTGTAGGATTCGGTGAGAAAAACAAGATTTTCAGAAATCAATACATGCAAATGAGTGGAAAGTAAAAAAAAAAATTCTTTTTATAGTTACCACATTATAATCGTTTTAAAAGAAAGGAATGTCTGAAACGTTCCAGCCAACCATTGCTGCCGTCGAAATCTTCAATGTTCAACTCCTTAGCAATTTCCATGCCTTTTTCTTTGAGAATCACGGCAGAAATCGGCACATTTTGCGATCTGGCATGTTTTAGCCATCGAACTAAAACCTCCTCGATCTCGTCAAACTTCGATTTCCTCATTCTCTTTCTTTTGTCTTTGCAGTCAGCTTCTTCAATTGTTTCGATGAAAGAATATCGTTTAATGTAGTCCTGGGAATACGATGTTCTTTGGCAAAAGCTGTTTTCGAAACATTTGATTTTTCAAAAAGTGCAATTAAGTCTTTTTTTCCTTTAAAAGATAACGATGTAAGTTTTCGTTTCCCTGACATGTTACAAATGTAATCGAAATTGCAAGATAAAAAATAGCCGTTATAGCAGGGCTTACTCGCTATGAAATGAAATCACACTCAGTAGCGGTCAAGAAAAACGTCTACGCTTGACAATAGTCGCAGGGAAATGCGTTCAATTTCCCACGTGAAAATTCCCCGTAAAAGCTAGGCTTTCTTAGAGTGAAGGGGCGTGGCTGAAAAGATAGCAGGCAAAATTGAGAATAAAAATGCTTTTCGCCATTTTTGAGGGTGACGAGTTATCCAGAGTAGAATTAAATTTGGTGACGAGTAAAAGAGGGTTATTTTACATTATTGTCTTTGAGACCTTGTCGGGACCAAAGGAAAACGACGACTTAAACGGAGTGACGACTTATCCGGGTGACGACTTAACGAGGTTTTACTGTATATATATATAAACTATACAAATTGGATTTTTTTTTCCAATTTTATGTATAAATGTATGAAAGCCAAATTATTCCAACCATTTCTTTTGAATAACTTTCATATTGTAAATAACAACTATCGTAAAGGTTTGACATTATCAACATAATGACCGCAAAAGAAACAATGAAACTGGTATTATAAATATTAGCAAATTTTCAAAGTCGAGGGAAACAACAGCACTATTGAGAATGCGTCCTAATTTTTAGATCAATCACATTTCCTAACTGTTTTCTTTTCTGTCTTTATATTAACTTTTTATCACAAATTTACTTCCAACTTTATTCCTCCAAAAATGTTGGGCTTCCGTATGAGCTCCTTTGCCCTGTAAAAAAGTCCGTCAACTTGTTGCATTTCCATTCTTTCATGTTCATAAATATTACAGTTAAGTGTTGCAAACTTCAAAGAAATAGTTCAACCTTACGATAAAAATTCCATAATTATTCATTAGAATGATGCTAAACATGATTGTAAAAACTTTTAAGTACGTTTTAAATTTTCCTTCTAAATTTTATCAAGTGAACTAAATATTGCATACAATTCTTTCTTTTTTGTTCAAAACAAAAGATTTTGGAGACTTTTTCTAATTACTGTTAATGAAATTAAACAATGTAAATGATATATCTAATTAATAGTTCTTTATTATCGTTCTCTTCTAAAAGGTTTTATATAAGCAAATTAAAAAGCATATTCCTTTTATCTAACAAAAAGGTTTTTATAAGAAAAAAATTGATAATCATGCATAATTCGTTTTATTCATTTTGCTTCATTTTACTTTACAATAGGTACAATAGCAAACAATTATAACCTCCAAAAATATACATTTTCCAAATTCAAATGTAAATTTCTCATTTTGATTTGCTTAGAAAATATGTTGTCAGTTTTGGAAATGATACATACATCAGTGCACTCAAAAAAATAATGAACTGAATTTAATTGGAATATCTAGATGTGCTTTAATTTTGATGTTTGTGGACTTACTCTAAATAATAAAATAAATTAATAAAATATTTTAATAATAATAAAATATTAATAAAGTATTTCGTATTTGGATTTAAAATACTCTCTTGCTCTAACGAGATGTGTGGTTACGTAGATTAAGTTAATGAAGAGATATTAAGATAATGAAGATTGTGGAGATAAGTCAAAGGTTACCTTCCGGAAAAATCTTTGTGAGATTCAATAATTAGGTTATTGTTTAGTTATTTATGATTAAACTGTATTTAGTTTCATTTATACAGTTAGTAAAGAAATTGACTTGAAAAAAAAAATGTTGTCAATTAAAAGTCAACTTTAATTCGGCATAAAAAAAAAGAAAAAAAAGTCATTTTTTTTTTTCATTTCGTTTCTGCTCTTCTCTCCTCAAAGAACTTTTTCTATGGATTCAATATCGTTGGTTCCAGCTCCCTTTTCGTCGTTCGAAGTAAATGAAGTTACTAATTCGATCAGCGAAGTGGAAAAATAAAACTGGAGGAAAAATTACTAACCTGCTAAAATATATTTTCTTTTGTGCTTAGAAGAATAACAGGTGAGCCTACAGGATTATCTCCATAGACGATACAGCACAAGACAGATTAAGCGGATTGGCGAGTTCTTTGTGAACGCTCCGGCTCAGAGATCGCCGCTGCTGATTCAACAAGTTACCTCAATCAATTTCTGGTACAGTGTAGCACCTCCGCAATCGATTCAACTGAGACCACTGTTGGATTCACTCTCGATATTAAAACGAGAAAAATATCAAAAATTTCGATCGTCAAAGTCCATTGATTTTACAGGATGGCACGGAACGAACCAAAAAACCAGAATATGAAGGGAGGTACTTGTTGCGCTTCGAAATTAAACAGAAGACTTAATGGATTCCAAGAATAAATAAAAGATTTATTTTAACAATCAAGTGATGATTTTAAACTCTTTTTTTGAATCAATTTTTTGACTAATTATCTTTTAAACAAATATAATATAAAAAAAAATTCAAAAGTTTTAATTAAAAAAAAAAAAACTTCAAATTTTCTTTTAATCAATTTTTAATTAAAACATTGATTTTTTTGTATTGTATTTGTTTAAAAGAAAACAAAAACTTTAAAGAAAGTTTTTAAGGAATGTTTCCAATTTGTCGTCATATGAATGTTTACTATATAAGAATTTAATAAAAGAAAATGAAAATGACCACAAGGTCTTTCTTGGTATATGATTAAGCTTTTGTGTTTAGAAAAAAGAAAAAAAAATCATAAATTCGTAGGAAAATATTTATATTAAAATTCTCAATGAATTTTCAAAGAAAAGTGCATAATTTACGTTATTTCTAGAATCTTAACAATAAGAATGACTTCTTCAGATGTTCTTCAGAAGCAATGTGTACTTCCGACAATAGATTCTGAATAAATTTCTGATGAATGTAAAAAAACAAAAAGTTAAAGGTGAAATAAAATAAAAGCACACCGAAAATTTTGAAATATCAATATTCATTTGAAATTGAAAAGAAAAGAAAAACGCCAAAAGTTGTGATGATTTGTAATTGTAAAGTTTTAATCAAAAGGAAGAGTGAGTAAAATAGTTTAATACAAAAGAAACCGCTGAAATATATTTGTCATTGATAATTTTCTATTGACGCCAGTGAATAGTTATAAGAAATGCAAATTTCAGAATGTTCAAAATAGCCTCTTTTTTATTAAAATTAATAAATAAAAAATAATAAATTCTTGGATTTTGAACATTAATAGTTGAATATGTAAATTATTATGTAAAAGACATGTTAGCTTGCTTGTATAACAAGCGTATAGAAAAACTTACTTAATTTGTTACCTAATTTATTATTTTTAAAAATTCTAATATTTTTCTTTTATTTAAAACAAAAACAAACAAAAATTTTTTATCTATTCCCTAGTTCAAGCCATCACAATTCATCGTAATAATACATTCAATTTTAAATGATAATCAATGAAGACCTTGAATCATTAAGTAAATATAAGGTTTGCTTTTTTTTCAGGATAAAAGAATTTCATTTAAGTATTTGCTTTCATTATTAAAATTTAAACGAATTCAGTGATTTGGGAGGATTTTGAGAAGTGTTTATGTAGAGAAAAACATCGCTTATAAAACTATTTATTTAAATTTACAATATATCGATTAATGGGATTTGAAATTTTTCAGATTGAAAACCGAATCAAATCGAGGCTTTTTCTGATAGGTTTTCCCAGTTGACTTTTGCAGTAGGGTAACAAGAAAGGTATCGTCAATGGAATGCTCAGATGGCAGCAATTCATAAATTTCACGACGAGTTGCGATCGTATCTGTGACACTAAACGATCATCTGCTCGCGTGAAAAAGGGAGCGAAGTCGATCGGCCGGGCTGCGGGAGAAGGCGGCAACCGAGAAAGAAGATCGCCGACGAGAACCAACGGCCGCCGTCGGGAAGAACAAGATCTAATAGTTTCTGGCAACTTACCGTAGAACGTGTGGTACTCGTGAAGCAGCTTTTTCTTCTGGAATTCGGAAAGGGTAGAGCGACCGGAAGCCACTTGAACAGAATTGCCCATGGTTGTGGAAATCTACCGTACAAAGCGAAACGTAGAGAGAGATGTACACAGGACAGGTGGTTGGAGAGAGCAATGTATGTGTGGCATCGACCGCTTCCATTCGCCAGGGCGGCGTGGAAGACGAGATTCGGATTCGGGGGAGGAAAGCAAGTTGATGGACTAATTGCACGCGGGGAATGCAACAGTGTGACACAGGATGGATTCTAATGGCATCAAAATGCCATTCTACGATTCTTTTTTTCTGTTTGAGATCACTGATGGGAAAAAAGAAAAATGAAACGGAGAATATTACTTCAAATAATTGCATATTCCATAAAAGAACTTCATAAGCACGCTCCTGCTATCTTGGAATTCATTTATCATTTCAGGTTCAAAGAAAAAAAAAATAAACTTTTCATTGAGAATTTGTTAATTGTTGCATTGTTAAGATTATATAAAAATTTCCTAAAAGATAAATGTTAATTTATAAATATAAATAATTTGTCATTTAGAATTAACTATTTATTTTTAATGTTTTAATAATCTACAAATAATCTTCAGTTTATTTATCTTTAATGTGCAAATAATATATCGACTTAAAATAAATAAGTAAAAAGCATTATCAATCGTTTGATAGAATTTCTCATTAATTTAAATAGCTATCGATTTTGTTTCAGAGTGGTTTAGAACTCTATAATTTACCAATGAGTAAATTCAAAATAGTTTTGTATTGGAGCTCTTCATTTAGTGAAATCAAAATTTAGATTTCATCAATGGAATCATAAAAATCATAAAACTTATGGAAACATAAAACTGTAATTTACATTGGGTTTTTTGAATAAGATATTGATAATTACAGGCAATTAATCTTTTCAAATTGTTCGAATTACGATTTAACAGTCATTTATTGACTATTAATAAATAATAATAAAACCATTCAGTCAAGTTAGGCAGATATAATTCATATAAAACGGTAAGTCTTAGTTTATTACTATGAAAGCTAAATTATGACTGGGAGAGTACGGTTCCATATCCAATAGACTAAACTTCACCATATCTACGTGACGGTTTCATGATATTTTCTTAAATTCTTCAATGAGGAGATCAATGAGGCAATGTTGTATACTTGTATTAGAACGAAAAACTACAATTTGCAATGCAACTGAAAGAATTACGTATGTGTGGGTTATAACCTCCGACATAGCAAATATATTTGCAAATCTGAGGTCTGAGATATGTAATATCTCCGTCTCTGTGTCAAAGACATATTTCAATTTAAAATCATTAATCAATTTTAAAATTTTTGTTAAATACTTCTTTTTCTTATCGGAAGCCTTTTTTTGTTATCTATTAGCCTCAGTATGGAGACCTTGTTGTTTTACTGATGACTGCTCCTGGCTGATGATCGCCAAAGAGCGTGAAACAGTTGTTCCAGTAGATCACTTCGTAAACAATTTGATATCACCCATTGTTGTTACTTTTTTTTTAATTTTACATTATAACTTAACATGTTTGTTGAAGAAATTAAAACTTTTAGAGACATCTAGTAATAGTAAAAGAAAAAACAAATACTGATTGAAGTAAAAAAAAAAAAATCTTCAATGCAAAATTTACGAATTTAAGATTTACTAAAGTACTTCCATTATTGGAGCGAGTCAGGGAGTCAGTCTCACTTCTAGACTATTTTTTATAACGAAGTCTACATTTTATATAAAGTATTTTTCTGCTTTAGCCATGTGCATAGAGCTATTCTGCATTACAATGTTTGCATTGTATTTGTTTCTTTGAAAATATATACAAACAATATATATTTTATTATTGTATTGTAATTATACAGACCTAAGTTATTTTTATGTATTTCAAAATAATATTTTTTTTTTCACTATTGATTTTAAGTTGTACGAGTTCTGGATAGCTTCAGTTGAACTGTCTAATTATACAGTACTATTTAATTATATTTGTTTACACCTAATTTGGATGTAAATTCCGAGGACTCGTACGGCATAAACATCATTTACGCTTCTTTGTTCGTCAAAGTTACCAAATTCCAGAAGTGAGAGTATTCTAAGTCCAATAGTCCTCCTTTGACCTCACTGCGCATAGGTTATCTTCAAATCGTACTCTCAGTCAGTTTTACGACATCATAGATAATACATAAGTACTTTTTTATTATTATCTTTATTTCTCATTAAGCCATTACGTGCTTTCCATTCCATTTACCTAATGTGTTGAATGTGAGTGTGAAAATTAGCATTTCTAAGCGAAGAATTGATAGTAATGAAGGCTTAAGGTTTAATAACTTTATACTTTTTTTTTAACAAAGTACTTTAAAAAATTAAAATCAAATTAATTCATAACTATTTGCTATAGATCTCTTTCTCTTTGCCATTCATATTACAATTAAACTAATACATTAACATCATTTCTTAATTTAATTATACTTCCGATACCATCTCAAGCGTTTTAAGGGTTGATTCGACGAATTCTACACAGTAGAAAAGTTGAATATTTGCTAAATTACTTTAGTTTTATTTTGTTTTTGTTTCGTTTTTTTTTTTGCTTACTTGCAAGTTTTTTTACTAAAAATGCCTACAACAACATAAATTGACTTCAGGTAATAAAAAAAAAAATATCTACCAGTTTTTGGAAAAAGACAAGATTTACGTATTTATCTAAAGTTATCTTTATAATTAATTAATTAATACTGCCCCAACAATTAGTTTTTCTGTCTCAAGAGAGCGCCTCAGTTGTAGGCTGCGATGTTTTAGTATCCAGTCAGGACAATAATTGAAATGTCTAAAATTTCCGACAAAGAAACCCAATCGCCATTTTTACAGTGGATTTTATGAACCTCAAGATCTGTATGAGGGGAAATTTTCTGGGAAAGATGTCAAGAAATGGATTTCTCCAGCCATCAAGAAATGCCCTAACAACTAGCTAGCATTTTGAACTCATTAAAATAAATAATTACACGATATTCATGTACGGGCAAGATAAAGCACTTAGTTCCCTACCTCAATTTTCAAATTAAATGCAGTTCATGTAATTTTCTTTTCTTTACAGAGGATCTAGAGGTTTCTTCTGTAACTGTTTTCTTCCTTCATCTTCCTTTCTTAACATAATTAATGAAAAACAATACCCATATAAGGAACAAATTTTCTGGGTCTCCCCATCCACCTACCTTTAACAAGCGTTTATATCACGACATTTTTCACCTACTGTTACCAATATATTTTTGATTAATAACTTAAGGAATAACAGATATTTAAAAAACAGTAAGTTTTATTTAAATTATTAATTTTTTTTTACTTCAATTAAATTAAAGAATTTTTACACAGTAGAATATATTGCAAAAATATTTCGCCTCTCTTCTGAAAATGACATTAACACCAATAATATATTATTATTGAAAACAAAAGAATATTCTTAAAATTTAAAGCTTAAAACTATCTTAATTTTCACATCTATTTCAAAGATATATTTAATCCGCTAAAATTTTTCCTAAAATGAAATTAAACAAAGGGAGATTCAAATCCTTAGTTTTGTGGAAAATTGTTTGTGATTAATTAATGTATTTACTTCTCCACAGAGAAATATGTTTACTTGTAGCAGTCTAAGGATTGAAATAAAGTAATACGAGCTCATTGTCTTCATTCAAAAAAATTTAATATATTCTGGATACAATCAGGGCCGTTTCTACCATTAGGCAAGACTAGGTGGCCGCCTAGGGCGGCAAAATTTTAGGGCGGCCGAAGGACGGATTCCGTTTTTTTTTTTTTTGGTTGTTAAAATAGGATTGCGGTTTTTTTTGTTTTTTTTTTTGGGGTTGTTCAATTGAAGATTATGGTTTTTTTTTTGGTGGGGGCGGCATTTGAAAGGGAGGGGGCGGCATTTTTCAGTTCTCGCCTAGGGTGGCAGAACACCTCGAAACGGCTCTGGATACAATACATTTAATTCAATCTTGACTGAATAGTCTTAGTTTCTTAATCTCTTTTAACAATAAACAAATTACTTCTGGAAAAAATATTAGTAAGTTCTTGACTGATTAAATTAAATACTTTTCTTCTAACATTTTAGATTAAACAGTTCTAAGAATATCTTCTTTTAATCTTCTTCATGTCAGGATAGATTCCCTAAAAGAAATGTTCATTATTTCTTTTACCTGAGGACTTAGTAATCAGTGTAGATTTCCTCGATAGCTTTGGTGCTTTGAATCTCTCAAATCCGTTTTTTGGCTAAATAAGCGTCTTTTCGTTGTTCTGGAGCCTGTCATGTTTCTTGCCTGATAACTAAGTTCAATGAACTTAGTTATTAGATTTATTAAAAAATCATATATCTCTTCACAGTTTGACATAGATTGTTAGCATATTGGTCAATGAAGAGCGTTACTTTAACATCAAGGGTTAAGACACCATCTTCACCCTTGATGTTACAGTAACGCTCTTCATTGACCAAAATGCTAACAATATATGCAAATTCAAAATTTAATGCCAAATATAAGATAGAATCTATTTCTTGTCAAGTAGATATATCTTACAGACTATTTGGCATTAAATTTTGAATTTGCATATTATTTATTTATTTTTTGTTTTATTTGTTTTATTTATATTATTAATTTATTTGGCATTCTAGAAATTGAATTAGCTTATTTTATTAATCTTTTTTTTTAAATTTAAATATTTTTTTAAAATTTTTATTATTTGGTAATAGAAACATCATTGTGAATTTCAAATGATTAATTAATTGGCAAATGTAACCTTCATAATTCTTTATCGTAATTTCATCTTTTTACTTTGTTTGTGCTATGTATGTTACAGCGCAACAATCTGAAACTTTATTTACTGGTCACTGAAGGTAACAGATGGTGTAAATGACGGACGTAGATGGATTAGACGCAGCTTTATACAGAAATTTGGTTAATTTTTCATTGTGAGCAAGAAGCGGAAAAAAAAGCAACACCTTCATCGTTTTACATATATTAGGAAGTCTTGTTTATATAAAGACAGTCAGAACTTTTGACGTATCTACTGGATTTCATAAATATGATAATTCCGAAAAAAATCGAAGATGAAAAATAGAATGGCTTCATTTCTCGTTAAAAACTAAAAACCTAATGCGTTAAATACATACTACAATGCTTAATGCCTAATGCTTTAAATACGTACTACAATATAAAGTAAGTTTCCGTCAAGTAAAAGTCTTTTTATCTTTTCGTATTTCGCTATTAATTACTATTGAATCATTCAAAAGAAAAACAATTTCTTAAGTTTGTTTTTTAAACATAAATTAGAATAGAAGATAAAATATTCTAGGAAATCTAAAAAGCCCCAAGAATTATAAATAAAAATTTTTTTTTGAAAATAGATAATCACATAAATAAACTCCTGACAACTTGACAACGTGGACATATACCAATATTTCGTTTTATTTTCATAAAACTTTTTCAAGGTTTTTATAAAATAAAATTAAAATTAAAATATAACATGAAGAAGAGAATTCCTCTCTTCTTAAATGATAGAAGATGCAATAATTTAAAAAACAATAATTAAAAAGCATGGGTAAACAAAAGAAAATGGTAATAATGAAAAAACATGGATAAACAAAAGAAAAAGGACAAAAAATAGTGACATTGTTTAAAGTAATATATGACTTATTTGAAAGACAAATA
>JAFIDM010009631.1:353053794-353068112 GCA_023159025.1 Thereuonema tuberculata
AAAATCAGTTAGCAAAGTAAGGCACAAGCTAAAAGGAGAAATTCGCACCATGAGCTGTCACCAGGAAGAGACTGGGACGGACCGTTTCGTCCTTTTTAGGACTCATCAGCCAGCCAAACTCCACCGAGCCAGCCAGCTCATGATGCGAATTTCTCCTTTTAGCTTGTGCCTTACTTTGCTAACTGATTTTGAATTGCTCGGGCACGCTAAATTTCCTTTCATTTATAACACTTTTAGTTTTTGAATATTTCCTCAAGTATTGTTGGTTTTTTAAATCTTCTATATAGCATAATTTACATGAACTGTCACTCAAATAAGAGCTTCAAATTCCTCACAGATTCTAACTTGTAACATATCATAAAGTTAATTTTTTGTTATGACATTCTAATTACTATTTGTATCACAATATCGTCTACAGAGTTTCACACCTGAATAAAAAAATCGATACAATTAGAATGCAAAGATCTTATGAAATTTAGAAGATAAAGTTAATAGTTTTTCATCTAATTTAAATAAAATACTGAGTCAAATAATGTCGAGGAAAAGTTTCTGAAGAAAGAAAAAAGAGAAAAATATTAACGTGCATTCAAATACTGTAGTTTGGTAAAAAAATTAAAAATGAACATAAATTAAACAAAAAAAAAATACTCGCACGGTGATTTATCATTGTTGTGCTGATATTGTTAAGACCCACTTCGGGGAGTTGATGTGGTAATCTCATTTTGTCACGCACTCTGAGCTATCATCTGGCTGAAGAAGCCTAATAAGGCTGAAACAGTTGTTCTGAATTCCGACAGCTCAAGGTGTGAGAATCTTTGTTTATTTATGTGCATTTTTAATTTTTTCAACTAAGTTTCTGAAGAAATTTGAATATTGTTTAACGAAAAAAAAGGAATGATCCTAATAAAAATTTAAATGATTTGCACATCTTGGCGAAAGCTGCAAATCATCTAGCACTAAAATCTCACAAACTGACAGAAAAGCAAAGAAGAAAATTAAGATATAGATAAATCAATATAGTTAAGATAGATAAGGCAGGTAAGATAATACAGTATGTATCGCCATAGAGAAAATTCCTCTTAAGAATGTGTGTTTTTTGTTTGTTTGTTTGTTTGTTTGTTTTTTTTTCATTTTTAAAAAATAGCTATTTAATTGAATAATAAGAGAGGAAAAAAAAAACAATTATGAACAGTAAGGCACAATGAGAAGAAATATGCATATAAATAACATATCTAATCTATTGTAATAGAATTTATGAAAAAAATAATTAATTTACAAAATATAATTGTATATCAACTTATGTATATATATACATATGCATAAGTAAGTATAAATATGCACAAAATTAGAACATAATTTGCAAAATTAGAACATAAAATCAAAACGCCTCCAAAAAGAAATGAAGTTGAGTTATATTATTTCAATAGCGTATATTTAGCATCATCTAAATCAAAATTTAAAAAAAAAATAAGTTACGATTTGCAATTATATTTAAATATTGATTGATTTTGGTGATTGTGGGTGGCAGGGAAGCCAAGCACAATCGACCTGTAGGTCTCTTGTGCTATCCCATGGAGAGAAAGACTGCGAAAAGTGCAGGGGAAATCGGAGAACCTCAAGAAAACATATCCAGCGTGGATCGTTCACCAAACGAAACCCAACGAAACCCGATACTCAGAAGTGAGAGGCCAATGTCTTCGAGACAACGCCAACCGCGCCTGTATAATCTAAGTACATCAAATGGAGAGTTTTAGAGTACATTACAGTTTTATCTTTAATCACAGCGTCAGATCACAGTAATTTGATACAGTACTATATCTTTAATATCTTTAATATCTTTATCCTTAATATTATTAGAAATAAATTTATTTATTAGTAGGTAAAATTTATTTTAGCAAATGTTGTAGCTAAAACAGGATAATAAATTATTGATAAAGAATGAAAAAAATTATTAGCAAGACTAAATAAAAAAGTATGTGATCTATTTCTGGAAATAACGCTTTCATCAGGCATTTTGTTTATCATTGTGGGAATAATTAGTTTTGTTAAGAAACTTTTATTATATTGATTTCTTATTGATTAAAAATTGCGGTAAGTCCTATTCAATATTAAGGTATTAAAGAAACTTATAATGAGTTTATTGTAATAAGCTTGATTAAAGACATGTCAGCAGGCGCGGTTAGACGATAATGGTAAATGAAATTTTTGTTTAATTTTGTATTTAAATTAGTGGTTGTGATGTTAAAATAAGACTTAATTAAGGTATATTTTTTTAAATGTATATAATACGATTGTTAATAAAACTGATTGCTTAATTTTACTGGGTTTTTTTTTCGAAAGTTATAAACAATGAGATTGGCGATTATATTAATCTCTTTATAGGAACCTTTCACTGTAAGTAAGATTAATTTACGAGAAATTTTCCAATTATTGCCTTTTATTTATTCAAGCTTCTCCTTCAAAAAATAAAAAAAAAACGACAACAACAGGAAATTGAATTTTATCTAACAAGGGAAGGCCCCGATCGGTTTTTTTTTACTTATGTTAGTTTCAAACCTTCGGTTAGCTGTCACGCTTGACCAGTGACCAGTCAGCATCTATACCGTTATATTCTGCAATGGCAGGTCACATTCTATGAATGTGAAATCGCGATGTGCGCGACTGAGCCTTCCCTTGTCAGATTTTTTTTTTTAGAGTTTATCTGTTCATTTCAAAACTACAAGAACCTCGACCAATATTTCTTTCTTTTTTTTTTTGGAGTTTTAGGGTTGTCTTCTTCTTGATAACAACTGGCATGTTGAGCGGAGAGAGTCTGGAAGGGGTGTAAATACTTCTGCATTGCATCTAAATAGAAAGAATTCCAGCATTTTGACTTTTGGTTGGGGAGTCGTCGTTTTGTTCGATTTGAACAGCGAAGACGATCCGTACTATTTCACATTATAAATCTACGCTTCAACATGATACAAGAGAACTGAATTATTGTCTGGTGTAAATTGACATAAAAAAAATACTCATGCTGTAAACTTTCTTAAAAAACATCCGGTCATATATCATAAATGTTTGCATACAAATTGGAAATACATAAGATTTAATCATCCTCTGCTCTTAAAAGGAAAGACGGAAGGAACCCCCTTGGGAATGAAGATGCAATCCTCAAGATAAGGACACAAATAGAGAAAAACAGTATGAAGTGAAATAATATAATATTTCTGACCATTTATGTGCTTTGTGTAAATGTCAAATGATCATGTAATGACTTGTGATACAACAACTTTTCGAAATAATCGATCATTCGAGGCAGAACATGATTGTTTCAGGAAGAAATCACTGCTAGCGTTCTAGAGCCAAAGGAAACCACAATGAAAGGGACGATTCTCATCTTAGATTAAATCTTCTGTAGAGAGAATACTGTAGGCTTTTAGCAAGTTTGACTTCATGAGTCTATACGAATACTTCAATCGATTATCAGAAAGTACAGTTTCATCAACAATCAGGGCAGAGTGTTGACGCAACAATATTAGATGTGGAAAAAAACCGCGAACTTGCTAAAATAATTGAAATCAAGAAGCTAGATTAGATTAGATTAATTGAAAGTGGGTGGCAGGACTGCCGAGCACGTCGACCTGTGTGGTGTGAAACTGTGATATTAACAAACTATATAAAGTTTAAATAATGGTAATTACCTAGTTTTCACACAGATATTCATTTTACACAGTTAAAAGTCAAAATAGTGTTAAGAGCCGAAATTCTACAACAAGTGTGTGATGATCGGCGTGCAACAAACCGAGTGTCATCTACGTTGAGTTGGCATACCATTTTTAACAAAAGCCGATGAGGTGTTTTGTTACAATAATGGAGTTGTTGCTATGGATTCGGTGAGTTGGTCAGTTGTGCTAGTGAAAAGAAGAGCTTTCTCAGGACGGAAGCTTCTTCATGTGTGCGTTATTCACTAGATGATCCACATGATTAACCAGTGTTTATTCACATAGAATCCACATGATTAACCAGTGTTTATTCACATAGAATCCACATGATTAACCAGTGTTTTAGTGATGTGTGTCTACGTTAATATTCCTGTTCAGTGAGCAACTTTAGTGCTGCAAGTTTGTGAAAAAGGTTTTTTACAAACACAAATAACGTATGTTTCCAAGACAACGGAAACATCGTTAGTGCTAATGATTTAACATGGAATGAAGGTCGCCATGTTGACTGCTGTTTGGATTTGATGTTAGTTATACGAACATAAGTTTACCGAGTCTACCTCTCGTGATTCAGTGCATCGATAAGTTCCACGATTCCAAGAAGCAAGAATTCGTGATTATGAACTTTCATTGTTTTTTGGGTGAACGCCGTGCGAGAGCATTCCAGCCCTAAGACTAAGGGACAGTTTGAATTCCAACAGTAGAATCATCTAAGGATTTATGTAACTTTTAGCAGGTTAATTGCATCGAGCAGAATCCTGTAATGCATAAATTTAATTTGAAAAGACTATAAGTTATTTAGAACTCATAAGGAACTGGAACTTTGTTTTTAAGACATATGATTGTCTAATCTGATACTAAAGTCAAAAGTATGACTACATTAGTATTGTACTTCCATTATTAAAGAATTATTTGATGGATGTAAAGAAAGAGATTTCTATCCTAGAATTAAATTTTTCTTATTGTTGATTTACTGATTTGTGTGATTACTGTTCGCAAAGCTAATTTCTTGATAACCTTATATTAATTATATTAATTTGAGACTAATCCGCCCATTTTGGGATTGTAATTATACGTTCTTACATTTCCACTCTGATAAACGCATTTTGCGGAAGCTTTGAAAGTTTAAAACCCACAACCTGAAAAATCAAGAAGCTAAGTTTAGGAAGTAAGTTGCATAGAGAACTTTAAAAAAAAAAAAAAAACTATGGGAAATTTATCTGGAAAATACTTGGGGAAAAAAACTTTTAAATTTCAGGAAATGACAAATTTTTCGATGATGATTTAATATTTTAATTTTGATTATATTTTTGTCCAAGTATTTTCCAGATAAAGTTTTTTTTTTTTTTTAACACATATTTCTATTCTAATCTCTTTTACATGAGGTCCTTAAAAGATCCTGTTTGTAACACATTTAAATTGAATATAAAGGTTTTTTTTTAAGCTTTCAACCAAATAACATGAACTTAACTTATAAAAAATCACTCGAATGATAAGTTTGACTGTAAAATAACCAAATGCTTCGATTTATTTAATTTGAATCTGAAGGATTTGCTTCGATTTAATATACTAAGTAAACAATTTGAATTTAACTAAATTTCTTTTTATTTTCGTGAAGAAAATTTCATATTTTACGTAATTTCAAGAAGTATTGAATGCATGAATATGAAAAATTCAAAATGAAACTTGAAAGAAATTTAAAAAAAAATAATCTTTCTTTAATAACTTTGCATAAACAAAGCCTATCCTTCCTTGATAAAGTCTGACATCTTACGAGAAAATTTGATATCACTATTTTTTTTTCTTTATTTGAAAGAAAAACAAATATACTTTCCTTTTGAAATTTTAGTCATAATTTTTCCAGACTCTTAAAAATAAAAAGGAAATATGAACTGAAATGTTAGTTATCCATTAAGCGAGGCTGTTGAATCACCACTCATCTGAGAGACAGCAGGGGGCTTCTGATTCCCACACGGAAGCAATAGCATCAATTTAAAAGGAAGTTAAATTAAAGCTGATTTTGAAAGGTCAGATTAAGATACTGAATTATGATGAAGCTAAAACATTTTCTATTAATGTGAAGATATTGCATTTCATTACTGCACTTGTGCTTGAATCTATTCAGGAAATTAAAGCTTATTAATTCAGAAAAATAATGAATGTTTGGTTTGTGTGAATGGAACGGTAAGAAATAGAAACATGTAAGAAGGAAGTTTAATTAACTAATTAATTTCGCTTTATCATTTTGAACTTCATTCTAACAATCTTTCTATGCTTTTTCGTTGTTAGGCTTACTCTAATAGTCAGCTGATATATAAAATTTATAAATTGGCAAGTTTGGAGATACTCCAATTTTAAACAGAAACCAAAAGCAAGAGAAGAGACCAGAAGATTATCCTTCATGAATAATCGCTCAAAAATATACTTTTAGGCTTCTGAAAGACGCCTTATATTCCCGGTTTGTCTGTCTGTCCGTGTTCACATATCCCACGATGCTTCGCAACGTCTTCTGTTATGCCTGGTTGGTTAAAGCGTCGTGCTAATAACGCGAAGGTCGTGGATTCGATCCCCTCATGTGCCATTCTTATTCTTCAATTTTTTTCTCCCCATTTTAAATCTTTTTACAGTTTCTCAACTTATGACATTATGAGATATTGGCTATGTAATCCTTTAGAATTGGGATTTTGATAACTACTTTACTTTCTTTAAAATTAGTTTCACGTTGTTTAAAGTAGATACTAAGGAAGCGACTGTTTTAGGATTTCTTGAATGTTATAGGTGGCCTGTTAGCTAAGTTGGTTAGAGCGTCGTGCTAATAACGCGAAGGTTGTGGTTCGATCCCCTCATGTGGAATTCTTATTGTTCATTTTTTTTCTCCCCATTTTAAATCTTTTCACAGTTTCTCAACTTAAAGTTTTTTTTTAAATCATTATTAGGAATTCAGTGTATTAACAAGGTTCGAGTTAAGAATTATTCCAAATATAAAGAAGGGTGGGTAAGTTTGCATGAGGTCGCAAAGAGACTCGCGCGCGCATTTTCTACCACCCCGACACAGTCTAGTCTAAAGTAAAGGTGACTCAGAAGCCGTTGCGAAGCACTGTGATTGGTTACTAATCGCTATCCTACCTTGTTTAACATCCATGCTCAGATATCGAAAAATCTCAGCAAATCTATGACAATAATGTTTTAAACTTATTATTAATCTTGGGGAACAAACCTAATCTGTTAAATCGATTGGGAACATCTATGAGAAGAAAATCAAAAGACATTAAAATAAAAGAAAAATGCATTTAAAGTAAGTAAATAATAAATAAAATCAAAAACAACACCTTTTTGCTAATATCAATATTCTTATTATTCAGAAACAGCTTCTGGAAATCTATAAGCCTGAAAACCTGCTCTCCATCCGGAAATTAATTATATATCTTAATATTTGAATCATTAGTAAAAAGAAAACTTTTCACAACATTGAAAAAAATGAAATAAAAAAAAGGAACATCCTCTCTACTCAATTTTTTAATTGAAAGATCCCAGTAATGACAGTGGCAAAGGTTTTATTTCTTTATTTACGTATTTAGTTAAGTAATGAGTTATTTGTGTTAGAATGTGTTACAGTATTCATGAATCTGATTAATGAATAGCAGACCACAATTCAAGGTCGGCGAAGCATCAACGAAGTCAAAGAGAATAAAAATCTCAATTAAAAATTCGAAAGAGGTAGACTAATTACTGTTTAAATTAATTTTGCTTTAATTATATACGAGTAGTTCCTATAAATTGTTAATAAAATAATTTCATTAACAAATGAGCTATTAACAAAATAGCGTGTACTTCACGAATTAGTTTTTTTAAATACAAATTACCTCCACTAATATTTATTCTTAATAATATTTTTAAATTACCAGTTGAGTACACGCATTCAGTTCATTATGCCTTTACATAAAATTACATTTTAAATTTTAATTATAATAAAATTAATAGTTAGGGCGAATGGCTTATTCGAGCAATGCCAAAGTTACCAGCATCAATATAAAAAAAAGGTAAAAAAAACCAACGTAATTTAATCATAAATTCTCTATTTTCTTGTAAATTAAATAAGACTGAAAATTGAAAATTCTAGTTAATAGAACAAAGACAACGTAGATGATTTTTAGTTAATTAGAATTTCTATTTTGTTTTTCATTTTAATTTTGAATTTGAATTTACTTAATTCTGATGAAAAACTATGACATTAAATTACTCAATAAAATATAATGAAAACAAAATTGAACATTGATAAAATAACAATTAAAGCACTAAAACTACAGTATAATATCAAGAATTACTTGGAAATAAAATGTGCATAACCTAAAAATTAGGAGTTATTAATTTATATACGAGATCTTTTCAAAAAAGATCTTTTCAAAAAAAATTATTTATTAAAAATGATGCATATAATGATGCATTGTGATTTAATAAAACAGTCGTTTTTATTAAAAATAAATACCGAAAGTTCTAGCCTTGCTCCAGGATAACTACTAGTCTATTAATATAAAGTTTACTAATGTCATAAAAAAAATAGTATGAAATATTCTAATTAGAAACCCATGATTTTTAATGCACAAATTTATAAACAGAGGTGAAAATAAAGAATAAAGAAAAGTCATAGTAAGCTTTTCTTCTATGCATCATTTTTAATCAATAATATTTTTTTTTTTATAAATGCAAGATTTACATTTGTTTTTTTTGCATTCTAGCCATTGGGCTTTTCCCACTTTTTTTCAATAAATAAATAAGTAATCAAGAAAACATTTCACTTAGAAACAAAAAAAAATTGATATGGATAGTTTTAGATCATTACTTGTCTCAAATCTGTGGCACAGTAGCCTACTTTGGCTAAGTAGATGAAAAATTTGGTAGAAAGCAAAACAATTTTTATTTTACTAATTCGAAAAACAAATTAGCATTGAAATTGGAGTTCCTGATATTTTGTTTTTTACTAACAGTTATCTTCAAAAAAAAATGCTGTTCTTCCCAAACCTGTGAAAATGTTTGCTACACTGTCAAAATATTATTGTCTATATTGGTCTATTCGACGTATTGTAAAAATTAACTTACGACTATGAAAACATATGATTAGCATTTATTAAAAGTATTCTAAACATTTAAAGCATTTTAAACCAGAAACATCAGCTGTAACTCGACCAACACAGTAACCTTTTTCATATCTAATTAAATATCTCCACAATTTGCCTCGTTAACTTATGTTTTCGTTGCTACAAATTATTTCATCAGTGTGTCAGCTTTGTTTGTCATAATAAATTTCAACGTTACAGGAAAAGTAAGCACGACGATAATTAATTTGCACTGTAATTTTTCTTACAGACAGTATATTTAAAGAATAATAAAAATTCTTATTTTATTTACCAATTTTTTATTTTGCTAAAAACCCTAAATTGTTGTCATCATTTATTTGCTCTTTCTCTTTTCGTCAAAACCAGTCCAATATAAATAAATAAAACCTCCTCTATTTCTCCGTTTTGAAACACACAAAAATCGATGTTTCATTTTTATTTATTCATACATCACAAAATTTCATCTTGAAAGAATTTCAGAGTAAAAAAAATTTTATGTTTTTCTTCAAAATAAAAGTAATTCTGGTTTTCCCAAAATATCCCAAAATGTCTGCAATTTCTTTTGTTTCATCGGAATTAAAGTATTTCTTTCTGGTTTTCCAGCTAGAGAATAAGAAAGAAATTAAAATAATTATAAATTATATTATAATAAATATTAAAATGAAATCTTCAGCAAAGTTTCTTTAAAAATTTTAAGTTAATGTGAACGTTTCACTAATTCAAATTTTATTCAAATTAGATTTTGAAAAAAAAAATGTTTTGAAATTCACAAGTTTCTTCAAATATGGCATTAAGAATCACTACTATAATCACTACTGTATCGCAAAGGAGAGAACTTTTCAATTCTATTAAGGATATTTGGAAAAGGAGCTTTTTTTTCTAGAAAATGCTGATCAACTAGATTATAAAAAAAAAATAATCTATTTAATTATATGTAATTTAAATTCGAGTGCCATAATTGTAACAATTCATACAATAATATTTTCTAAGTCAACGATTGTTGAAATCTTTCAGACAATTATATTTTAGATTAATTTTTCATCTATTATTCCAATTAAGTAATTTTGCATCTTTATTAACATTGAATATTTTAATCTTGTGCATTGGGTCAATGGTTTTTGGGTTAAATGTGGGAAGTCGAGGTCGAATTAATTAATTTAATGGGGTCTGGCTCTTATGCGTAAACTTCTCAAAACTTCATTCTTGTCTAAGGCTTTTCACAACTTAAAACTTGTCTATACTTACATCTTGCAGACATCAGTAATTAATGTGTTATTTAAATACTCCGAATGCATGTAGTAAATAAGAATCCTTTTAAGTTTAACTGAATTTTCGTTTAGTTTACAGTAATACCAAACTAATTTAATGATACAATATGATTTTTTTTTATTTCTTATTTTTGCTATAGGTTTACTTTAACAAGCTAAGGTAATGGAACGACGTATTCGAATCCCCTAAACCAGGGGTGCTCAGACTTATACTGTCTGCGATCGACCACAAAATATTTAGGTGACAAGCGATCGACAGCCGACTATTAGCACTAAGCTAAGGCGTAGCTACTAAAGAAAAATGCTTTTATTGCACATACTTAGAGATATAAAATATACATCATAGGTTACATACCTAACTACATAATTGTAATAGAGTCTTAAATTGCTAATTTTCACTGGATGTTGATGCATGACAATGCATATCATCCACGTGCTTTTGTAAGGATGGCACATAATTACTAAGCGCCAACCGCAAGCATGATAACAGGTGTTCATCAGTAAGCCGATTGCCATATTTTGGTTTAATTCTTTTCATTTTTGAAAATGCAGATTCGCACAAGTAAGTTGATCTTGTTAACTGAAGAGTATTTGTCTCAAACATGGATATTTGTCTTCGGATATTAAAGACCAAAATTTGATATCTGTTGCTCTTGCTTTGAGATGTATATCTGACATTATCATTTTGGACAGAAGAGATCTCCATATTGAAAATGTTTAATATTTCAGTAGCAGATTTTTCAAAGTCTTCACAAGAAAATGGATAAGTCACGAAAGTTACAATATTCGACAGTTTATCGAAATCAGAGAAACGTCTTTCAAACTCGCTAGAATGTGTTTTTTAGCTCTGTATCGTAATTATCATAATTTATGTGAGAACATGCTCTTGCTTCCAAAGCTGGAAAATGTTTGAGATTCTTTTTGTTCAGTTGATTAATCAATAACTTCAATTTGTTTCTAAAAGAATTTATTGCGCTAATCATGTCGATAATGGTTTGATTTTTACCCTGTAGCACCAAGTTAATGATATTCAAATGATTTGTCACATCTGATAAGAAGGTAAATCATAGAGCCAATTTTCGTTTTTAAGTATCTCAGTGTCATCACGTCGTTCATCTAGAAAAGAAATAATTTCAGGTAGTAATTCCTGGAACCTTTTATAAATTTTCCGCGATTCAATCACCTCACGACTGTATAGAGAAGTAAATCAGTGTGCTCAGCAAACTCGCTAGCTTCCAATTGCACTCTGAAGAGGCGTCTTTGGAAGCTTCGCGCACGGATGTAATTCACGATCTTTGTGGCAATGTCCATAACATCATTCATATTTAGTATTTTTGAACATAAAACTTGCTGATGAATGATGCAATGGAATGTGAAAAACGATGGGAAGTCATCATTAGCTCGACACAATGCTAGAAACCCATTTTTATTGCCAGTCATGGATGGTGCTCCATCTGTTGTAATGCACACGAGTTTGTAAATCGGTAGCACATACTTTTTAACAAAATTCACAAAAGCGTTGTAAATATCTTCTCCGCGAGTTTTTTTCTTTCAGTGGTAGCATTGTCAACGATTCTTCTTTAACCATATCAGAAAATACCATTCGAATGAAAATACATAACTGGGCAGTATCAGTCATATCGGTGGACTCATCAAAACTGCAAAGAAAAGTATATACATTCCGTAATGTAACTTTTCAGTTTAGTCTCCAAATCAGTGCTTATGATCTCGACACGTCTACTAACAGTTGGACGAGATAACTGGACCTACTTGATGGGAGATATAATCTGTGTTTTATTTTTGATGTCATTAAACATTATATCTGCCCCTTCAATAAATGCTTCTTTCACTACCATTCCATCTTCGAAAGGTTTCTAATGTTTTGCCAGTATGCAGGAAATTTTAAAAGACGCAATTGTTGCAGCTACTGATTGTTTGGCTGGTCTAGTGAACATGGATTGCTCTGCTTTCAAACTACTTTTCAAAACTTGAAGTTTTCATCTTCTTAAATCACTCTTTTGCGAAAAATCATTTTCATAGTTTTTACGCACGGTTTTATAATGCCCTTCTAAGTTCCCGCGTTTAGGCAGTGCCACCGAAACTCGACAAACAAGGCAAACACACTTATCTTTTGCCATAACAAACAAGAATTCGTCCTCCCAATCACTATTAAAATGGTAGATTTTACTTTTTTTTCGCCGAAATCATTTTATGTTGCAAATTCTACGTACAAGTATTCTAATAATGAATGAGATAATGCTGCGTTTGCTTTATATATAAAAAACTAAATCTAGAAGAATCTGTAAAATTCTAGCCAATCAGTGCCCTGAACGTCACGCGGTGGCGATGCTGCTGGAATATTCGAACCAATCAGAGCTCAGCGTGACGCGATCAAGTGTTGTCTAGAGAACAATGTTTTCGATATAGTGCGCATGCGTAATGAATGACAGGTCTCAACTTGAATTGAAGCTATTATTATTAAACAATTAATCTAGACTAGAATTTTCGGCGTCCGTAATGCATAATTATTATTTAAAAGTGTCGCGTATGAGTGACTGCCGCAGAAATGAGATTATTTTGTATTGATACCTATATTATATCCTCGATCGACTCCAAAAAGCTCTTGCGATCGACCGATCGATCGTGATCGACTGTTTGGGCATCCCTGCCCTAAACGTTTAATTTAATATTTTAACTATGTGTTTTGATTAGACCTTAATATGGAATCTACTTAACTGTTAAATTGTGCTTTAAATCCTTTCATCATTCTAGTTTTAATTCCTTACTTCTCTCTTAACTCTCTTCTTCTTATCATTTTATTAAAATATCTCACAAAAGCAAACTGAGAAATCTGAATTAGCAGAATATTATAGTAATCTGGGTCATTCCATTAGTAATGAGGTAAAAAACACAAAATTTGTGTTTGTGTGAAAGAAAACTTATCTTTCAGTATCTTCCATTTCACACTGAAGGCCTAAATAGATAAAAGCATTCCTGAATCCATGTTTTCAAAATGGCAGCGCCCATGTTGCCGATTTAGGCCTAGGACAAAATCTCGTGAGTGATTCAATTATCTGTGTTTTCAAAATGGCAGCGCCCATATCGCCGATTCAGGTTTAGGACAGAAATCTCGTGAGTAATTGTTAAACAATGATAAGCGCGCGAGCGGCCCATTGTTACGCAATTAACGAGTCCGTGCTCAGTGCTTTTCGGAGATGAAAGCCACGCTTCAGATCGGCAGTTCGTTGGCAGTCTCGGTGCGGAGTGGATGTATTCCTGGTTTCCGCACAAGGCAGTTCGTTTCCAAGTTAGCTGCAGATAGGATTTGTTCCTTATTCGCTGAAGTGCAGTTAGTTCCAAGTTCCCAGTGACAAAGATTAGGATCCTCTATCACTGCGTTATTACGATAGCTGCGAAGTGATCAGCTATAGTGAAGCCGTTCGTTACCGCAGTGTGAAGTTCAAAGTTCCGTACTGCAGAACTCCAGTTTCTAAGTGAAAAGCTGCGATTAGTGTGCTTCTATTATTGAGAAGAAATCCCGATTGATTCTCTCAATAAAAACTGTGAAAGACAACGCTTTAAAGACGTATTCTCGGTGAAAAGCCATTTGGACGAAGATCGCTGTTCCATTTCGAACGTGGGTCGCCATATTGGATTCTAGGAGAATTACCGATCTACGACGTGGATGTCCGAAGTTCCAGTTCGACGGAAAGCAGAAATATTACCCAGTGAGTACTGTTTTATTTCAGTGAGTTTCGGACTCTCTTCGTCCAAGTCCAGAAGTTTTAAGATTAACTTTTAACCGAAGAATTGAGACTCTGGCAAGCGAGCCGAAGACGGACTTTCGATTAACTCGCACAGATAATATCTAACTTTAAAGCATTAAGTAATTAACGTTATAGAAATAGAAATGTATTTCTAGTTTATTTATCTTTTGAACTTCTCTGAGAGAGATTGTATTCAAATTTAAAGTAAGATTGTTTTATTAAACGTTTTATTGTTTTGTTACACTTTCGCATTAATTTATTTTACCTTCCTAATTAAGCCTTGCATAGTCGGAATCATAGTAGCTCTCCAGTTAGCGATAAACCTCTGCCGAGGGAATTTAATTCGGATTATTTTTCCCCTCGTTAATTTATGGTCCCAGTGAAGTAAAAACGAATATAGTACATTCGTGCTACACTTGGCTATGGTGGTGGCGTAATGTTGTAATAATTAAACACACAAACGGTTAT
>JAFIDM010009631.1:353086195-353096647 GCA_023159025.1 Thereuonema tuberculata
GAACAGATGATATCAGCATTTTTAATTCCCACACTCAGTTTATATTAAGCTTCATTAATGAAATCGTTGGGAATCGTCCAACTGATATCTTTGAATTTCTAATTTATTGACGAGGAAAAGATTTTTTTTTTCGACTACGGACAGTTACATATCCCGCTCTATTGCAGGTACTATATCAATGACTTGCTTTTCTACACTAACAGTGACATTTAGTTCGGTATTCAGAACATTTTAGATGGAATTCATTCCGATACTGTTTTCAAAATTGAAGAAGAAGTTAATGGCAATATTGCTTGGATGTAGCCATTTCCAGAACTGAGTCAGGTTTCGAAACTTCAGTTTTCCATAAACCTACTAACATAGGTTTAACTTCGAATTTCATGTTTGCATGTCCTTCTTCGTTCAAGAAAAATGTCATCGGCATGTCCGTCAGCAGAGCGTTCAAAATGTCAAGTTCATTTCAGTTGTTCGTTGACGAAATCAAGAAAATCAGAAACATATTTCTAATCAACAATTATCCCCTATGTTTCATATATTATTATATTGCTTTCCATCTAATTAGGATTTACAACCCAGTTCAGAATCTGCTTCCACAGCTTAATTTATTTGTTCCCTTTCATCCTCTCTCTTTCCCTTCACTAAAAAAGATCTTACATAATTTCGATATTACGCTCACATCCACAATGCAGCTTTACTTGGTAACTTTATTAACATTACAGAATCTAAAGTGATGGATAATTCTAGGAGAGTAGTTTTTGCTTTACTTTGTCTTAATGCCACCTGCCGGACAATCCACAAAAAAGCGGATATCCCAGCATGCATTGGCTTTCCTCAATCAAGACCAAAATTATTTTACTTTTCTGCATACGTTCGAATCGAGTCACATATTGGATTTCAATAACCCGATTATTATTTGCCTTGAAACCAATGATTTTTTTCAAAAAATGTAAGGAGTCCTTTCAGATTTTGACAGACGCTAAATGTTACAATGATGTTTTATCCGTTCAAACTATTTCCCAATACGGATTCACTAAGAATTCTAGTTTATCCTAATATGTAATTGTATTAAGTGTAGGAATTCGTAATAATTATAATTTATCTTAAATATATTAGTTTAATGATGTTATTTTATTTTGATTTTGTTCAATGTCTTGTATTATTATGAGTGTTTTGTAAGTTTTTTAGTTTTCTCACCCCTTCCTCACGATAATGGATGTGGACGACAATATCGACGCAGTCATCTGAAACTCCACCCTTGATGCACTAGTGGATTCGTCTTTTTTTTATTATATGACCACAATCCTATTGCCATTCGGCTTTTTATTTCCCTGTCAATTCGTTGTAATCTCCACTTGAGAAAGGGCCACTGGCGGCTTGAAAGCTTGTATTTTAAATTTCTTTTAAATGTAGTTATGATTTCTAGTTCTGTGTGTTGGCCTTATTTTTGCTTAGTATGAAAACATGAAATTAGGTAGATTTTGATTTTAACGAAAGTATTTTTGCATGAACCTTGAAAAAGAAAAAAATTTAAAGCAGTATATCTGAAAATTCATCTTTTAGGCTTGTCGACCTAGTAAAAATAAAAAAGTATAGTTTATGTCTAGTTTATGTTTAAGTTTTTACAATGTTTGAAAAAATAAATTTCACATTACTATGCTGGTTTTTTTTTTTATTTTTTCAAACAGCATAAAAATGTTAATTTTATTTTATTATTTTATTACTAGCAGAATACCCGTTCTGCGTACAGTTTACAAAAAAGAGTTGCTCTGATATGGACGAGGAAAGAAATTGAAGTTGTGAGATCACTTCGAAACTTTCCAAGTTGCTACAAAAATCACATGATTATTCGTATCACTAAGTACAAAGTAATTAAGTACAAAGTAATGTTGAAGACAGCTTTTACGTGTGCATAACATCTGAAGATAATATGAAATTAAAAAGAGGACACATGCGTATACTAAGAACAAATTCATTTTATAAAATTTACGGCTACTAGTTTCAATTGGACTCCAACCTTTTTCAAGCTAACATATGCGTGGCAAATACAAGTAATGTTGTAATTGAATTTTGTAACTAGAGCACCATTACTTCCCACTCCTTTCTCCCCTATCTCTTCAAACCTTTCCCAGCTCGTAAACAAATCATGTGATCATTACAAATCTACATCTATCGCGAAAATTGATAGCTATCCCGACAGCCCTTAGCGCTATTATGTACAACAATATTTTAGTTCCAATTGTTGAACAACAATATTTTAATCCAATTGTCGCCTCTATGTGCATATGTGGCGCTTTCAAAACCCGCCACACACCTCATCATCATTTCCCCCCCCTCTCCCCAGAAAAAAAAAAACCAAACTAAAATAGGTTATTTTTACAACTTTTACATTGTCTACATTATAGAACCTACCCACATGCAAAATTTCAAGTTTATAGCATGTTAGGAAGTATGCTAAACATTTTGAACAGACAAACAGACACATATCCAAAAAATTCCCTTTTATATTATAGGTTTGTTTGTTTTAAAAACAAACGTTTATTTGAGAATTCAAGCTTAGTTACTGTCTGATAATAAATATCACATAATTAAGATTAGGTACAAAAAATTTTTCTTTTCCTCGTCAATAAATTAGAAATTCAAAGATATCAGTTGGACGATTCCCAACGATTTCATTAATGAAGCTTAATATAAACTGAGTGTGGGAATTAAAAATGCTGATATCATCTGTTCGTTATTATTCAGCTTTTTTCCATGTGATAAGAACAAATTCATTGCAGTCAACTAATTACTGGATTGTTTTATCTAAAGCAGCCAATCAATACAAAAGCAAAAGTAAAAGATCAGATGGAACAAGATATCAAAGGTCAAGTGCTATATCACGCATTTATGTCTAAGAAAATACTTATCTGAAAGATTTAAAATTATGTAGAGAGTTAAAATACTTTTCTTTTCTCAGATTCCAGAATTTATTTTAACTGATAACAATAAAATAATTCCTTCTCATTTCCTTCTTACTTTTACAGCTTAATTGCTCTTTGAGGAAGAAACAGTGAATATAAATCACAATGGTCACACTTATAAATCAGAAATAATATAAATGAACCTTTAGTTCTGTGCATTTATAATTAACATTTTGATTTTATTGATCGTGGCGCAAGTTAAGTTTAGTTGTTATTTGTATCTTGTTTAGTAATGAATCCTTCATAAGCTCAGCGGTTGCTGGCGGGGATTAATTCATTGGACTTTTTATTCTTTATTTATGTTTTGATTTTTTTTTTAGTAGGAAATTGCCGTTATTGTGCTCAATTGTGTTTTGTTTGTATGTCTTCCGAGTTCATTGAGCTGCAGATACTGGGCGGATCCAACTGATGATGGTCTTGAAACCTGAAACAGGCTGTCTTGGATTCCCGGTATCATAATTGCTAAAAACAGATCAGTGAATCTTTAGTTCTGTGCGTTTATGGTTTATATTTGGATAGAAATAAAATCGTTTTGGAATAAATCAAATATGGGACCAGGAAAAAAATTAGATATATTAAAATTCTTTAACAAGACAAATCGCCGTGGCGGCGTAGTCCGTGGCGTAGTGGATTGCATGAGGTTGATCCATGAGTCTTCCGTGAGGCTGATACGTAGGCACCTGGGTTCGAATCCCGGCGTCGGCTTGGATGTTTACTTTCTTTCCTATATTTGTCTGCTTCTTCTTCTTCTCTTTCTCTTCCGCCGTCTATCGTACTGAAAAATTGTGAAAATTTCGAATGGAAACAAAAAAATCCATTCACCATTTCTGATCTCTGTAAATACTTAGTTTGGCTAGGTATTGATAGATGTATACAGGGTGATTAAAATTCCCTACACATTAAAGGTAGGCCAGGAATGCAAAATAATGTGCTGCCAAACAACGTCATCCGAATGTCCTAGAGGACGTTTGGCAGCACATTAGTTTGGCAGTTTGAGCCATCGTCATTTGAGCCGTTGACTTTGTACGAGTAGGATCTATCGCTTCACGAATGCTTAAGAGAGCAATATGCACCTAGCCTATGGAGCAGCGAACGGAAATGGACGAGCCATTATCGTGATCGGTTCCCCAACAGACATGTGCCGAAACATCAAACGTTTCCGCATTTGCACCTTAGATTCTGTGAAACTGGATCATTCGACGGAAACAGGCATGATTCTGGTCGGAAACGATCCATGGAGGAAGAGGTCGTTCACCGAAATGAAAGCAATCCACATAAAAGAACACGATCTACTGCGCATGTAGAGTATGCGTCAAAACACACGATACTGAATTATTTGTGTAAAAAGGTTTCTGTGACATACAGAATACAAACAGTAGAGGAAGCTTGCGATACATGGCAGTCAATTTCCATGTTTTCTGAGACATAGCATATGTTGCTATGCGCTTCGTTCCGTTGCAGGCAGTAAAAAGTTTTCATTAGTTTTACAGTAGTTTCTTCTACTTATAGTTATTACTGTTTATATTTACAGTAGCCTTTAGAGCCTTTAGAAGCCTTTAGAAAAACAAATATAAATAAATGTTCATAATGTTTTGGCCACTGTTTAATGATACAGTTATGAAATTAATATTTTTGCAAATTAATACAGTTTTTGTATGAATAAAGATTGTTATCGCAATGTCTCCCAGAAAATAGACAACAACGTCTTTAAAGCATAGCAGTAACTAATAAAAATTTGTGGTACATTTTCGTGGTGGGAAATCTGAATATTTTTAAAATTGCAATTTTTTTTGAACTGGAGATATTACCAAACTCCTGAAACGTTCATAGTATATATTTTTCGTTATCGTATAATTATATTGTACACCAACGGTTTCTCCTACATGCATTTACTTATTTGATTTTATAAATATTTAAATCATATTACTTATAGTGTTTGCTTTAAAATTCAAAATATGTTTATTTACATTTGCTATTTTTTTTATCAGCAGTAAGACCATGTAAAACTGCTAATAAAAATCCAATAGTAAGTTTTCTTTATTTATTATTTCGGGTTTTAAAAGTTTCCTTCAAAAATTTAAAATATTTCTTTAATGTATACAGGTAAACTTCAAAGATATTTATAATTTTTTAATTATAATATTTGTAATCTTCAAAAGCAATATCTGCAGATTGAATTCATACATTCAGTAGCAGTTTTCACTAGTTTCCAGTCAATAAAAATAATGAATGGATTAGAACTGAGTTCTAATGAAAATTGTAAATCAATGTCTAAATATGATTTAAGATACGAAGGAGATGCATACTGGGAGAAGTTAATGTAATGTGAATAGAATGAAGTAGCGAAAATTATAACTAAGCCAATAGAATCCGTAAAGACAACAGACGCTAATGAAAATTTATGCTACCTAAAGGATTTATTAATTACAATCAAACTTCATCTTCAACTCTGTCTGTGTAATGAAAATGACTTCAAATATTGTTACTCGATGTGAAATAGATTCATATAGTAAATTTTTGCAAAGAAAAATCTTTTGTCTTTGAATGGCTGATATTGTTTTTTTCAAGTTCTTTCTTTCTTTCCTTCTCTTTCATTCAATTTTCTTTTGCATTCTACTTCACATGGTTGACCTTTTCTCAGCTGGTCTTGGAAAGAAATGAACTTTCAAATCTCAGGTTTCGAATATAATGAGAAAGAAAAGATGTTGTTGTTTTACATCTCATTTCAAACAGGTTTACAATTTATAAAATGGGGAAGGCAACAAAATAAAGAATGAAAGCGATGTTTTAAACATGGATAACAAATTTCTTTTAACCTTTATCAAATATTTGTAATCGTTTAAAATAATGTCATTATTTTCCTTTCTCCTTCAGATTGAGTGAGAGTGTTTGAATAAGTTCATTGTTTGTAAATTATTTAAATGTATGTAGTTTTACTACATTAGTCTAGATAATAGTTATTGAATTTTCATTTTGAATAAATTGAAGACCTTAAAAATTTCGGTCTTAGTTTCGGGTAGTATCTGATTTGATACTAGTATTAAGTGAAATGGTGTGAATTTGTGTGCTGCAGTTGAAATTTGGTCACTTTGTTCCAATGAAATAAGCTCGAAATACCAGATATTGCCAAAACAGCTTTTTAGACATAATCTTTTTGTCAACGGAATTTTACCATTGCTAAGAACTATTCAAAAGAAACAGTTTTTGCAATTGCAAGAAAGTTAGGATTCAAAAAATTCTTTGTTTTTGTTAAAATCACGTCAAATTGAGATTTATGTTATAAAAGTAATTTTTTTGGCAATACACAAGATAATATATAATTGTGAAAGCAGAAAAAAAACAGTGTTAGAGCAAATCAAACCCTCTGTTTTAAAAAAAAAAAAACTTAATCTTCAAAAACTATCAGACCACTTGTTTACTTAGTCCAGGTATTGTTCTAGCTTGTGCCAGGAATTACAAAATCCGAAGCTGGCATCAATATTTCGGATACATTTCCACTCTGCAGAGGATCTGGAAAGTTTTTATTATAGACACATGATTCTTTTAACAATGCAGATGACGTATTGTTAAATAAAAAAGTACTATTTTAAATATTCTAAAGGCTTTTAAAAACATAATCATAGATATCTTTACAAATTAAAACTTGTATTATATTAATAATCTTTTAATGAACTAATCCTTTCTTTATTTTTACATACAGATCAGCTCTCTCCTAAAGTTTGTAATGTGCATAGCATCTTAAATAGCATAGCAAAGAGATTAGTAAAACATCGTTAGATTGAAAATATTACATTCAAGATACGTTCAATGATTGTAGTTCATATTCTCTGATTATATGATAAGAAGATGAAGATGACAGATTTTGTCAGAAATTTATATCACGGTTGGTTACATCACACCAAATTAAAATTATTTATCCTGAATTCCACTCAAATACATTTTCACCGGAAGTTCGGAGGTCTGTAGCTCACAGACAAACTCGCCCACAGGTACGAGAGCGTGGCAGTGATAAGAGTACATATTCAAGTTTTTGACATAGCTTAAAGATGTTCGATATGTCCTCCTCTGGTTACTCGACAGGTATCAATTCTGTAATGTAGTTCTTGCCACACACGTTGGAACATATCAACATCTTTGGTAGCAACTGCAGCTATGATTCTTCGTCGAAGCTCTGGTAAATCACATGGTAAAGGGGCACGGAAACTTTGTCTTTAACATAGACCCAGAGGAAAAAGTCACATGGAGTGAAATCGGGTGACCTGGGAGGTCATGGAATAACTACGGAGTCTTCGTTAGACCTTATGTCCAATCCAAAGTGAGGTATAGTGTTATTGAGGTGACGGCGAACGTCCAAATGAAAATGTGGAGGAGCTCCGTCCTGTTGCCGAATGAAATTGTCACTTTCCTCATTTAACTTAGACAATAGCCATTGCCGTAACATGTCTAAGTAAACAAAACCGTTAACATTTTTCTCGGCAAAGAAAAATGGTGATACACTTTCCGAGATGAAATTGCACAAAACGCATTAACCTTGGTGGAATCACGGATGTGTTGAAATGTTGCACGACGATTTTTCGTGGCCAAATACCCACATTATGACGATTGACCTTGCCAGAAAGTTGGAAGCACGCCTCATCACTGAACACAATCTTATCTGACTCCTCTTGTAGACGTTCTTAAAATTGCAAACAGAATTTATGACGGAGATTGTTATCTTCAGGAGTGAGAGCCTGAAGCAGCTGCAACCGGTATGATTTATAGGCAAGTCTTTTGCTTAGGATGCGCCAAACAGTCACGTGAGATATTTGTAATTCTCAGCTTGCGTGATGTGCTGATCGAGGACTCCTGGTAAAGGATTCTTGTACGCGGTCCATAGTCACATGCGATGGCCCTAGCCTGTCTGTTCGTTTTGCGGCACACCAAAGTCCGATCGTCGAATTTCCTACACCTCTCTCTTATTGTTTTGTCCATCGGTGGGTCCGTATGATACTTGGTTCTAAAACCTCGTTGCACTCTTACAATTGACTCGGTTTTAGCGAGTTGCAAAACACAAAATGATTTCTGTTCGCCTGAAAACGCAATGTTTTCACACTGCTGCCTCCTTGTGGAGAAACGGGTAACTAAGTCACGACATGTAAGTAAAGAAAACTTGAATATGTACTCTTTTCACTGCCATGCTCTAGTCCCTGTGGCCGAGTTTTTCTGTGAGCTAAAGACTTTCGAAATCCCGGAGGGAATTCTGAAACACGTTGTATTTTTGTTACATATAGCTTAACAAGATAAGTTTCTTTATTCTCAGAAATTTTGCTTTTCTCCTTCAAAACAATGTAAATACATCAACAGTAGTTAAATTTCTCTGACTTTGATTTACACAGGAATGTTCATTATTTGTGTTATCTAAAGCTAACAAGTAAAGAGACCTTTTAATGTTTAATTCTAAATGGCCCTTATTTTTATTTTACTTGAAGTATACGTTGTTACTGTGCTTTATTTCTGCTATTGTCTTTGTATTTATTTGATATAATCTTAACTATGTGATTACTCTTCCAAAAAATGTTCCAAATATTTTCCAGTTTCCGACAAGCAAAACCATAAGATACATAACATTTAGAAGAATTTAAATTAATATTGAGGGGTTTTTTTTGTTTAAATTTAAACTGAAGCTTAAGGTTTCAAAAAGGAAAAAAAATAAAGAAAGCACACCGAAAAATTAAAATCCTATCTGTAAGATGAGCATAAGAAGAAAAAAAATGTTTCAAATTTGTTTTATTACTGTATATTTATTATATCCAATATTTTACACTTAAAATAAATTCCAAGATTTTGGGTCTCTGAAACTGAAATTCAAAAAAAATTCAGGTTCAAGAAATAGCATTCGACCAGAAAGTTTTCGCTCTTACATACAGATACCAATATCTGGTACGCATCCCCACAATTCAACTGAAATAATCTTAAAATTAAATAATCGCAGTTTTAATTCAATTGTGAAAGAAAACAACTGGAACACAATTGACACGCACAATTTACGCAAAGGATTCGCACCCCGAGCTGTCATCGTGAAGAGACTGGGACGGACCGTTTCGCACTTATTAGTGCTCATTCCGCACGTTAAAGAAAGATTAATAATTTCTATTTACAGCGTATTTCTTATTTAATGCTGCCATTAAATTCCTTTTGTGCTTTGCGAGTTGCAGGCCAAGGAAGTATTGTATTTTCTCGTTTTATTAATTTTTATTTTGTATTTCTTTGGGGAGTGGTCCCGCTCTTGGGAGCAAGAGCCGGGATAGCTAAAGTTTCGCACCTTCTGAGCATGTTATCAGTGGAGTTTGGCTGGCTGATGAGCACTAATAAGTGCGAATTTGGTATAACAAGTCTTGAGAAACTCTTCAAATGAAAATTGAAAGCTACTTGCTTTTTTTTACGACATAAATAATCTTGAAAAAGCTATAATTTTTTATAGAGAATACTTTAATTTTTAATAAGAATTATATAGGAATTAAATAACTTAATAATTAAAAAGTTTGAATCTCTATCTAGATAACCGTATTTATAAAAAAACATATTTATCATTATTTAAATCTTTTTGCTCTGAATTAAAGTGGGAAACTGTGCTATCTCGTATTCTTTCATATGAAAATGTTTTTTTTTTTTCAAGTAATGATTTCAAAACTAATTTTAGAAGCTATTAAGTGACATGAATTTTCAATAAATTTAATAAATGCCAATTCCCTGGAACTGAATGATATTGAAGATGTGCCGAGAATGTGAATCGTTTCCTGAGACGATCTGAAGGGAAAGGAACAGTTGGAATTCAAGAGCTTTCAGAAAACCTAATAGGAATTTGCCTTCTTTAATCAGGTCCTCGTTTCTTGCATTCATATTTCTTCCAGCCCGTCAGACATGATGAGGACCCAAGAAAGCAGACAAGGGAAGCTGTGCAGCTCTAAACCCACGAATTTAGAGAATGATTTTCTTTTCTGCTTTCCTATTAATTTTCAGTTTTATTCTTTCAAATTTAACTTTCTACAATTTTTCTACTTAATTTCTTTATTATTTGAGACGACTTTAAGTTAATGAAATTAAACTATCATTGTGATTTTTTCCTTTTTTCAATAGGTTTCATAGTAATAGATTTTAAATATATAATATTGCCGAAGAATTGCAATTACGAAGAAGTTGAAATGAAAAAAATGATGGAGATTACGGAGACATATGATAATCACATATTTTTCAAAATTGATTCTTTAAAGTTAAAATACTTTTTAGATACTACAAATTTAAGATTAAAATTTGAGACCAATGTTCAAACTGACAATTCAAGACAGTCTGTTTCACGCTAACTTCTTATGCGCATGTAAATAAAGAAAAACTCTCAATTGATGATCGCCAAGTTAGCGTGAAACAGGCTGTCTTGAGATGTCAGCTTGAACATTGGTCTCAAATTCTAATGTGTTTAGACATTTTTAGGCGCTTTTCCTTTATTTACATGCGC
>JAFIDM010009631.1:353103278-353127346 GCA_023159025.1 Thereuonema tuberculata
ATTTCCGTAATTAGTTCCGTAACTATAATTAGTAGAGACTTCAAATTTGACATGTAAGTAGGTAATTATAATCACTAAAATCCTTTTGCAGGATATTTCGAAATTCTCACGGGATAGGATAAAAACCCTTGCTTCACGTTATAAGGTGAAAGTTTGCTTCCGTTACAATTGTTAGGTTGTAGGATTTGTTATCGTGACAATGAGAACTACACAAATATTGTTATGCAACAATTGGAGCTAAAATATTGTACTGCACAATAGCGCTACATATGCAACCGGTGGCAAAAAAGGGAACTACACAAATAATGTTGTGCAACAATTGGAACTAAACATTGGTTGTGCATAATAGCGACGGGATTTTCGGGTTAGATATAGATTTGTAATGATCAGATGATGTTTAACGAACTAGGAAAGGTTTGAAGTGATAGGGTTGTGACGTTACAAAATTCGAATAATCTAGAACTAGGGGTGTACACTGGGAGGAAGGTGAGTGGATGGGTAAACATGGTTCAAAGATACTTCTACGAGGTTTTCGGGATAGATATAGATTTGTAATGCGATCAGACCTTTTGCGTTATTGTTGTTTTTTGTTGTTTTTGGACCAACCGTTCCAAATGATCTCGCAATTATAATTTCTTAATCATCCTCATTAGAACATTTGTTTTTTATTACCCGTGAGAATTGCGGGTTGGCCGCCATACACTTCATGGTCATTTTAAAGCGAAAATGTAAATCCTCTTTATTCTCTTTAAGTTGTGTAATGTAATTACACAACTTAACTAACCTTTCTGTTTTTAATAGTATCCTTTCTTCTTTCTAATACTAATATGCTGTTCTCTTGACATTTTGTCAATATTATTAATATTTGACCTTTTTTTTTAATAAGAGTGCTAAGATCGATTTAAATATCCCACGATTTATAATTAGATTTTTTTAAATCTTATTTTCCGGAATAAACTAATTACAAATATTGATAACTATGTTGTCCATTTTTAGAATTTCTGGGGGATGGGTCATATTCACAGATATGTATCAATGCGCTTTTCTAAGATGTTTCCTGTCAATATGTAAAAAGAAGATTGACAAGAGAATCGCATAAGATTCCGAAAGCTGTCATTGTTCCATAATGTATCTTTAAGAAACATGCATAAATATACTATTAAATTATAATTGAATACTTTTAGATTTCTTATCCATCATTTTAATGGTTCAAATATTAGTATTAATATTAATAAAATGTCCAAGAGAAAAGCGTACGATATTAATACAGGAAAGAAAAAAGATAAGATTAAAAAAAAATAATTTAAGTTGCTTAATTACAAATATCTTATTTTATTTTTAATAAATTAAAGTACTTCTAGTAAAAAATAAGTTAAGGAGTATATTATTTATTTATTTCTAATCGTATATTCCTTTTCTATCTAATATTCATAAAATAAAAGAAAAAAAAAAAAACCCAAGTTACATTATCTTAAACAAAGAAGAAAAAAAAACAGAAAAATAGAAAGCAATGGAATAAAAGAAAAAGAAAAAGAAAAGAAAAGAAAAGAAACTGATGAAGAAGAACTTAAGTCTACAGTTCAATTGCTTATGCATTACATTACACGAATACTTTTCATAAAACGAATAACGGGAAGGTAATAAGCTAATGCTCGAAAATTATTGAGTGTTGGAGTCAAAATCTACATATACAGGGTGTTGATTTTATCTGAAGACATTGAAATATCCCGAAAACTACAAATCGGATCAAAAACTTTATAATTAAAATTTGTTCGTCTTGGAGGGGGACATCCAATGATACTAAACTCGACCCCCACCCCCCACCCCCTATGAGGTATGGGGTTGGGAAGTAAAACGTAAATAGGAACCCCCATTTTTTTATTGCAAATTCGCATTCTCCAGAAAATTTCTCATTGATCTGATGTACTGTATGTCGGGGGGTTGCTCGCAGATCTGTAATCGACAAAAATCAAAATGGGTAAAACATCGTTGAAAATTGGGGATATCTCAAGAAATAAAAAAAATCATAAGAAATCAGAGAAATAAAAATGTAGACGTATGTGATATTTATCAAAATGCTATCCAATGACACGTGAATTAACCCCCCACCCCCATGCTGCGAGAGTGGGAGAGGCAATTATTTCATAACTTGTAATAGGAAATCACATTCTCAACGTTGTATTCCTCCGACAAAACGAAAAGGGGGACTGCTCTATCATAAAAGGCAGTGCAGTGCGATCAGAGCTCACTTATCTTTCAGAATTAGAAGTGAAAGCATCTCTAAAACTTTCATTGTACGTGAGTAGGTTTTATTGCCTGCACATCTACCCTACATTTCTACAGTAGAACAGAATTGCAATGAATCGTGCAACCATAGAAGAAAAAATTGAAATGATTCTGATTTATGGTGAATATAGGAGAAATGTTGATGATGCTGTTGCCTTGTATGCTGAGCGTTTTCCAGATAATGTTCGCTCTCGTTCTTTTTTTTACAAAATTGTGAATGCCTTTATCTCTGATGGAAGTGTACAAACAAACAGTGTACAAGAAAAGGAAACGAAGAAAAACTGTTACAGGAGAAGCTAATGAAACTGCTGTACTAGCAGCTGTTCACCAAAACCCACAGATGAAGCACTCGGCAAATACAACGCGATTCCGGAATGTCCCTAGGTAGTATTGCCAACGTATTGCATCGTTGTACGTATCATCCATATCACATTTCACTGCATCAAGAACTTCATGGCGAAGATTCTCATAATCGAGTAGTATTTTGTGAATGGGCTCTTCAACAACTGCAAAGAAATCCCAATTTCTTTGCTAATGTACTATCTTCAGATGAGGCTACATTCACAAACCATGGTAGCATTAATCGGCATAACATGCATTACTGGAGTGTAGAAAATCCCCACTGGTTACGACAAGTTGAACATCAACGTTCTTGGTCAGTTAATGTTTGGTGTGGAATCATAGGGAACAAACTCATTGGTCCTTATTTTATTGAAGGTACTTTGAATGGAATCAGATATCGAAATTTTTTGGAACAGGAACTACCAATACTACTTGAGGATGTTGTCTTGGACGTTCGACAAAGTATGTGGTATCAGCATGACGGTTGCCCAGCGCATCACTCACGTGATGCACGGGAAGTATTAGACCGTGATTACAATGGTCGGTGGATTGGCAGAGGTGCCCTATTAATTGGCCTGCTAGATCGCCTGATTTGACATCGCCGGATTTCTTTCTGTGGGGTTTCAAAAAGATAAGGTTTATCAACAAGTGCCAACAGACCGTGAAAACATGGTAGAACGCATAAGAAACGCCTGTGCTGAAATTCGCGCACATATGCTTCTGTCCTGTATACAGTCATTTGAAGACAGGATCAATAAGTATATTGAAGTTGAAGGTCGTATTTTTGAACACTTACTGTAATTGGACAAAACACTCCGATATGTGAGGCAAGAAAAAGAAGAGACACAATGGAATACATTACAAGTTATGAAATAATTGCCTCTCCCACTCTCGCAGCATGGGGGTGAGGGGTTAATTCACGTGTCCTTGGCTAGCATTTTGATAAATATCATATACGTCTACATTTTTATTTCTCTGATTTCATATGATTTTTTATTTCTTGAGATATTCCCAATTTTCAACGATGTTTTGCCCATTTTAATTTTTGTCGATTACAGCGCCATCTGCAGCAACCAGACATACAGTATATCAAATCAATGTGAAATTTTCCGGAGAATCCGAATTTGCAATAAAAAATGGGGATTCCTATTTACGTTTTTCTTCCCAACACCTCACCTCATAGGGGGTGAGGGGTGGGGGGGTCGAGTTTGGTATTATTGGATGCCCCCCCCCGAGACGAACAAATTTTAATTATAAAGCTTTTTGATCCGATTTGTAGTTTTCGGAATATTTCAATGTCTTCAGATAAAAGGAACACCCTGTATATACATTTTGGAATTACTCCATGTGCACTTCCAACTCACGAAATGGCATTGATTTAGGCGATGTACAGTGTACCCTTTCTTTGTAGGAGACAATCGGTTTGCTCCAACTGCTCCCACAGATTCTCTCTCCACCATCCACAGAGATGTGGCGTCCTGTGTACCGCAACCGGTGTCGATGTGCATCATTGCTATACGAAATGCAGACACAGGGATTACCTCTTTCGCCCCTTTACCAACCCAGCACCGAAGATTCTGACTAGATTGGTGCCGTGCCCGAGAGACGTGGTCTGTTCTCAAATGGCGTTGTAATGTGTATAGTGAATTGAATACAGCAGATTTCATCCGGCAATGGAGGAGACTGGACAGAACTGAAATCCTGACAATAATGCTGAGAGGCATACAGCTATTACAACTGATATAACGGTGTGAAAGCCATTTCTTATTTTTGAAGATCCTTTCTCATAGTGATTCGAGAAAATTTAAATTCACAGTGATATGTGCAGAATCTCCTGCAACCCGTTGTTTTGCCCTTAAGGTCACGCTTGTCTGGAACAATTTTCCGAAAGGGATAATGCATTTCCTCATACTGCATACGTTTGTTTCGCAGCAAACGTACCTGCAAGTATTCAAACCCTTACTTAGACAACTGGTTCCTAACGTGATTTCAGGTCTTATGCAAAATGCACTAAGTACTGTAGAAAATTGGTGTGATAATATTAAATTATCAGTAAATCCCAATAAAACGGTTCTTGTCCCTTTCACAAAGAAAAGGAATTTGGCAGGTCTTACAGAACCTATCCTATATAGCAAGAACATTAAATTATCCAAGGAAGTTAAATATCTGGGCATTACCATAGATTCAAAACTAAACTGGAATTCCCATATAATTAAAACTATCAATAAAGCATACATGGCCTTCTGGTCATGCAGAAATGCTATTGGAAAAACATGGGGATTAAAACCTAGTGTAATCTATTGGATTTACACAATGGTTATTAAACCCATTATGTTATATACAGCCATAGTTTGGTGGACTAAAGGTAAACTGATTACAACCAGGAACAAACTGAACACCTTACAAAGACTAGCATGTATGGGCATTACTGGGGCTATGAGAACAACCCCTACTGCCAGTATGGAAGTCCTTCTTGATCTACCCTCTCTTCACTTGGCACTTGAAGCAGAGGCAAGAGCGACCATACATAGACTTAAAATTAATAATCTGTGGAAACCACATTATTGTAATGTGGGACATGCAGTCCTAACTAGGGACATTTCTAAAGAGCCATTCTTACAAATGAATTCTGATAAAATGATACCTAGAATATCTTTTACAAAACTTTACCACATTATCATTCCTTGCCAAGATGAATGGAATAATGACAACAAACCCACCAATGTCAATGGAATAATCTGGTTTACAGATGGTTCTAAACATAATGGGAAGACCGGAGCTGGAATCCGAGGAATGGAACCAAGGATGGACATAAGCCTAAGCCTAGGGATCTACTCAACAGTATTCCAAGCGGAAACATATGCCATTTTACAATGAGCCTATGAAAATATAAGACGTAAATATAGAAATAGAAATATCTATATATTTACAGATAGTCATGCAGCTCTTAAAGCCCTCAATTCTCCCAAAACCAATTCTAAATTAGTATGGGAATGTAAACAAACCCTTAATAGTCTTGCTGAACATAATTGGGTTAACCTAATATGGGTGCCAGGACACAAAGGGATTGAAGGTAATGAACTAGCAGACAAGCTTGCAAAAAAAGGAGCTGAAACCTTGTTCATTGGACCTGAACCAGTCTGTGGGATCTCTATTGAAACCACTAAAACTGCAATTCGGGACTGGGCAAGGAGACAGCAAAAGACCTATTGGAGTAATCTTCCAGGGCAGAAACACTCAAAGCTCTTTATTAAAGAGCCTTTAAGGAAAAGAGCCAGGGAACTTATTAGCTTAAATAAGAACCAGACTAGAATCTTGACAGGACTCTTTACAGGTCACTGTCACTTAATGAAACACCTTTTTAATATAAAAATAGTTTCAAATCCTACTTGCAGACGATGTGGAAAAGCTGATGAAACAGCAGCACACATACTATGTGAGTGTGAAGCGCTTGCGAGCACTAGACACAAGTTGATAGGTATGGGTTTTCCCAATCTCTCAAACTATGTGACAATACCCCTGCATAAAACACTACAGATTGGTAAAATCCTAGGACTTATGCAGAATTAAGGACATTGGGATACACAATAGGCCTTTTGAGGCCACAGTGTTAGGGACTTTATAGTACCTCCCATTTTATGTTATGTTATGTTATGTAGACAACTGGTTCCAGATTTGTCTCTTAATTTGTCTCCGAGCATGTTTGAGGCATGGAGAAAGACTGTTCCATCTATCATGCAACTTCCAGTATTTGATACAACAAGTCAAAGCAAGCTTGAAGTTATCTACCACAAGATACCACCCAGACTTTGTTTCACTCCATGATACGTTAGAAGCCGATCAATGCAGTACAAGTTATATAACAACAATGCTGCTATTGTTCAATAAAAATTGTTTTTTCACTGTGAAATTTGATTCAATTCCAATTCTCTGCATCCGAATGACACAAAGTTTCTTTCAAATTGAACGTTTCCTTCATGGGGTTCGATTTTTTTTTTGTCACAAATGTATATTTATAAGATTTTTTGTAACACAAAAATAGAAACTATAAAATTAAAAAAAAATGTGTATAAAACTCAGATAGATAGACAATATAAGATATTAAGTTTGATTTTATGAACAAATTTATCATTTGTGAAAAAGGCTTCGACAACGCACATTGCTGAATTGGTGAATTCATTTAAAAGAGATTTTGCAAATGTATCCTGTGCGGATCAAAAGATCAGCTTGTCCATTCTCTTTGAAGATTACCGACAAAGATGTTTGAAAAGCCTGGAAAATTGTGAATTCCTTAGAAGTCGGTAAAAAATAAAATTTCTTCTTTCTCTTGTAAAGTTGAAGAGACCTGCAAGAAGTCTAATTCAGTCGTCAAATAACATGTTGGTAAATGATATAATGTTCTTAAAAAGCTTCTTAATGTAAACAAAGAATGCGAAGAAGAAGAAGACAAAAGAACGCGAAGATTTATGAGCCTAATGATACATTGGATGTTGGAAATAGTTATTTCACATATATTTAGACATCTAATTTAAACATTTGAACATTATAGAATTTAACTACGCTTAACTTCTTTTAACGAGTAGAGAATGACTTAGAATTAAATATTGAGGAAACCTAAAGAGAAGTTCTTTGCAAAATGCTATCAGTAAACAAGCCAGTAATAACTGTTAAATTCTTCGCTCTTTTGATCTCTTCTACATAAAATAAATTAAAGGAAGGATAAGCTATAAAAATTTCAGTAAACAACAGATATTCTGAATCTATAAAGTGTTGTTGTAAAATAATACCAAAATTTCTTTTTTCGTAACAGATTTGTTACAGGAAAGATTTATAAAAAAAAAAAAAAAAAAAAAAAGCAATTTTTGTTTTACATGAAAAATCGTTTTTTTATTTATATTGATAAGTTTGCTAGGTTTTTTTTTTGAAGAACTGTTTATGCAATGTCTAAATGCATTGATTGAGTTGTGTTGTCGCTAGTTTACAAACCTTAATGAATATTCTGGAATGCTTGTACAATGACAGCTGAGACAAACTTGTCCTGCTGGGAAATGAACGATTCCGTTAATTGCCATTATGCGTTGATATTAGCAAGGGCATTAAGAAGCTAATGGATCGCATAAATGATCCATTTAGCCTTAACTTAATTTTATATTACCAGTCACTTTAACTACGACAGGCTGATCAAATTTACGTTTTATTAATGTTGTTAAGTAGATAAAATGTAGATGTAAATAATATTCATACAAAGGAAAATAAGATAGATAAATAAGAAAATTAGTTTTTATTCTTATTCTTATTATTTAGCAATGTAAATCATAAAAAAATTAAGAAAGAATAATAAGTTTATATAAATAAGTTTATATAAATAAGTTTTTTTTAAACAAAGCTCAGTGCTAATTTATTACCAATTATACAATAAATTAAAAAAAGGAAGTGGAAATGGCACGGACACAAATTTACAAAAGAAGACAAAATTATAACTAAACAAATAGTAGATTGAAACCTCTCAAGGGAAAAGAATGCGAGGAAGTCCAACGAAACCTGGAACCGATCACTTTGAAAAGATACGTAAAACCAAATAGAATTCCGTAGAGAACTATGGTGAATATCTATGTTCCATTATGAAGTGAAGAGGATTAAGTAAATAAGTAAGTATTTACAAAGATATCAAATAAGTTTGGAGAAACATTTATATTCATCTGTAAATAGTCGTTTTAAGTTTATTTAAAATCTTTAATAATATAATCTGGTGGGGTTCCTTTTTTTTTGGCTATTTAAAAATGAATTTTAAATGATTTTTAACTTACTTTCGAATTAATTCTTTTTTGATTTTCCATTTAACCAATAAAGAAACTTTTTACATAGTTTAATTTATTTAGAATACAACAAAATAAAACTTGGAATCTGAGAATGGAGTAAATTAAATGTCATTCAAGAAGCAATATGTAAAGAATAACATGATTATTTTTAATACTTTTACTTTAATACTCACTGAATTTTTAAATCTTCATCAGGAGAAGTTTGAAATTGCTGCTCTGTATTGCAGAAATCTTTGGCATCGATTTCAGTATTGAGAAATGGATAACGGTTGCCCTTTACAATTCGGTTGATCCCTGCAGAGAAATTGAACTCTCTTTCCATTTCAAAACATTAAAAAAAGATGTGTTTTTCAGCTGCATTGAGATAGTTTCGCGAACCGGGAAAGCTGAATAAGTTTCGCGGACCGCTGACCTGAAATATAGATAACAATCAACTATAAATTGGAAATCTCTCATTTACCAGTTGTTTTTGATTAAACAAAGTATAACGAAACTACAGTTTGTGTACCATCTGAGCGGTTTTTCGCAGAAGTGAACCAGCTTAATGTTTGATATATACAGTTTTTGCTCCAAAAATCCCCCAGTTGTTGCCAAGTGTATAGTTATTTTGTTTCCATTTTTCTTTTAAACTGAATAATGTCAAGAAATTGGAAGACCATGCAAATTCAATGTCGCCCCTTTAGGCTTCCTGCTATTTCTTGATACTCGGTCTCTGCAGAGAAATGCGGATGTTGCATTAAAACTCTTAAAATTATAAGCTTGTTCTTCAAAGTAGGAGAGTCTACCGTCGATGACCATCTATTCGTCTGCATCAGTACTTTCTTCTTTAAAGTTTGCGGATTAGGCTATTTCCAATCGTAATATTTCTTTTAAAATTATCAAGTTAAAAAATAAGTTGGCTTTGATAATGGCGCCAGTATCTTCATGGAGATACTCTTCAATGCCGAAATTGTAAAGTTTAGGACTGGTAAAATAAAAACCTTTTTTATTTTACTAAATAAATCTTAAAAATCAGTTAGTGATTTTAAGTAAGAAACAAAATAAACATTATACAAAAATATTATATTTCATGACAGAATAAAACTTTCTTATAGTAGTAATTGAATCCGCAATGCTTTATGACTTTAAAGAGTGACAATAATTATCAATATTAGGACTTTTGTGATCATTTTTACCATAATAAATTCTATTTAAGTTTAAAGAATGAAGTTTAAGTGTTCAAGTTTAAAAGAATTTCAAGAAATTTTCATATACAAAGTGGAATTTCTTTTGTGCAAAGAAATAAACTTTTACAGCAAATTTTGTATATTGAAGATTGTTAATGAAAGTAGATTAATAATTAATTATTATTACATTCGCAAATGAAGATTATTGAAGTAGTTGCATTTCTTCAAACGACATAGAACGGTATTCAATTCGGATTTAACATATTTTAAACGTTGAAAGTGTCTGATTTACCGCTGCATACATTGACAAATACATTTAAAATTTTATTAAACTAGTTAAGGATTGGATAATCTTAAATCTTAAGGCTATTTGCCTTATTAAAAAAAAAATCACGATTTTTTTTTTTTGACAATTTCAAGTACACTAGACTTAAAATTGCCAAAATTTCACTTTTAGTAATTCTGAGAATAAACCTTGAATTGCATAGATCAATTATATCTTTACCATTAATTGTCTTAAAATTCCATTTCGTAATCTTTATAATTAATTTCTTACAGAAATATACACTATTTGAGAAAAAAAAAGCAGATTCCATTTCTAGATTTTAAGATTCTAATTCTGGTATCATTGCTTTCAAATATTCAGCTTTCTTGTCGATGGAAAGTGAAAAAAAAAGTACAATTACCGGTAGTTTAAGTTTTGTTTACGCTTCCCCGATGCTCGACTCAACAATCTGATAAGGTTCATTAGATTTTTGAGTTGGAATTGTACTTTACGAAAATGCTGAGCAATTTCATTTTGGATAAAATAGCTGAAAAAATTAATTAATTTAAATAAGTGAATAAATCACATTCTGTTAAGTTTTTTTTTTTTTACAATTGTAGTTTGTTAAAAAAACTTTAACACAAAATTTAATATTTCTTGATGTTAAATGTTGACTGGATACAGAGAATCTAAATCTGAATTTACTTATCTGAGTTGAGAAAAAAAAAACTTTGTCCATGTTTACAATTTGACAGATCATCTGATGTTTCATTCCTGTAGTAAATTCGCTAAAGTTGTTAGCCAATTTCAATGCAGTTATAATTGTTCGTTTACTTATTTGTCGTATTTCATGCTATCAGAGAAAGTTAAATACTGGAAGCTTTCATTCAGCCTTATTTCTTTTCTACGTGCAGCCTTATTTATTTATTTGAACTATGAGAACATTAAAGTCAAAGGAAAAGATCTTCTTCAATTTCACCGCTACTAATCAATTAGGTAAAATGGCAACTCTAATAGTTTTAATGAATTTTAGATTTTGACCTGGTAAAAGGTGATTTATTAAAGCGGGAAATTATGTAAAAAGAAATTGAGCTAAAGGAGCCTAGACAATGCTTAATATTCACGTGAATTGAGGATGACTTTCGTTGTTTCTCATCCAACCAAAACTTTAGCAATCAAAAACACAAAGAACTGCAGTTTCTTCTACAAAAAAGGGCTATCCGTCTTGTAGAACAGCATTGTAGTAGTTGTTTAAATAAACATACAGAAATCCCATTGTCTGCAACTTAATTAACAAAAATGCCATTGAAACATCAAATATTAACAAGATTACTTTTTAATATTGATTGATTGCTTTTTAAGAGCAGGGTTTCAAAATTGTTTTATAACAATTTGTTAAATAGTTAATTTCAGTTATAATGGGCAATTTTATTTTTTTGCCTAGATTCCTTATCTATGGATTTCATATAAAATGAGATAAAATTTATGTTTATAACAGAAGTTCTGCAATAAAGTGTGACAATTCTGAAAGTTTAGCAGGTAACGCTACATTTAGATAACTATTACTTCTCAATTTCTGAGGTGAAAGTTTCAACAGCTTCTAATATACACTCGCGAGCAAAAGTATGGAATCACTTACTTTAAATTGGCTCCGCGCGATCTTGAGTACTAAATAATTAGTTAATAATAATAAAAATGGCACCATTTTAAAGATTAAACTGTTAACTTTAAATTGATACCGAATTCATTTGAATCACACCAGTATTTAAGGAGCTATCCCGGATTAAGTGAAGGAGTAAGGAAAAAGACATGTGTCAATTGGTTGATGCGCCGCGAGTTGCGGCGTATTGACACCCTATAAAAGCACGTGTTATCGGATTTTGTTTATCAGTCGGCTTTCACACGTTGACCCGTACACATCTCCGCTACTTTTGACCCTTGACCTCGGACGAAAATGGATACTACACCTCCTGAAGCAGCACAAATCGTCGCCCTATTGCAAGAAGGGCTCAGCCAGCGGGCTGTCGCACGTAAGCTCCACATAACCCAGTCCTGTGTTTCGAAAGTTTATAAAAGCTTTCGGGAGACTGGTGGCTTTGTCCCGAGAACAAGATCTGGACGGCGCCGGTGCACATCGGAGAGGGATGACCGTTTTATCGTGTCAACCTCTCTTCGAAATCGTCATTTGGCTGGTGTCGACGTCCAGCAGGAGCTCAGAAATGTTCTTGGGGTAGCTGCCAGCGAGTGGACAGTTCGTCGAAGACTCAAGCAAGCGAATTTGACTCCAACAAGGCCTGCCTCAGGCCCGAAACTGACGGCAGGTCACCGACAAGCACGCCTTCAATTTGCTCGCAACCATCTTGATTGGGAAGTCGAGCAATGGAGGCGAGTCCTGTTCTCCGACGAGTGCAGAATGTGTTTGCGCGGCAGCGACCGAAGAGGTCGGGTCTACAGGCGGCCTGGGGAGCGATTTGACCAGTGCTGTTTCGACGAGACAGTGGCTTATGGGGGCGGTTCTTGTACGATGTGGGCCGGTATTTCTTTCGACGGTAAAAAGGAGCTTGTTTTCGTGCCTGGCGGGGGACAAGGAGGCGGTCTAACTTCAGACCGCTACATTTCCGATATTCTGCTGGAATATGTCGTTCCCTATACGGGATATATCGGTGATGACTTCCTCCTTATGCACGAGAACGCTCGTTTTCACACTTCCCGTGCCACAACTGAATACCTCGAAGAAGTCGGTATTGCCACATTGGACTGGCCAGTGCTCACCCCGGACTTGAATCCCATTGAGCACGTGTGGGATGAACTGAAGAGGAGGGTTCGTTCCAGAAATCCTGCTCCTTCAAGTGTGAATGAGCTGAAATTGGCTTTGATAGAGGAGTGGGAAGGTATCCCGCAAGAATCGATTCAGAAGCTGATTACGTCAATGAAGACTCGTCTTCGAGTAGTTATTAGGGCTAGGGGAGGGAACACAAAATTTTGAAACTTAATTTTAAGGCCAAATAAATTTTTTTTGATTAATTTTTGTTGTTTTCTTCATTCATTATTTTTCCATATTTCCATGTTTTCCTAACTCCTTCACTTAATCCGGGATGGCTCCTGAAATACTGGTGTGATTCAAATGAATTTGGTATCAATTTAAAGTTAACAATTTAACCTTTAAAATGGTGCCATTTTTATTATTATTAACTAATTATTTCGTACTCAAGATCGCGCGGAGCCAATTGCAAGTAAGTGATTCCATACTTTTGCTCGCGAGTGTAGATATTGATAATTCTCATTTACAGAAATGAAATATCCAGTGTTCTTTTTGTAGTTTTAACTTAATTACTTAGTTTGAATAGTTTGTTGTTTTAACTTCGTGGGGTGAAAGTTAGGAAATTACTTTCAGCGGTGAACTAAGTTTCCCAGTTTGTTCTCTAAGGCTAACTTCAGCAGTAATGACTGTTTTACTGCTGCTGTAAGAGGTTAACCCAGTGATGTTTTTCCTGAGACAAATGCATTAATCTCTACTCCATTCTATTATTTCATTTTCCCTCTTGTGGGATGTCGCTCTGGCAGCGATTCGATGATCACAGAGGTCATTGAGACGCCGCAAGCATCGTGACGTCTGTCCCGACTTTCCAGTCGAATCAATATCGAATAGACTATCATCCAATTACTGCAACTTCTCTTTTCTTCTCTTTAGTCGACACACACACACCCTCAACAAGAAATGATATCGTCCTATTCAAGTGTGTTCACATTTAAGATGTTTTTTTAAAAGATTTCTGAATTAATTGACATACGAGGGAATTCCGTGAAAGAAAAACTGAACCACTAAAGAAGACAAATCAATGAACGACATCCTGACTAGAGAAATGATGCTTAGTAGATAAAATTTTTGATAATTAGTGTAAACCTGGTAAATTTTCTGTAATTAAAAGTCAATAAATCATTACTAAATTTTGTTGAAAAGAATTGGATAATTGTTGATAAGAAAAAAAGTTTATTTTTGGACTGACAATAGTAATAATCTAGAGCTACCATTCTTTAAACTATCGAACCACTTTTTGACTCTACATTAAAAGATTTTAACAATTTATACCCTTTATCAGTAAGTTACAGAAGTTTTAATTTTCAAAATGAGTCATAAATGTTATAAATGTTCATAGAAACTTATTTTATAACTCATTTTTCCTTATCTTATTACTCTAAATTTAAGTGATAAGTTTTTAATGTTTATGACGTCGCTAAACTTCACTCTGCCCACTAAAGATTTTTTCTGTGAATAAGCAGCTAGTCTTTTAAGGAATGACCCAGTAAGTTTTAATAATTTGAAGAAACAATAAATGAAGCTGGACTTAGTTTTACTATTCTGACTAATAGAAAACTCTTTTGTCTTGAAAGCCTTTTGAGAAAACAATTAACGTTGCTCCCTATTAAATAAATTGTTTTTAATCGAAATTTTAAATTTTAATGTTATTTTAATGAACTGAAACTCTTTTTAAAATGACGACCATCTAAACATATTTTGTTCTTTTTTAAACCTTTAGCATTCTCTCTGATTACAACTGATACAATCACTGTTTTGTTTAATCGCATTCGTTTGTAAATCTTCTATTTTGTCTACATTTCCTTTTCTTAGGCTTCTATTATTTTCCTCTTTTTCTTCTCTCTTTATCTTTCTTCACTCGCTGTTTTGTTCAGGAATATTCATTAAAGTTGCCGATATTCTTTTCTTTCTTTCTGTTTGAGATGAGTTGTTTCTTAGTGGAATTCTTGGTGAAGTACAAAGAGAACTTTAACGAAGCGTGTTATAACAATGTCTTGAGTTACTCTGTATTTCCAAAGACTTAAGTCTAGACATTCAAAATCTGACTTGAAGAGTTAATAATTTATAACGTGTATTTTTGGTATCCGTTTGAATCTGATTAATTAGTGATGAAACAATAATCTTTGATGAATTATTGATTAAATGGTCATGTTTTTCAGGAATTCATAAATGCTCGATGAAGTCATTGGAATTGCTTCCGTTTGCCATAACCTTTAAAAACATATTGAACAAAAAAACCAATGGAAGCAAACTAAAAAAAAATGAAGAGAAAAGAAATAAAAGTGTCCGAGAAAAACACGGAGTAAACTTGCATTTTTACGTGCATTGAGATAAAATACTTGAGAAAGAATACTCCACTCATGTATTCGAAACTGCAGTAGTTCATTTCATTTCTTAGTCGTTAAACAAGTTTTTAATCATAAACAGATGCGTCGGCTACATTTTGGCTAAAAACACGGAGGTAATTGCAAAATAGCACTCTAACTTGTTTAATTTTGAAACAATTGAAAAGAGGTACGTAAGAAATAACTTATAAGAGAAGGAATGTAGTTAAGCATATATAACATATCACACAATTTAGAAGCAAGTTATTGGGATAGCAAAATATTGCATATAGATTTAAAGGACTTCATCTTCATCTTCTAAAGAGATATCTTATTAATCATAAACTTTTCATAAATACATGTATTACAAAACAACATTATTAACATGAAAAAGTATGATAATAACGAAAATTGTTTGTAAAATACCTCTGTTAATTGCATAATAATACCAAAGAAATGCTGTATTCAATCTTAGATTTAAAAGGGATTCTTCGTTTTGTTTCGTTTTGGTGTAAATGATTGAATTTTTTAATAAAATAAAATAAATTTTTATCTTTGCTTTTATTTTAATTTAATGTAAGTTCTTGAAAGTTGATTTGCATTTTGATTTTCTTTTGGATGCAGTCTCAGTACACTGTGTTCACGTTAGGTTTATTGACTATTATAATGAAATCGTAGTGGCCGTAAAACAGAAAGAAAAATGAGATAGATACAAATGTAGAAAGACAAGCACCCATGCCATGTTCCCGATTCGAACCTATTTTCAAACTTATCAACTACATTAGCAAGCTATAAATTTCATAAATTATGTAAAGTATTTTAATTTAAGAAAGACCATTTTAGTCAATATATAGATTGCATACAAATAATACTATCTAATCTAATTATTACTGTATAATCAAGTACATTAATTATTACATAAAAAATTACAACAATTCAGTTAATCTTATATTGCAAACTTTTAATCAACCGAACCGAAAATCTCATTCAATGGACTTGGATAGCAACCTCCAAGAAAACAGGTATTTCAAATTTTAATTAGATAAATCAATTTGCTTCAGTAAATTTCTTTCTTCTCAATGATAGAGAGCGTGTAATAACCTTCCAGTTGATTTGCATTCTCATCAAGGAAGTCATTAACAGCTAATACTTAAAGAAATCAGAGACTCCCAAATTAAAAGAAATAAAAGAAATATAGTCATCCCGCTTTGACATTTGCTTGAATCTCAAAAGCATGATCAATGTATTTAAAATACAGTTGAACCGATTAAGGATTTATCATTCTGATGAGGAATCAAATATTTGGTCATACCATACGTCATTTGTGAGAGACTGGACGAAATTAAAAGTTACTTTATGCTTTCTTTTATTATTGATATTAAAGTTGACTCTCTACTTCATCTGCAATTCCTAGCATTACAAATGTGTATTTATGTGTGTATATAAATGTATGGTTTTACATTTACTGGTAAAAAACAATACGACCCTTTAAGATAAAACAGTCCACGCAGAATATTCGTAATGTTTTGGCCAGTGTCGCAAGCAAGGGAGGATTGGAAACATCCACGATCTCTTATTTCAAAGAAATTCCTAAACACAAAATGCCGGCCATAAATATATTCCAGGCTTTGCCAGATAAGCCTTTTGGCTAGCTTATTCTTCTGTACTTACGCTTGCATTTAGGAATTTCCATTCACGAATATATATTCATTTGTTTAACAAATTGAAAATTACGAAATTAATAAAATAGAAAGCCTATTATCATATTCTGTATATTTTTTAGTTGATAATAGGCATTCAGTTGGGCCAGAAACTATAATCGTTTATATGAATATGTTTTTGTATTAAAGAAACGTATTGTGTAGTAACCAGGTACATCGCCTAATATTTGTGGAATCAACATGCATATTTTTATTTGAGGGAATACAATATTTCTTTTTTTTTTTTTTGAAATTTCAACTCTTTTAGTTTAATTCGTCATTATTTTACAACTCAGTCAGTTTCTACAATCAAACTCTTTCAATTTTAAACTTACAAGTTCATTTCTCAGCTTCATAGAGTAACTGGGCATATCATTATCCATTATTCTTACAATATGATCTACGCATTTTAATCATCTAATTCTAATTTCTGTTAAATATCTAACTTGTAAAATATAAAATTAATGAATCTGTCACGCAGTAAGTGACCATGTAAGTTATTATTTTCATAAAACACAATGCAAGTAGTCCTGCATAACTGAATTGATATTTGCTAGTACAAAATAAAGAAGATTTCGTAAAAAGCCTTTGTTTTTCAATACGACTTCAATATAAAGGCATTAAAAACCTTGGACAAATATATCAAATATATTTGAAACATTTCCAAAACGAGCCTCTTTTTATTTTTTTCACTTTCCAGAGAACAAAAGTGCTGTTATGGGCTTCAGGTTGCTCTTCGATTCCCAGCGGAAGTTCCTGCCTTGTTTTTGACGATTCGAATAATCCTCAGTGATTTCATTTCCAATTTACAAAGCATATAACTATAACCTGGGGATTTCTCGTCATCAATTTCGGAAAAGCTAAGGTTCGAATTACGAAAAGAAATCCCAAGATTCACTTTTAAAAGACGCCTTCAATATCGATTAAAGAAAGATTCACGCAGATAAAATGTCTTTTCACATACTGAAATGCGATGTCACCTAATGTCCAGATGGTGTTGAAATAATTAGTTTATTAGCTTTCCTTTATTATCATTGCTAAACTAAATATTACTGGAAAGTGGTTAGACTTCAACTAATAATACTCAGAACGATATAGAATAGGATCTAATCGACGGATCACAACGAAAATTGACGGTTACCTTAATAAAAACACGGGGAAGAGAACTTGCGAATAAAAAAAAAATGTTATTTGAGTTCGCCAGGTGGAGTTGATGCACAAAAGAAAAAAAAAAGAAAAACCATGGTGAAAGAAACATAAGCTTTATTTGAAATCATGATGCTCGTTATGTGAACCATTAGTATGCAAAATATTTTGGGAATATAATTGTCGACATGGTCCACAATTGCTTGAAGTTGTTGGGATTAGTTGCAACATTTTGTGCTACTCTTGTCTTCAGTTTAGCAACCGATTCAACATTGCCTAAAGTAAACTTGGCTTTTCAAATAACCAAAAAATAACCATAACCAAAAATAGCATGGGTTGAAGTAGAGGGATCGTGGTGGCCAAACATTGGAAAACATTTAAGAAATTAATATCCGCACCAAATGTCGTATTCAACAATTGCGTGCCGTAAGTGAAGTATGAGGTACCCTCCCCTCCTGCGTGAAAGTTATGGAGTCTAAACAATTACGTTCTTGATCTGTGTAATGTGTGAATCCATTCACCGATCGAAGCACGGGCCCTTGAGGCAGGATTCCCTCAAAGAAAATAGTTCGATTGTAAAGTTTACAATAAATCTGCACCATGGTCGAAGTGTAGTGGCAGCAAGCACAGCAGTCGGACGTATCAGACCCTACATTCGATTAACGATTATAGATTAACGCACATTAAACATTGTAATTATTAAGTTACCTTTTTATAATTAATCTTTAGTAAGGTAGACGAATGCTAGCGGAAATTAATGATTACTCTTCTTATTCTTAATTTGTTTTTTTAATGTTTATTGTGTGAAGGGTCATTGTTTTGTCTGTTCCTTTGCTTATCCTATTTTTCGACTTCACCAAGCTCCGGATACTGGGCGAATCTAACTGAGGAAAGTTTCGAAACCCGAAACAATCTGTCTTGGAGTTTCGCTACTAAATTAAAAAAAAACAGCTCAATGAATTTTTTATTTTATGTATGTTTATGTTTCCATATTATATATTGTTATATCCTGCGCACATTAAACTTGTGATTAAAAGAGGATTTACTTCCGAAAGTTTGAAAGTTGGTATAATAATCTCTAGATCTACATCCATAGATAATAGATATAAAGTATCTCATTTTGGTCCTATTTGGCCCCTGGGTCACTAATTGATATATTTTATAAAATATTTGATATATAATTTATCATGAATGAAACTTCGGAACGGTTTTAAGGGATGTTTCTAAGATAAATTGTGCATCTAGAACTTATCTAGATTTTGCTCTTCGTCCATTATTCTTAAATTCTTCTGAAGATCAACGACTTCTTTATTATAAGGTTCTTCTTAGCACGTTCTGGATTCTTTGAGTACCAGGCATTTACTGTACTTTTGAATGTATTTACCTTTCAAACGTATTTATCTTTGAAACATATTTAATAAAAGATTGTTCATTAAGATAAAATTCTTTAACTTTTAAGAGGAAACTAAGAAAGAGATAAGAAAAAATTTGTCAAAGAGAAATCTACTAAAGAAAAAAAATCTCACACCCTGTCAATTTATAGATATTCACTCAAATTGATCGTGCCGTCAAATGTATCAAAGCCTATATAATTTCCTTCTCCTTAACCTCCTGTCTATTCTTTTGCGATTCCAGTCAAAGAAATTCTCAGGAAAACCGATCACTTTTTTTCTTTTCTTTTTTTTTCTTGTAGGTTCAGTCGCTCAAACCTAGGAAAAAAATATACATACATTGATTTGTTTTCCGTAGCAAAATTGCAGTAGCACAAAGAAATGCTGATTATCAATTGGAATCTAAAACTCAGAAGAAACAATATGAAATAGAGCATTAATAACCTCAATATCAAATAATTTATACAATCTGCATCAGAAAATTACTCTTATTCTTTTCTTCAATCTTTCTTCAGAAAACACCTGAGGAAACGTAAGCAATTTCAACGACATATTGAAAATATTCAAAGCAGAAGAGAATGCAGTGAAAAACCATGGAAATCAAAATGCAAACAGGTTTTGAAATACTAAATATTCAAAATTTGAATTTCATTGTTGTTTCACAAGCAATTGTAGTGATTCATTTTAATTATCATGTTAAATACGACGAATTTTATTCAATTTTTCATAAGAGCATTTTTAAATTAGTAGCTAGGTGGGTTCATTCCGGTGTTTCTGCATCAAACATGTCCCTCAGCCATAGCTTACTGCTGTAGGAGATGATCTGCTGACTGGGCTGAAACGAATGTGATTCGAATCCCATGACTGGCATGGACTTTTCCTTCTTTTCTCTATTTGTCTTCACTATTCCTCCTTCCGGGCCGCGCGGTTGGCGTTGTCAGTACGACATTGGCCTCTCACCTGTAAGTACCGGGGTTCGGTTCTCATGTGGGTTTCGTGCTGGGCAGGTTTTCTCGGGTTCTCCCGTTTCCACTGCACTTCTCCTACCATAGTTTCTCAGTCTTTCTCTCCGTTGATCCCCATTTCCGCGGGATAGCACAATAGACTTACAGGTCGACGTGCTTGCCTTCCCTACCACCCACATTCACCACAATCAATCAATCAATAAATAAATCCATCGTTCGTGCTGGCTATGGTCATTTGTATATATTTTAGGGTCTACAAAGAGACCGCAATGTCGATCACGGTCTAATCAAAATCGAAAATGTATTCTACACATTATCTCGTTTTAATTTTGCAAGATGACGTAATGTATCCTTCCGCCAGAAGGAGCACAAGATATCAGTAACAATATTTTGCCTTTATAATGGAAGTTAGCTGAATTCAAGATAATAACTACTGCTAAAAAATATTGGGGAAATATATCTAAAATTTAGTCTTAATTCTTTTTAAATCTCTAGATAATTTTTTTAATAATTTTTTTGAGGCTTTTGTTTAATATATCCACGTTATAAACACAAACATAGAAATAAAATTATAATTTTTCCATCAAGGCAGAATATATTTTTTTTGTGTCGTCCATTATTTGTACAGTTATATATATAAATATTTGTAGGACCCATCTAAAAAATTTTTTTAAGTCCAGGAATTTTGAGGTTTTCTATAAAATTTAATTTAAATCATTCATTCCTTCATTAAATTTATGATCTATGAAAAATGATACCTAATTTTGTATTCTATGTTACTCATAAAAAAAATGTATCTTGTTGATAATTACATACATAAGGTCTACGACAATATATAATATTCATTAGAAATGAAAATATCTTAATTTTTTCTTGAATAATAGATATTAACTTTTTTTTAAGTTCACTCCTCGATTTTATAATTCTGAAGTGAACTGCTAATATTCAGTAAAAAAGATTTTTTTTTTTATTATTTTTGTAAGTTTCTATCAGTGAGGATATAAAATGAACATCAGTAAATATTCATTTGCATATACCTGGCAATTCGTACACAATTCGTTCCAGGAGGCTGTTCGATTTGCGATTTGTACGAATGTTGATTCAATTTTTCCCTTAGGAAATTATGTAAATTGGATTAAACTGTTCCAGACCCCAATATTATGCTTATTTACACCTCTACAATAATAGTTATTATATTGAGTGGCCAGGTCTGACTGAGACACAAATTCTACTTTCAACAAGAAAGAACACGAGTTTATTTATTTATTTATTTATTTTTTCAGTTCAATTATTGTTCTCATCTGCTTTCCATTTAGGCTTGGTTGAATCACTAATCTTTTTTGGACACATGATTAAACTTATTTTCCAAAAAAATATTTAAAAACAACCAAGAATAGCAATAAAATAACAGAACGTTTTACATTCGCTAAAAATGCTGGAGAGTCAACATGAAACTCGGACTCCGGCCAATTACCGAGTCGATTTTATTCGAAAAAGTTAGAAGAATGCGGAGTTGTAAGAGTATAGAGGTGAACAAATAGCGGGGTTCCACTGTATTTGGTCTTTTCCCTCGCGGCAGATCCGTCAAAAATCATGTGTACGTAGAAAACCATCGTTAGTCGCCATTTTGTTTGTTTTGACTTTAAAGCATTTTGATTGGCGGAGAATAAATACAAATATTATTGCCTAACGAAAAGGCAGATTGTTATTGAATTCCTTTAGAAAAATGAAATTTCATATTAAGAACGTTTTATTTCGCATCTGATAATACTTTGCTAAGCCGGCAAGTTGGATCTATTTTCTTTGGCGGCAAAATACAAAAGCCTGTTTTCCCTGCAAGTTGGAAATGAGATAACGTTTAGAGCTGTTATTTTATAATGTAGATTTGATATAAAATAGAACCCGGATATATACATGACTACGTACAATATGTATAAAATGCAGTTCAATGCCTTCCTATTAGTGTCAAGAAATTTCATAAATAATAGGAAATCGAAAAAAATATTTTTAAAATATAAGGAATTCTTTTTAATAAAAAAAAATATTTTGCAAAAGTAATTGGTAATTAGGATGTAAGTAATCTCTTTAATAATGCTGATACAGCTTGAAATGGATTGAAACTTATTTAAAAAAATTTTCGAGGGAATAATTGTGAATGAACGAATGGATATGAAAACATATCATCTCATTTTCACGTATAAATTTTTATATTAAGGTGCCATTCTGATTTCGTCAAAATATTTCGAACTTATTTTTAAAACATTATATTATGTATTATAAAACCTAGATCTGATTCTAAGAGTTATCTTTATTGAAAGCATTCTAACCACTTTAAGACATAATAGCCTATAAGACGTAACATAATTTATTTATGATTATTATATACTTACTATATTTTATGTAAATACATTATTTAAAAATAGATTTTCAGCAGTTTCCGATAAATTTCATTAAATGCTACTAGATGTCTAAAGCCCCTTTAAAAAAACAACCTGAGAAAAACTCATCATCGGAATAAACGTTGAATTAATAAGCAGAACTTTACCAAATTATATTAAATCATTACATTTGAAACTTCAGTTAAGGATTGCAATAATTCTATGTCAGCTGAATCGGAGATATTAACTCAGTATCTTTCTTTATAAATTCTTTATTTTTACAATTGTTTTCCTGACAGTTTTTAAAGAAACAATTCAAAAAATTACTCAACTACCTTTCGTATGCACTAATAGACGATCAGCTGTTAGACTTTGTCAATCTAACTTAGTTTTAACTGTAAGTTTTTATATCAATTTTAAGTTCTTGTTTCCGAAACGTTCGCAAGGCTTAATAAGTCAGAACACATATCTTCTGAAGTCTATAGAATTACGGCATTAGGACAGCGTCTAAAATCAATGAACAGGAGAGGGTTTAGAGCTTAAGCTTTACACTTCACTCGACGGCCCACAAGATTTCTTGATATACTTAGCAAAGGAAGATGTAAGTTGAAGATCACCACCTGAGAAACGGCACTAGAGATCGCTGACAGCATTTACTGAGCATAGGAGGAACCAGGATGTATACGGGCTGTGATTGAAGACTCAGCTACCATGACGTTCGAAACTGGGAATTTTCTCAGTGAGTTTTTTCCTGGACGATCATCAGCCGAAGCTCAACTCCCCGTTGAAGAAGTCCGATTCATTTAAAGGACAGAAAACTTATGACAGAGTGCACCAAACCTCAATTAACTTTGATGGCTGCAGTGTGGACCTAGCTAAAATTAGTGGGGGGCTGCTCCAGAAAAATTTTAGCCTTTGTTGTAAAATTGTGTGAAAGGAAACAAACAAGTACAAAAGGAAATTTATCAGGTTTCTGAATAAATTTTCTTTTTATACATGTTTGTTTCCTTTCACATAATTTTAAAACAAACGCTAAAATTTTTCTGGAGCAGCACCCCCACTAATTTTAGCTACGTCCACAATGCAGCCATCAAAGTTAATTGAGGTTGGTGCACTCGGCCATCAGTCTCCAAGTTGATACTTCGGTTAAAATCTGAGTGTGGCAACGCCCAGCACTTTACGGGATTGCTTCCTTTGGAATCTACGATCAAGAATGAAAGTTTTAATTATTTTTTTTTAAAATTGGATCCCACCCAAAACACTTCGTGTAAAATAAGTTGCCAAGACTCACATGCTCATAATGCTTTCACTGTTAAAAAGATATGAGATCTAATGTAGAGCCAAGCCCCTAACTCTACGAGGCCTAACTCTACAAGCCCTAACTCTAAAAACCCTATATCTTGGTCAAAAAGTATGGCTTGGCCGTTTCATGGAACTATTTCATCTCACCCAAAACATTTCATGTAAA